>LNAC01000167.1:2271085-2284736 GCA_002007465.1 Ailurus styani | reverse complement strand
CTTGTGATCTCTCTCCCTCTGTGAAATAAATAAATAAAATCTTTAAAAAAAAAAAAAAGATATGGAGAATGAGGCCTGGAAGAGTTTGGAAACAGTACCAATGACACACAACTGGCACAGAAGTAGTTGGGATGGGATCTTAGGTATATTCTGACCAAAGCCTAGGCTTTCTTATTGACACCACCCTCACAGTGACATTAAATAGTTAATGACTTAGTCACTTGTGCTGCACTCTGGCCTCAGTAGCCTCCTGCATGAAAGGAGAATGATACTATTCATACCTCCTCAGAACCATCATAAGGATCAAATGTGAAAATAACTTGTAAACTTAAGGTACTAAAGTAATATCTAATTATTTGCCAAAGAGTTAGACATTTGAGGTAGCATTTTGCCAGAAGAGCTTTACTCTCCTGAGTCTGACTCAGGCTCCTTGAAAACGAACTTTTCCATTACCTGAGAAACGAAATGGCATTTCATTTTTCTCTTGAAAATCCTTTCTACTATAAATTGCTAGATGTTTTTTTCTTGTTCTGAACTTCTTTGCAGATCCCCAACACCTTTTTGTTTAAGCACTATTAATTTTTTCCAATAATAGATTGATGGCTTCTTAAAATGTTTGGCAACTTAGTATGCCTGAGTTTTTATCAGCCTAGAGCATCCCTGGAGGTAGAATATGACCGGCGGATTCTGGGGAAGGAGCCAAAAGCTAAACCCAGTGAGGAAGCGAAAAGAAAGAAAAGCAAATTTATATTTTTGAAAAGCAATCAAGTTGTTTGCATTAGGATATTATTACTAATAACCTTGGATAATTTGAAGTTATGGAGAATATAAGCACATTTTAATACCCTCTGATACCTAGATATTAGATTGCTCTATGGATAATAGATAATTTTGCCCTATATCTGACTCCAGTGCCAAAGCACTTTCAGATGATGACATTTTCCATTGCAATTCTGAGTGCTTACAGGCCTTGATTCTGCTAGGTAATTATAATATCTACCATGGCATTAAGGCTCACTGCATGAGCTAATGCCATGATACGGAATTAATCAAATCTGAATGAAAAGGTCATTAGAAAGTTAAATTATTTCACTGATACCAGACTAGTGCCACATAAGCAAGAATTATACTCCTTTGTTATATAATAGATCCTGAAATTCAGTCATTAGTTTCACCTCACTAGGGATATCTAATTATTGATGTGGTTAATTACTTAAGCCCATTGACCATGGTTTTAGTATTCCATTACTTATACTTTAGCTCTGTAAAAAATTTATTATGTAACATTCTTAACATATACTTATGATTCACCTCAATTACTATTTCCTATATGTTACTTTTGAAAAACACAGATGACCTAATAAAATACCATCAGTTATTTATTAAACTCATACTGTATAGGGGATTGTGCATGGGTGTAAAGGGAAATTGTTCTTTTCAGGGGAAAATAAATGAATTCCTAAACACATTAGAATCATATTCACTTTCTCAGGGGAGCCTTAATGACCACTTCTGCACGATCCCTGACCAGAACAGACCTGATTAAGCCTCTGTGCAGACATGAGCTTTAAAGAATTTTGGATAATTTGAAGCAGAAAAATGATGCAGGGTCACCAAGCAGCTGAATGTCCTGGTATGGTAATGTACTTTGCTGATGTAAATCTAAATAGTGATATCACCTCCTTTTATTTAAAGTGCTGTATCACAGCATAATATTAATCTTCCTGGTTCTGACAAGACCCCCCAGGGACATCAGCAGCTTCCTGACCCTGTGTTCGTCAGAATAGGTAGGTTATGCTGCACTAAGAAGCATTCCCAAGATTTTCTTTACTTGAAACAACAAAAATTTACTTCTTGCTCATGCCACATGTCCCTGGTGAGTTAGATGCAATCTGTGCTGTATATCTTCTCTGTTAGGACCTAAGGCGGAGGCTCCATTTTTAACTTTCATGATCATCATGGTAGGGGAAAGAGCATGCAGTGAATTGCACACTTAAATTCTTCCTAGAATTACAATGTTATCATTTACTCCAAAGGAACAGGACTAGAATATTTGTGCTCAGCAATAATGACTATTAGCCATGAAGGACTTCAGTGGAGGGAACAGGAAATGGGACAGGTCTCAAGAAACTCTGTTGTTGTACCTTCTGCTGTATGTTCACCTCACTTCAGCTAAGTTTCTATAACCTTTGGGTAATACTAAATAAAATCAATCGAACATTTTGGGTGAGGCATGTGCTCTTTCCTTCTGTGTAATCTGTAATCCATCTGAGATGCTTTAATCCTCTGCTACCATCTCACTGCATCCTGAAGTTTTATATATAATGGACCAAAATACAAAATTTTAGTGTTTATATAATTATTTTCCCAAGAAGAGCGAGGAAAGGGACAGTAATCACAGCTCTTCCACAGCATCTCACTCAGGGCCAAGCTCAAAGTAGTTGCAAAATAAATATAGGTTGTGTGAACAAACGAATGAGAAAATAGATATTCCAGCTAAATAGAAGGAGCCTGTCAGTTGGAAATATTTCTTCCCTATTTCTATTTCATTTCTGTTTTTATTTTTATAATTTCTTCCTTCTACATTCTTTGGTGCTTTACTTGCTCAGTTTCATTTTTTTCCCTAGCCTCTTAAAGTGATGGCTTAGTTTTACTTGTACCTTTCTTTTCTAATCTAAGCATTTGAAGTTACATATTTCCATCTAATCACTACTTTTCCAGCATTCTACAAATATAGATATGTTGTATTTTTATTACTCCTGAGTTGAAAATATTTTCTAACTTACGCTGTAATTTGTTCTTTGATCTGTATTATTTAGAGGTATTTGTTTGATACACAAATATTTGAGGGTTTGTGCATATCTGATTGCAAATGAATGTAATTTAATATCATTATTTGATAATTATGAAGACTTACCTTCTGGCTGAACATATGGTATCCTTGTGAATATTCCTTGTGCACTTGAAATAGATGTATATTGTTTAGTTGTTATTGTGTTCTATAATTTGCAATTAGTCAAGTTTATTGATAGTGTTGTTCAGATCTTTTATATCTTTTTTTTTAAAGATTTTATTTATTTATTTGACATAGAGAGAGAGATCACAAGTAGGCAGAGAGGCAGGCAGAGAGACAGGGAGGGGAGGAAGCAGGCTCCCTGCTGAGCAGAGAGTCCGATGCGGGCCTCAATCCCAGGACGCTGAGATTATGACCTGAGCCGAAAGCAGAGGCTTTAACCCACTGAGCCACCCAGGCGCCCAGATCTTTTATATCTTTACTGGTTTTTCTTCTACTTGTTCTATCAGTTAATGAGATGGGGTATTGAAATCTCCAAATATGAACACATCTTTCTTCTTCTGTTCTGATTTTAGCATTGGTTCATGAAATTTGTAAAATTATTTATGTTGTTAGTTGTACAATGGTGAAGTTTTTTTCCATTTCTCTAATTCTATAAGGGAGGTCTCTCCCTCACTCATAGCCTCTTCTTTTTCTCAAAAGGTAACTCCCTGAATATATCCATCCATCCTTCTTTCCTTCCTTCCTCCCTTCCCTCCCCTCCTCTCTTCCTCCCTTCCTTCTTCCCTCCTTTCCTCCCTTCCTTCCCTCCCTTCCTCCCTCTCTCCTCTTACTTTCCGGTTTCAGACTCATATTTTAGCTGGGAGTGACATTTAAAATCTGATGTCTGGGCATTAGATTACATATACTCGTTGCTTTGGGTGACATTTCTTCTGAGCCCCTCAATGGAAGAGTTTGGAAATGTATATTTTAACAATCATTACTTCATACTGATACTTATAAATCACATCCAACAACACAGGGTTCATTCTCACATTTTCCCATTTTACATTTGTATTTCCTTATGTCAATATATATTAATGCGTACACAGCTAAAAATCGTGTAAGAGAAATAAATGGAATAGTGATTATAATTTGAATAACCTAAAGAGGAAATGACAGGAAAGAATTTAAAGCAGAGCATAAATAGAAGACAAATAGCAAAATGTTATACATAAGCCCAACCATATTTGCACCCATTTTCAGTTTAAATAAAGAAAACTGCAATCCCAAGACAGAGATTACCAGAATGGATAATAATAAGCATAGTCAAATTATGTGCTGTCTACAGTAGATGCATGTTAAATCTAAGGACAAGGTAGGTTGAAAGTAATAGGATGACAAATTATGTACCATGCTAAGAGTATACATGAGAAAACTGATACATGTGCATTAATATCAGACAGGGTAGACTAGATTACAGAGTATTGTTAATGATAAACAAGTATTTCAAAATGATAAAAGAATCATTTTATCAGCAAGGCAGAATGTCAAAGTACTTAATAAAAGGGCTTCAGAATACATGAAGCAAACACAGGCAGAACCAAAGGGAGAAATAGATTGTAATAAGGCTTAGAAATTCTAATACCCTTCTTTCAGTAATTTATAGAACAAATAGACAAAAAATAATTAGTAAGCATAAAGGTAGGCAAGATCAGACAGCTTGATGTAATCAAAATTCCATCCCAACAACTGACCAACGANGAATCATTTTATCAGCAAGGCAGAATGTCAAAGTACTTAATAAAAGGGTTTCAGAATACATGAAGCAAACACAGGCAGAACCAAAGGGAGAAATAGATTGTAATAAGGCTTAGAAATTCTAAGCCTTCTTTAACAAATAGACAAAAAATAATTAGTAAGCATAAAGATAGGCAAGATCAGACAGCTTGATGTAATCAAAATCCCATCCCAACAACTGACCAACGCATGTTTACCAATGCAGGCCAATGCCACCTATTGGCCATTTAATTGGCTATGAAATAAATCTCATTAATTTAAAAAAGGTTGAAATCAAGCTGGGTATATTTGTTTGCCACAATATAATTAAATTAGAAATTTAAGCTATACACAAATCCCCTAATATTTGAGGGGAAAATAATACAATTATAAACAACATATGGGCTAATGTTGATATCAAAAGACAAAACAGAAAATTCTTAGAATTGAATGATAACAAAAAAGTAATATGTCAGCATTTATGAAACATAGCTACAGGAGACTATATACGGAAATGTACAAACAACAGGCAAAATTAATCAATATTGGTCTTTTGCAATGATTATTATAAAGACAAATTCTTTTTTTCTTTTAAGATTTTATTTATTTATTTGTTTCCTTGTTTGTCAGAGAGAGAGAGAGAGGGAGAGAGCACAAGCTGGCAGAGTGGCAGGCAGAGACAGAGAGAGAAACAGGCTCCCTGCTGAGCAAGGAGCCCAATGCGGGACTTGATCCCAGGACGCTGGGATCATGACCTGAGCCGAAGGCAGCCGCTTAACCGACTGAGCCACCCAGGCATCCCTGAATTCTTAATATTAGGAATGAAAGGGATATCACTATAGGTTATACAGATGTTTAGAAGATAATAAAGGAGAATTACAAATGAGCATAAATTTGACAGCTTGTGTGAAATGAACAAATCTTTGAAAGTCACACATACTAAAATTAATCAAGAAGAAATAATAAGTCCTGAATATCCATATATCAATTATAGGAATTAATTTTGTAATTTAAAGTCTTCATACAAATAATTTTGGCTTCACTGGTGTACTCTAACAGTCATTTAATGAAGGAACAACTGTATTGCAAGAGTTCTTTCAGAAAATAACGAAGGCAAGATGACTTCTTCAATTGTTTCATGTGTCAAAGATATCAGTGAGAGCACCTTGGTGGCTCAGTGGGTTACCTTGGTGGCTCAGTGGGTTAATGCCTCTGCCTTCGGCTCAGGTCATGGTCTCAGGGTCCTGGGATCAAAGCCCGCATCCAGCTCTCTGCTCGGCAGGGAGCCTGCTTTTTCCTCTCTCTCTGCCTGCTTGTAATCTCTCTCTCTCTGTCAAATAAATAAATAAAATCTTTAAAAAAAAAACCACACAAAGATATCAGTGATATCGAGACCTAACAATGCCATTATAAGAAAACAAATTTAGAGAACAATGTACCTTACAAACATTTGCTAATGAAACATATCAAATCAATCTAGCAATATATAATAAAAGATAACAAAATTATACTATGACCAACTAGGTTTCCTCTCAAGAATTCAAGGTTTATTATTCAAAAACGAATCAATCTAATGGACTACAACTAAATAATAAAAAGAACACACTATTGTNACAAAGATATCAGTGATATCGAGACCTAACAATGCCATTATAAGAAAACAAATTTAGAGAACAATGTACCTTACAAACATTTGCTAATGAAACATATCAAATCAATCTAGCAATATATAATAAAAGATAACAAAATTATACTATGACCAACTAGGTTTCCTCTCAAGAATTCAAGGTTTATTATTCAAAAATGAATCAATCTAATGGACTACAACTAAATAATAAAAAGAACACACTGTTGATATGTATAGTAGCATGGATGCATCACTAATGAATTAGGCTAAATTAAGAAACCCAATATTAAAATGCTACATACTGCATACTTTCATTTATTTGACATTTGAGGAAAGGCAATAATACAGGAAGACAGAACAGGTCAGTGGTTGCCAGGAAATACAAATGAAATTTAAGAGAGAATTCTTTGAGTTATAGGAATGTTTCTATATTCTACCTCTGGTTATAATTATGCAAATCTATGCACATGTAAAAACTCATAGAACCTTACACCAAAAAATATGACTTTTGCTTTATGTAAATTAAAACAAATCCAAAAACTTAATCTAATTTTTTATATTACTGGAAAAAGGCAGATAAACCATCATCTTAATAAAATTCAGACAATGAGTCTGACAAAAGTCAATATCCCATTAATGATAAACTATCTGTGCTAATTAGGAGCAAAAGAAAGTTCCTTACTATGATAAGGAGTATTTGCAACAAATCTATGGTTAACATCGTACTTGCTGATGAAATAACGAAGATTTTATCCCTAAGATAGAGAATGAGAGAAGTACATCCACTCTCACTACATCTGTTCAATATTGTACTGGGCAGCAAAGCTAATAGAAAATACCCCAATCCAGAAAGCAAGACATGGTACTGCATAGCAAGTGTATGCTCAGAAAAAATGAGAGGGGCGCCTGGGTGGCTCAGTCTGTTAACTGTCTGCCTTTGGCTCAGGTCATGATCTCAGGGTCCTGGGATCGAGTCCTGCATCAGACTCCCTGCTTAGCAGGGAGTCTGCTTCTTCCTCTCCCTCTGTTCTCGCTTCTTCCTCTCCCTCTGTTCTCTCTCTCTCTCTCTCTCACTTTCTCTCAAGTAAATAAATAAAATATTTTTTTAAAAATTATGAGATTGTAAATTTCTAAAAACCTGAAAGCTAGACTATAAAGCAAGAGGAGTTCTGAAAGTTCTGTTCTGAAAGCTAACAACTTACTTAAGAAGCATAAGCAGTTCTAGAATCCTGGTAGAGTTCACATCACTCTTGATAAAAAGAATAGAGTGATTTTATTCAAAAAGTACTTAAAACCAGTAGTGAACTAAATCAAACTAAATTTACCACAAGCTAAAATTCAGCTGGACTTTATCTCAGAATAATTTAGGCCTACACTCTAGCAGCCTAAGAGAAAAAGAAGCATTGTAATTTCTGTGGACAGATATTACTTCATTCATTGTTACTGTGTTACGTAAAATAGCTGTCATATAATAAAAAATTTTAAACACATACAAACAGGGGTGCCTGGCTGTCTCAGTTGGTGGTGCATACAACTCTTAATGGGGTCATTGAGTTAAGCCCCACGTTGGGTGTAAAGCTTATTTTTTTTAAGATTTTATTTATTTATTTGACAGAGAGAGAGATTATAAGCAGGCAGAGGCAGGCAGAGAGAGAGGAGGAAGCAGGCTCCCCACTGAGCAGCAAGGGGCTCGATTCCAGGACCCTGAGATCATGACCTGAGCTGAAGGCAGAGGCTTTAACCCACTGAGTCACCCAGGCGCCCCAGGTGTAAAGCTTATTTTAGAAGAAGAAGAAGAAGAGGAGGAGGAGGAGGAGGAGGAGGAGGAGGAGAAGAAGAAGAAGAAGAAGAAGAAGAAGAAGAAGAAGAAGAAGAAGAAGAAGAAGAAGAAGAAGAAGAAGAAACATACAAAGAAGCAAAAAAATAGCACCTAAGGTCAAGACACAAATAGTCAATGGAACAGACCTAGAGATGGCCCAGGTTTTGGAAAAATGAGAACCATACGTTAAAATAAGTATGATAAAATTGCTAAAGTTTCTAGTGAAAAAGGTAGCCATCGTGAGAAAAGAGATGATGAATTTTAGCACAGATATAGATGGTATAAAAAATATTAGAAATGAAAAAAAATAATATAGAAAAAAGATACACTGGATGGGGTTAACAGAGTGAATATTGAAGAGGAAAAGGCTGGTAAAATTCATGACAAGTCAATAGAAAACATTGAAACTAAAATACAAAAGAAAAAGAGTGAAGGAAAAATAAGATAAAATGTCTCAGACCCATGAAACAATATCATATGTCTAAAATACAGTTTTCAAACCTTGGCACTATGGAAATTTTGGACCAGGCAAGTACTTTTTGTGGGAGGATATCCTGTCCATTGCAGGATATTTAGCTGCATCATGGGCCCCTACCCACTATATCCTAGTAGCAAACACCCTTATAGTTTAGAGAACCAAAAATGTGTCTAGACATTGTCAAATGTTTCCTGGGGGACAGTATTGCTTCTAGTTGATAACCAGTGGTGTAAGATACATTTGCAGATGGAGACGAGAAGAGACAGGAATGGGACAAAGGAAGTATTTGAAGAGCTACTTTAAAAACTTTAAAAAATAGATGAAAGACTTCAACCTGTATTCCTAAGAAGTAAAGTGGGGAAAAAAAAAAACACAGAGCAAATAAAATCCACACATTGGCATGTTATAGCCAATGACGAAGTGCAGATATAGAGACTATGTAAATGGAAAAGATGGAAAAAGATACATTGCATACAAGGTAACATGACATTAAACATTGCCGACCACTCAGCAGAAGCAAAATGAACCAAAAAGCAGTGGAACAACATCTTTAAATTGCTTAAAATTAAAAAAAAAATCTGGCAACCTAGAGTTCAGTCTACAGAGAAATAGCCTTCAGAATGTAGGTGACTAAAGATATTTCAGTGTCAAAGTTTGTAGGAATTTGTCTGGATCAGATCTGTACTACCAAGATGGCTAAAATTAATTATTCAGGAAGAAAGTGAATACAGTTGACCCTTGAACAATCCAAGGGGTTGGGATGTCAACCTCTCACACAGTTGAAAAAACACATATAACTTCTAACTTCCCTAAATCTTAACTATTGACCAGAAATCTTAGTGATAACATAAACAGTTGATTAACATATATTTTCTATGTTATATGTATTATATACTGCATTTTTACAGTAAAGGGAGCTAAAGAAAAGAAAATGTTAGTAAGAAGATCATAAGGAGGAGAAAATACATTTACTGTACCATATCAGAAAAAATCCATGTGTAAGTGGATCTGTGCAGTTCAATCCCATGATGTTCAAGGAAGAGTCAACTGTAATGCCAGATAGAAGTGCAAGGTATATTTATAAGACAGAATAAAAACCACACTCCACATAAATTGCGAGGTTTGATATAATTTGCACCAAAACCAGCACGCTCTTTTGAAAGAAGATAAGCTATTTCCAAAATTCACATGAAAATTCATTCTGGAACAGCCATAAAAATGCTTAAAAACAAAGAACTTGGAAGACTCACCACCTGGTTTCAGTACTTACTATAAAGCTACAATAGTTAAGATAATGTGATGTTTGTGTAATGGAGAGACAAATAGTTCAGACAAACAATAAAAATTGTGTGACCAACACAAAGGAGCAATTGATTTTCAACAAGCTATCAAGGCAATCTGTTGGGAAATACATTTAAAGAAATAAATGATGCTGAGTAATTTGTTAAGTTTGTGAAAAAATAAGATTCTGACCCCAATCTCATTCTGTCCATGAAAATTAATTTGAGATTGATCATAGGCATAAAATAAAACCAAGAATAATAAAGTATTTCAAAAAAATAAAGAATATCTTCAAGATTTTGAGATATGTTACTTGGTCAAAATACAGACTTCAGTAAGAGAAAAACACTGATAAAATGTATTTCTGTAAACATTATAATTTCTTCTTTAAAAAACATTAAGATTGATAGAAAGTTATAATCTAGGAAAAACACATTCTTAGCACATATATCTAAAAGAAGGACTCTTAGATAGACTATATAAAGCCTTACTAAAATCAGCAATAAAATGATCAACAACTCAATGTAAAAATCGAAAAAATACTTGAACAGCTATTTCATAAAAATACAAATGAATAGCCAATAAGCAAATGAAAATGCAAATTAAAACCATGGTGATATACTATTTTACAATACAAGATGGGTAAAATTGAAAAGACTGACAAACTAGTGTGGAAATACTAAGTATTTCCATGTATTTGGAGAAATAGAGTTCTCATGCATTTTGGTGAGAGTACAAAATGTTCAACTGGTTTGGAAAATTAGCCATTTCTCATGACATTCAATATAATCTACCCAAGGACTGCAAAAGAATTGTACAAGGAAGTTTATAGCAGCTTCATTCATAAGAGACAAAGAGTTGAAACAATCCGAAGTCCTTTTATAGGAAAATGGATAAACTTATAGGAAAATGGATTCCTTTTTAAAAGGAATACTCCTCAGGAGTAAAAAAAAAAAAAAAAAGAATCTGATGGTACAGACAGCAACAGGGATGAATTCAATATGGATTAATCATGTGAAAGTACCCAGATACAAAAGAATATAGTGTACATACCATTTTTATAAATTCCAAAAATAAGCAAAACTTGAAAATAATGCATTAGAAAGCAGGAAGTGCTTGCTTTTGAGGTAGTATAGATTTAGTAAATAGGAGAAGAATGAGAATTTTCTATGACAATGAAAATGTTCCATATCTTAAGGGGATTGGTGGTTACCTAGGTGGATACATGGGTCAAAAGTCACTAAGTTGAACACGTTAAGGGCAATGCATGTTAATCATACCTCAAAATAAAAGAGAAACAAGGCAAACAACCCAATGAAACAAAAGGACAAAAACTTGGCAGTTTGTAAAAGAAGATACACAGATGGCTAAAAAGCTCGTAGAAGATGCTTTCCTACTTCTACTAAAATCAGAGCTCCCATGGTGTCTATCAGTTAAAAAACTGTGAGGTGACATGTCCATAGCTGCAATCCATAGGTCAGGAAACCACTCAGTGAGACGCCAGTGAAGCAATTTAGCAGTCAAGACATGTGAAGCTAGTGAGTATACACTGGAATATAGAGTCTAACTGTGGCCCTCCCACTGGTGCCTGCTGACCTTCATAAACTGGGGCTGCATAGTGGAATATGGCTGTAAAGGAAAACTAAATCTGCATCTCCATGCCCTTGTTTTTCAAAGCCAAAATAAGAAAGAAGGTGGTCTTCGCTTTGTCTTTTACTTTTACTTTCAAGCATGCAAAAGTACCTATAATTGGTGAAATGTATCTTGAATGCAGGCTAGCTCTAAGAGAGTGCCCACTAGGATGTTGGGATGGATACCTAGTGCCCAACAGAGATAGTTACCATTTACATTTTGCAGACACTGAGACTAAGGAATGCTTTTTAGTTTGTTATTAAGGTTGGAAGTTGAACACTAAATTTTAGATTTCTAACCACTAATCTGTACTTAATAAGTTAAACTCAATTTTTCTTTCGATATTTCTTGCTTCACTTCGACATTTTATGTAATCTTTTGTCCAAAATCTATGATCCAGAGGACAATGACATTGGAAATCTTGTTTGGAATATTTGACAGAACTTTGATCATCTGAAGGTTACTGTTGTTTTTTTTTTTTTAATCCAAATATTTTTAGCTACTCATTTTCAGTTAAATGGAACATAATTATATGATTAGACTCAGATGAGTTACAGGGAAATTTACCAATCTAATTGAAACTAAAAATAATTGGAAAGCCTATCTATGATGCCCCAAACTGTAAGAAATATATACTTTAGCTTTATCAGTGGCTTTGCACTGAAAATTATTCTAGGCCTGCAAAAGCAAAGCTCATTATAAAGAATGGTATTGCAGAATTTTACTACATATTCTGAGTCCATATACCAAATTAATAAAGGAAATCATTCTGGATCCCTCAAAGTTATATTTCATATTTTACTTTGCAAATTACTTCGAAATTCATTCTTCTATCTTGGCATGAGATTAGTTCAGCCACCTAAAGGCTATCAGCAGTTTGAGTGACAGGCTTCTCAGTTTTAATTTGCACTTCAAAGTATCAGTTTGTAGTTAAGAGAAACCAAAGACCCTTCCGGAGCCCCTTCTATCTGACCGGAGATAGTTTCTGGACAATGTAGCACTTGAATGTTGCTTGTACTCACTGCCAACTTTCATAGGTCTTCATTTCCCTCTGACACATCTCAGCATCTTAGGTAATGAGAGGAAAATATATGAAGCTCTCCTCATATTGTCTTGTATTGCTCTTGGTTGTCACCTGGTGCTAGAAGGGAGAGTATAAAATCCCCAGGGAAAAGCTTGGTTTCTTATCACAGGTAGAGACTAACATATTCAAAGGATGAGTTTCCTGCTCATCATTTTTACTTTTTGGCTTTTAGGACAGAGTCCCTCTCTAATATCCATTACTAGTTCGTTTGTTTATTTTGTTTTTAATCAAAAAGAATTATTATTTTTTTCTAGCATGAGATTTGGACTTATCCTCAAGCCATTAGTTCAGGAACTAACTGCGAATACTTAAACCAGTGATGGTAAAAAAATCTGTTGAGAAGGCAATTAGTGCAAGTGAAATATGGTTAGTGAAAGTATTAGTAATTAAGAGCATGGAATATAAAAAATGAAAAATAATAATACAATACATTTCATTAAGTGGTCTTGTAAAAAAAGTGTAGACAAAGGGACGTGAGTAGTTGTTCATTTATGAAAAAGTTTATTGTTCATTAATCTATAAAGCAAAGTTGCTTTATTTTTTTTTTAAGATTTTATTTATTTATTTATTTGAGATAGAGAGAGAGGAAGAGAGCATGAGAGCAGAGTGAGGGGCAGAGGGAGAAGCAGACTCCCCACTGAGCATGGACATGGGGCTCCATCCCAGGACTCTGGGATCATGACCTGAGCTGAAGACAGATGCTTAACTGACTGAGTCACCCAGGCATCCTATTTTTTTAAGTATAGTGTAAGTGGAAATCAGTGGATACAGGGAGTGGATAGCAATGAGCCAGAAAGCTACAGAAATATTTAGGAAGTGGGATAATAAGAAAGTATCAGGTCGAATGGATTGCTAATGATATGTTGCCAGATGTGGTGGAGCCAAAAGTCCTCAGAGGATAACTGACCAGGTAGACTTTTTTGTTGTTGTTGTTGTTGTTTTTTGTTGTTGTTTGTTTGTTCGTTTGTTTTATTATTATTTGCCCCAGAGGTACAGGTCTGTGAATCATCAGGCTTACACCTTTCACAGCATTCACCAAAGCACAAACCCTCCCCAATGTCCATAACCCATCCACCCTATCCCTACCCTCCCACCCCCCAGTAACCCTCAGTTTGTTTTGTGAGATTAGGAGTCTCTTATGGTTTGTCTCCTTCCCCATCCCATCTTGTTTCATTATT
>LNAC01000167.1:2148334-2238596 GCA_002007465.1 Ailurus styani | reverse complement strand
TAAGGGCGCCTGGGTGGCTCAGTGGGTTAAAGCCTCTGCTTTCGGCTCAGGTCATGATCTCAGGGTCCTGGGATCGAGGCCCATATCGGGCTCTCTGCTCGGCAGGGAGCCTGCTTCCTCCTCTCTCTCTGCCTACTTGTGATCTCTCTCTCTCTGTGTCAAATAAAGAAATAAAATCTTAAAAAAAATAAATAAATAAAATAAAATTAAAAAAATAATAATAAAAATAATAAAAAATAAAAAAAAGATCTATGCAGTTTTAACCCTTATATTTAAGTTTTTTATTCATTTTGTATAAACTTTGGTGTTTGATATGACGTATGTGCTTGCATGTGGATATCCAGTATTCTCAGCGTTTGTTGAAGAGGCTGTTCTTTACCCTGTTGAGTGGTCTTGGTGTCTTGTCCAAAAAATCAGTTGAGCATAGATGATGAATTTATTATTATTTTAGTTTTTATTTTAATTACCTGGCCCTCATCACAACAAGTGTACTACTTAATTCCTATCACCTGTTTCCTCCTTTCCCCCATCCTCCTCCCTGTGGTAACCATCAGTTTGTTTTCCATAGTTGAGTCTCTTTTCTTTCTCCCTCCCTCCCTTTGCTCATTTGTTTCGTTTCTTAAATTCCACATGTGTGAAATCATATGGTATTTGGCTTTCTTGTATTTCATTTAGTAGTATATTCTGTAGCTCCATCCATGTTGTTGCAAATGCTCAGATTTCATCTTTTTATGGTAGAATAATATTCCCATGTGTATATATACACTGCATCATGTTTATCCATTCATCAATTGATGGATATTTGGGCTGCTTCCATATCTTGGCTATTGAAGATAAGGCTGCTATATAAACATCAGGGTTCATGCATCTCTTTGAATTAATATTTTTTTAATTTTTTAGGTAAATACACAGTAGTGCAATTACTGGCTTATGAGATAGTTCTAGTTTTAACTTTTTGAGAAATCTCCCTACTGTTTTCCATAGGGGCAGTTTGCGTTCTCAACAGGACATGAGGGTTCCTTTTTCTTCACATCCTCACTAACATCTGTTATTTCTTGTGTTCTTATTTTTTTGCCATTTTGACAAGAATGAAGTGATGTCTCATTGTGGTTTAGATTTACATTTCCCTGATAATAAGGGATAATGAGTATTCTTTTCTGTGTGTTAGCCAACTGTATGTCTTTTTGGAGAAATGTCTGTTCATGTTTTCTGCCCTTTTTTACATTGGATGATTATTTTTGGGGTGGCAGGTGTTGAGTTTTTTAAGTTCTTTATGTATTTTGGATACTCACCCTCACTCAGATACGTCATTTGCAAATATCTTCTCCCATTCCATAGTTTGCCTTTTATTTTATTGACTGTTTCCTTCATTGTGCAGAAGTTTTATTTTGATGAAGTCCCAGGTAGTTTACTTTTGCTTTTGTTTCCCTTGCCTTAGGGGACCTGACCTATCTACAAAAAGATTGCTTTGGCCAACATCAGAGAAAATACTGCCTGTGTTCTTTTCTAGGATTTTTATGATTTCAGGTGTCGCATTTAGGTCTTTAATCCATTTTAAATTTATTTTTGTGTATGGGGTAAGAAAGTGGTCCACTTTCATTCTTTGTATGTTACTGTCCAGTTTTGCTGACACCATTTGTTGAAGAGACCATCTTTTTCCTACTGAATATTCTTTCCTGCTTTCTCAAAGATTAATGGACCATATACTTGTGGATTTATTTCTGGGTTTTCTATTCTGTTTTACTCTCTTTGACTTATGTGTCGGTTTTTGTGCCAATTCCATACTGTTTTGATCACTACAGCTTTGTAATATACCTTGAAGTCCAGAATTATGATGCCTCCTGCTTTGCTTTTCTTTTTTGAGATTGCTTTGACTATTCGAGATCTTTTATGGTTCCATACAAATTTTAGGATTGTTTGTTCTAGTCTGTGAAAAATGCTGTTGGTATTTTGTTAGGGATTGCATTAAATCTGTAGATTGATTTGGGTAGTATAGACATTTTAACAATAATTGTACTTCCTGTACATGAACATAGAATGTCTTAGTTTTTTTATGTCGTCTTCAATTTCTTTCATCAGTATTTTATAGTTTTCAGAGTACAGACCTTTCTCCTCTTTGGTTAGGTTTATTCCTAGGTATCTTATTATTTTTGGAGCAGTTATAAATAGGATTGTTTTCTTAATCTGTCTTTCTGCTACTTCATTATTGGTGTTTAGAAATGCAACAGATTTCTGTAGTGATTTTGTGTCCTATGACTTTACTGAATTCATTGATCAGTCTTAGTAGTTTCTTTGATGCAGTTTTTGGTTTTTTATATATAGTATCATGTCATCTGCAGAGTGAAGGTTTGACTTTCTCCACACTGATTTGGTTGCATTTTATTTTTGTGTTGTGATTTCCATGGTTAGGACTTCCAGTATTATATTGAATAAAAGTGGTGAGACTGGACCATCTTGTCTTATTTCTGACCTAAAGGTAAAAGGCTCTCAGTTTTTCTCCACTGAGGATGTTAGCTTTGGGCTTTTCATAGACAGTTTTGTTTTTGTTTTTGTTTTTTTAAGATTTTATTTATTTATTTGTCAGAGACAGAGAGCACAAGCAAGCAGAGTGGCAGGCAGAGGCAGAGGGAGAAGCAAGCTCTCTGCTGAGCAAGGAGCCTGATGTGGGACTTGATCCTAGGACCCTGGGATCATGACCTGAGACAAAGGGTGATGCTTAACCAACTGAGCCACCCAGGCGTCCCCATAGACAGTTTTTATTATGTTGAGATATGTTACCTATAAACCTACATTGCTGAGAGTTTTTATCATGAACCGGTATTATACTTTGTCAAAGGCTTTTTCTGCATCTATTGAAATGGTTCTTCTCCTTTCTCTTACTGATGTGATATATCACATTGATTGATTTGCAAATATTAAACCACTCTGGCAACCCAGGAATAAATCCCACTAAATTATGGTGAACGATTTTTTTTAATGCAGTGTTAGTTTGGCTTGTTAGTATTTTGTTGGGGATTTTTGAATTTTTTTTTAAGATAATTATTTATTTATTTGACACAGAGAGAGAGAGATTACAAGTAGGCAGAGAGGCAGGCAGAGAGAGAGGAGGAAGCAGGCTCCTGCTGAGCAGGGAGCCCGAAGTGGGGCTCAATCCCAGGACCCTGAGATCATGACCTGAGCCGAAGGCAGAGGATTTAATCCACTGAGCCACCCAGGTGCCCCAGGAGCTTTTAATCTATGTTCATCAAATATATTGGCCTGTAGTTCTGTGTGTGTGTGTGTGTGTGTGTTTGTGTGTGTATGTTAATCTGGTTTTGGTATCAGGGTAATTCTGGCCTCATAGAATGAACTCGGAAGTTTTCCTTCCTCTTCTGTTTTTTGGAAAAGTTTGAGAATAGGTATTAACTCTTCTTTAAATGTTTGTTAGAATTTCCCTGTGAAGCGATGTGGCCCTGGACTTTTGTTTGTTGGTTTTGTGTTTTGTTTTGTTTTGTTTGTTTGTTTTTGATTATTGATTCAATTTCTGTGCTAGTAATCAGTCTATTCAAATTTTCTATTTCTCCTTGCTTCAGTTTTGGTAGGTTATAATGTGTCTGTTTGTAGAAATTTATCCATTTCTTGTATGTAACCCAATTTTTTGACATCTAGTTCTTCATAATATTCTTCTATAATTGTTCATATTTCTGTGATGTTGGTTGGGATTTTTCCTTTCTTATTGGTGATTTTATTTATTTACTTATGTATTCATATATGTATGTATGTATTTACTTTAGTTTTTATATATTTATTTTTGCTTTAATCTTTATTATTTTCTTGCTTCTTCTAGTTTCAGGTTTTGTTTGTTGTTCTGTCTCTAGCTCCTTTTGTTGTAAGGTCAGGTTGTTTGACATTTTTCTTGCTTTTTGAGGTGGGCCTGTATGCTATAAAAATCCCTCTTAGAACTGCTTTTGCTGTGTCCCAAAGGTTTTGAACTGCTGTTTTCATTCTCATTTGTTAGTACATACTTTTTATTTTTTCTTTTATTTCCTGGTTGACTCATTGATTGTTTAGTAACGTATTATTTAACCTCCAGATATTTGTGGTCTTTCAGATTCTTTCTTGTGGTTGACTTCTAGTTACAGAGCATTGTGGTCAGAAAAGATGAGAAAAGGATGGTATGGCTTTGATCTTTCTGTATTTGTTAAGGCTTGCTTTGTGGCCTTATATGTGATCTATTCTGGAGCATGTTCCAGGTGCACTTGAAAAGAATGTGTCTTTTTCTGTCATGGGATGGAATGTTCTGAATATATCTGTTAAATCCATCTGGTCCGGTGTGTCATTTAAAGCCATTGTTTCCTTGTTGATTTTCTGTTTAGGTGATCTATCCATTGATGTAAGTGGGGTATTAAAAGTCCCCTATTTTTATTATTATATTATTATCGATCAGTTTCTTTATGTTACTGTTTTATGTATTTGGGTACTCCCATGTTGGATGCATAAATATTTACACTTGTTACATCTTCTTGTTGGATTGTCCCCTTTATTATTAATGTCCTCCCTTGTTTTTTATTATAGTCTTTGTTTAAACATCCATTTTGTGCAAAAATATATATATTGCTACTCCGGCTTTCTTTTGACATCCATTTGCATGATAGATGTTTTTCCAGCCCCTCACTTTCAATCTGGAGCCCAATGTGGGACTTGATCCTCAGACTCTGGGATCATGACCTGAGCCAAAGGCAGATACTTACCTGACTGAACCACCCAGGTGTTCCAAATCTGCAGGTGTTTTTAGGTCTACAATGAATCTCTTGTAGGCAGCATATCGATGGGTCTTGTTTTTTGTTTTATCCATTCTCTCACCCTGTGTCTTTTGATTGGAGCTTTTAGTCCATTTATATTAAAATTAATTATTGATAGATGTGTGTTTATTGCCATATATTACCTTTATTCTGGTTGTTTCTGAAGATTTTGTCTGATGGTTGTTTTCCTTTCATGGTTTGCTGGTTTCCTTTAGTGATGTATTTGGATTTCTTTCACATTATTCTTTGCGTATTTTTTTAGTGGTTTTTGAGTTGTGATTATCATTAGGTTTGTATACAACATCTTCTGCATGTATCAGTCTATATTATTCCTCTCCTCCCCATGTTGTAGGTGTATGGTGTCATATTTTACATCATTTTTTAGAACATTTATTTTAGAGAGAGAAAGGGTAGGGGGGAGGGGCAGAGAGAGAGGGAGAAATAGTCTTTAAGCAGACTCTGCTTTGAGCATGGAGTTCAGTGAGGGGTTCAGTCCCACAACCCTGAGACCATGACCTGAGCTGAAACCCAAAAGTCGGATGCCTAATGACTGTGCCACCCAGTCACCCTCACATCCTTTTATTTTGTGAGTTCCTTGACTTTTTCCCCCCCAGAAGTGCTCATTTTTATTGCCTTTGTGTTTCCTATCTTCATACTGTCATTTTTGGTCTTTCCTTTCCACTCAAAAAGTCCCCTTTAATATTTCTTTCAGGGCTAGTTTAGTAGTCACAAACTCCTTTAGTTTTTGTTACTCTGGAAACTTTATCTCTCCTTCTCTTCTGAATGATAGCCTTACTCGATAGAGCATTATTGGCTGCAGGTTTCTTTCATTCAGCACTTTGAATGTATTGTGACACTTCTTTCTGGCTTGAAAAGTTTCTGCTGAAAAATCTGATAGCCTAATGGGATTTCCCTTTTATGTAACTTTTCTTTTGTCTTGCTGGTTTTATTATTTTTCGTTATCACTATATTTTGTCATTTTAATTACAATATGTGTTGGTGTGGATCTGCTTTTGTGATTTTTTGGGGGGGGCGGTGGTTTGCGTGTGCCTCCTGGATCTGTGTATCTGTTTCCTTTCCAAATTAGGGAAGTTTTCAGCTATTATTTCTTCAAATAAATTCTCAGTTGATTTCTTTCTTTTCTTCTTCTGGGACTCCTAAAATATGAATGTTACTTTGTCTGATGGAGTGACTGAGTTCTCTAAGTCTGTTCTCATTATGCATAGTTCTTTTTCTCGCTCTCTCTCTCTCTTTTTTTAATGATTTTATTTATTTATTTGACACAGAGAGAGAGACTACAAGTAGGCAGAGAGGCAGGCAGAGAGAGACAGGCAGAGGAGGAAGCAGGCTCCCTGCTGAGCAGAGAGCCCGATGCAGGCCTTGATCCCAGGACCCTGAGATCATGACCTGAGCCGAAACCAGAGGCTTTAACCCACTGAGCCACCCAGGCGCCCTTTTTTTCTCTCTTGATTACTTTCAATCACTCTTCTAGGCCATTAACTTTTTCCTCTACTTCTTCCAGCGTGCTGTTTATGCTATCAAGCATGTTTCCAATTTTGTTTATTGAGCCTTTTATCTCTACTGTTTTATTCTTTATTTCTATGTTAATGGTCTCACTGATGTCCCCCACTCTTTCCTCAAGTCCAGTGAGTATCCTTATGATCACTGCTTTAAATTCTCCATCAGGCATCTTATTTATATCTGTTTCAGTTATATCTCAGCTGTGGTCTTACCCTGTTCTCTCATGTGGGACAAATTCCTCTGTCTTCTCCTTTGTCTGAATCTCTGTGGCTGTTTTGTTGTGTTGGGAAAGTCAGCTACATCTCCTGTTCTTGCGAATAGTAGCTTTATGAAGAAGAGGTCCCATAAGGTCCTATGGTATAGTTTCCCCTGTCTCCCAGGGCCTGGGGCTTCTGGGAGTATTTCCAGTGTGTGCTGTGTGTGCACTGCTATTGTGTCCTAGCTCTTTTATCCTTCAGACCAATCATCTGAAGAGGCTCTCTTTGCTTGTTGTGGGCAGTGTTTGTGGTGCATTTTAATGATGTGTGCTCTGGTCTACTTGTGCATTGATACCTGTTGCCACCACCAATGGAACTGAGACTTTGCAAAAGTCCCCAGGAGGGAGACATGTGTTTGCAGGAATTTGGGCCCAACTTCTGAGGGAGAGGTCTCACTGTGCTGGGACTGAATCAGGTTTGGCTGGGAAGGGCTGTTTTCTCTAGTGTGCAGTGGGGTGGGCCTTGATATAAGCAAGTTAAATTGGGAGTGTTGGTGCTATACTGGTTCCTGCAGCTGGCTTTGTGTTTATGCTGAGGAATGAATGGAGGAAGTAAATAGTGCTGGCCGGTTCCTTTGTTCTCAGAGGGGTTTCTCCATGAAAGTTGCCTCTCTGGGACATACTCAGAGATGAGCAAATAACCTTCCCACTGTGTGACCCAGGCACTCTTCAGATCACTGTTTCTACACTATATGTCTGTGGATGTTTTCCCTCCTTTTTCTCCTCTAATGTCCTCTGAGCTCTCCCAGAGCCAAGCATGCTGACCTTTAAAACTCGAGGCTTTAAGATCTGTTGCATCTGAGGCTTTAATTTCTGTTGAAATTTGGGTCCTCTTGCTTTCCAAACTGGTTGCTGTGGGGATTCATTTTCCTCATCCACGCCCCTATGTGCTATTGTTCTTTTCTGTGACCATGCATCTCTTCCCACCATAGTGGCTGTGATATGTTTTTATTTTTTTATTTTTTAAACATTTTAAATTTAAATCCAGTTAATTAACATATAATATACTATGGTTTCAGAGGTATAGAGCTGTGATTCATTAGTCTTATATAATACCCAGTGCTCATTACATCACCTGCCCTACTTAATGTCCATCACCCATATATCCTATACTTCCACCCCCTTTCCCCCAGCAATCCTCAGTTTGTTTACTATGATTAAGAGTCTCTAAGTGTCCTTTAGGCTGTTGCCTGCGCATCCAACTGCTGCCTGGGGCTCCAGTGTTTACATCCAATCCATGACTTGCCCTCTTCCCACTTATGGACAAGCACTTTTCACATTCCTCACTATAGGAAATGCTACAAAACATTCCCTGACATGCTTCCTTATAAATATCTGTCAGCAATGGAGATAGTCAGGAGCACATGTACTGGTGCACGGAGCACAGGAACTCTTTTATTTTTTCAAATTTAAACTTAAATTTAAATTTTTAGAATTTTTTATCTTGATCCAAAAGGTGGAAGTAGGATATCTAGAACTTTTTTTTTTATTAACGTATCATGTATTATTTGCTTCAGGGGTCTGTGAATCATTAGGCTTACACATTTCACAGCACTCACCATAGCACATACCCTGTCCAGTGTCCTTCACCCATCCACCTCACCCCGGTCCCCCACCAGCAGCCCTCAGTATGTTTTCTGAGATTAAGAATCTCTTATGTTTTGTCTCTCTCCCCGATCCCATCTTGTTTCATTTTTTTCCTCCCTACCCCTCAGGAACCCCCGCCCTGCCTCACAAATTCCTCATATTAGAGAGATCCTATGACAATTGTCTTTCTCTGATTGACTTATTTCGCTTAGCATAATACCCTCTAGTTCCATCTACGTTGTTGCAAATGGCAGGATTTCTTGGGGAGTTTTGATGACTGCATAGTATTCCATTGTTATATATATACTACTACTTCTTAATCCATTTATCTGTTGATGAACATCTAGGTTCTTTCCGTAGTTTGGCTATTGTGGATATTGCTGCTATAAACATTTGGGTGCACGTGCCCTTGAGGATCACTACATTTGTATCTTTAGGGTGAATACCCATTAGTCTGATTGCTGGGTCATAGGGTAGCTCTATTTTCAACTTTTGGAGGAACCTCCATACTGTTTTCCAGAGTGGCTGTACCAGCTTGCATTCCCACCAACAGTGTAGGAGGGTTCCCCTTTCTTAGCATCCTCGCCAACATTTGACTTGTTGATTTTAGCCATTCTGACTGGTGTGAGGTGGTATCTCACTGTGGTTTTGAGCTGAATTTCCCTGATGCCGAGTGATGCTGAACACTTTCTCATGTGTTTGTTGGCCATTTGGATGTGTTCTTTGTAGAAATGTCTGTTCATGTCTTCTGCCCATTTCTTGATTGGGATATTTGTTCTTTGGGTATTGAGTTTGATAAGTTCTTTATAGATTTTGGGTACTAGCCCTTTATCTGATATGTCATTTGCAAATATCTTCTCCTATTCTGTCAGTTGTCTTTTGGTTTTGTTGACTCTTTCCTTTGCTGTGCAAAAGCTTTTGATCTTGATGACGTCCTAATAGTTCATTTTTGCCCTTGTTTCCCTTGCATTTGGTGATGTTTCTAGGAAGAAGTTGCTGCAACTGAGGTCAGAGATGTTGCTGCCTGTGTTCTCCTCAAGGATTTTGATGGATTCCTATCTCACATTGAGGCCTTTCATCCATTTTAAGTCTATTTTTGTGTGTGGTGTAAGGAAATGGTCCAGTTTCATTTTTCTGCATGTGGCTGTCCAATTTTCCCAACACCATTTGTTGAAGAGACTTTTTTCTATTGGACATTTGTTCCTGCTTTGTCTAAGATTAGTTGACCATAGGGTTGAGGGTTCTTTTACGGGCTCTATATTCTATTCCATTGTTCTATGTGTCTGTTTTTGTGCCAGTACCATACTGTCTTTATGATTACAGCTTTGTAATAGAGCTTGAAGTCCGGAAGTGTGATGTCGCCAACTTTGGTTTTCTTTTTCACATTCAGCTGGCTATTCGGGGCCTTTTTTGGTTCCATATAAGGTTTAAGATTATTTGTTCCATTTCTTTGAAAAAAGTTGATGGTATTTTGATAGGGATTGCATTAAATGTTTAGATTGCTTTGGGTAGCATAGGCATTTTCACAATATTTGTTCTTCCAATCCATGAACATGAAACATGTTTCCATTTCTTTGTTTCTTCCTCAATTTCTTTCATGAATACTTTGTAGTTTTCTGAGTACAGATTCTTTGCCTCTTTGGTTAGGTTTATTCCTAGGTATGTTATGATTTTGGGTGCAGTTGTAAATGGGATCAACTCCTTAATTTCTCTTTCTTCTGTCTTGCTGTTGGTTTATAGAAATGCAACTGATTTCAGTGCACTGATTTTATATCCTGACACTTTATTGATTTCCTCTATGAGTTCTAGCAGTTTTGGAGTGGAGTCTTTTAGGTTTTCCACATAAAGTATCATACTATCTGCAAAGAGTGAGAGTTTGATTTCTTCGTTGCCAGTTCGGATGCCTTTTATTTCTTTTTGTTGTCTGATTGCTGATGCTAGGACTTGTAGTATTATGTTGAATAGCAGTGGTGATAGTGGACAGCCCTTTGTGTTCCTGACCTTAGGGAAAAAACTGTCTTTCTCCATTTAGAATGATATTTGCTGTGGGTTTTTCGTAGATGGCTTTGATGATATTGAGGTATGTACCCTCTTGCCTACACTGTGAAGAATTTTGATTAAGATGCTAGACTTTGTCAAATGCTTTTTCAGCCTCTATCGAGAGTATCATATGGTTCTTGTTCTTTCTTTTATTAATGTCTTGTATCACATTGATTGATTTGCAGATGTTGAACCAACCTTCCAGCCCAGGAATAAATCCCACTTGGTCGTGGTGAATAATCCTTTCAATGTACTGTTGGATCCTATTGGCTAGTATTTTGGTGAGAATTTTTGCATCTGTGTGCATCAAGGTTATTGGCCTGTAATTCTCCTTTTTGATGAGTTGTTTGTCTGGTTTTGGGATCAAGGTATACTGGCCTTATAAAATGTGCTTGGAAATTTTCCCTCTATTTATATTTTTTGGAACAGTTCCAGGAGAATAGGTATTAATTCTTCTTTAAATGTTTGGTAGAATTTCCCTGGGAAGCCGTCTGGCCCTGGGCTCTTGTTTGTTGGGAGATTTTTGATGACTGCTTTAATCTCCTTACTGGCTATGGGTCTATTCAGGTTTTCCATTTCTTCTTGGTTCAGTTTTGGTAGTTTATATGTCTCTAGGAATGCATCCATTTCTTCCAGATTGTCAAATTTGCTGGTATAGATTTTCTCATAATCTTATAATTGTTTGTATTTCTTTGGTGTTGGTTGTGATCTCTTTCACTGATGATTTTATTAATTTGGGCCCTTTCTCTTTTCTTTTTGATAAGTCTGGCCAGGGGTTTATCAATCTTATTAATTCTTTTAAAGAACCAGCTCCTAGTTTCGTTGATTTGTTCTACTATTCTTTTGGTTTCTATTTCACTGATTTCTGCTCTGGTCTTTATTATTTCTCTTGTCCTGCTGGGTTTAGGCTTTCTTTGCTGTTCTTTCCCCAGCTCCTTTAGGTGTAGGTAGGTTGTTTGCTTGAGACCTTTCTTTTTTCTTGAGAAAGTCTTGTATTGCTATATGCTTTCCTCTCAGGACCGCCTTTGCTGTGTCCCAAAGTTTTTTAACAGTTGTATTTTCATTTTCATTTTTTTACATGAATTTTTAAAAATTCTTTAATTTCCTGGTTGACCCTTTCTTTAGTAGGGTGCCCTTTAGCCTCCATGTATTTGAGTTTTTTCCAACTTTCCTCTTGTGATTGAGTTCTAGTTTCAAAGCACTGTGGTCTGAGAATATGCAGGGAATGATCCCAGTGTTTTGGTACCAGTTGAGACCTGATTTGTGACCCAGGATGTGATCTATTCTGGAGAATGTTTCATGTGCACTAGAGAAGAACGTGTATTCTGTTGTGTTGGCACGGAATGTTCTAAATATATCTGTGATGTCCGTTTGTTCCAGTGTATCATTTAAATGCTTTATTTCCTTGTCGATCTTTTGCTTAGACGATCTGTCCATTTCAGTGATGGAGGTGTTAAAGTCCTCTACTATTATTTGTATTATTGTTGATGTGTTTCTTCTATCTTTTAAAAGAATTTTTAAAACAAACTTATTTATTTGACAGAGATTACAAGTAGGCAGAGAGGCAGGCAGAGAGAGAGCAGTAAGTAGGCTCCCTGCTGAGCAGAGAGCCCAATGCAGGTCTTGATCCCAGGACTCTGACATCATGACCTGAGCCAAAGGCAGAGGCTTTAACCCACTGAGCCACCCAGGCGCCCCAGTTGATGTGTTTCTTTGATTTTGTTATTAATTGGTTTATATAATTGGCTGCTCACATGTTAGGGGCATAGGTATTTAGAATTGTTAGATCTTCTTGTTGGATAGAACCTTTAAGTATGATATAGTGTCCTTCCTCATCTCTTATTGTGGTCTTTAGCTTAAAATCTAATTTATCTGATATAAAGATTGCCACCCCTGCTTTCTTTTGATGTCCTTTAGCATGGTAAATTGTTTTCCATCCCCTCACTTTAAATCTGGAGGTGTTTGGGTCTATGATGAGTTTCTAACAGATAGCATATTGATGGGTCTGGTTTTCTTATCCATTCTGATACCCTGTGTCTTTTGATTGGGGCATTTAGCTCATTTACATTCAGGGTAACTATTGAAAGGTATGAATTGGGTGCCATTGTATTGCCTGTAAGATGACTGTTACTGTATATTGTCTCTGTTCCTTTCTTGTCTATGTTACTTTTCAGCTGTCTCTTTGCTTAGAGGATCCTTTTCAATATTTCTTGTAGGGCTGGTTTGGTGTTTGCAGATTCCTTTAGTTTTTGTTTGTCCTGGAAGCTTTTTATCTCTCCTTCTATTGTCATTGACAGCCTAGCTGAATATAGTATTCTTGGCTGCCTATTTTTCTTGTTTAATGCTTTGAATAGATCCTGTCAGTCCTTTCTGGCCTGCCAGGTCTCTGTGGATAGGTCTGCTGCTAATCTAATATTTCTACTCTTGTATGTTAAAAACCTCTAGTCCCGAGCTGCTTTCAGGATTTTCTCTTTGTCACTTATACTTGTAAGTTTTACTGTTAGATGATGGGGTGTGGACCTATTTTTATTCATTTTGAGGGGGTTTTCCTGTGCCTTCTATATTTCGATGCTTGTTCCCTTTGCCAAATTAGGGAAATTCTCTGCTATAATTTGCTCCAGTATACCTTCTGCCTCTCTCTCTCTTCTTTTGGGTTCCCAGTTATTCTAACATTGTTTCATCCTATGGTATCACTTATTTCTCGAATTCTCCCTTCTTGGTCTGTAGTTGTTTGTCTCTCTTTTTCTCAGCTTCTATATTCTACATCATTTGGGTTTCTATATCACTAATTCTCTCTTCTGCCTCATTTATCCTAGCAGTAAGAGCCTCCATTTTTGATTCCATGTCATTAGTAGCTCTTTTTATTTCAACTTGGTTAGATTTTAGTTCTTTTATTTCTCCAGAAAGGGATTCTCTAGTATCTTCCATGCTTTTTTCAAACCCAGCTAGCACCTTCGTAATCATTATTCTGAACTCTAGTTCTGACATATTACTGATGTCTGTGTTGATTAGGTCACTAGGTATTGTTACTGACTCCTGTTCTTTTTTTTGAGGTGAGTTTTTCTGCCCTGTTATTTTATTCAGGTAAGAATAGATGAACGAGAGAACAAAATACTAAAAAGTTAGCAACGACCCCAGAGAAATAGACACTGACCAAATCACAAGAGACCTGCAACCGTGGGGAGAAGAAAGGAGGGGGAAAATTAAAAAAAAAAAAATATATATGTGTGTGTGTGTGTATATGTGTATATGTGTATATATATATATATATGTATCTGTTAGAGTGGTGTATAGAACAGAGCCACACACTTGATTTTGGGTGTATTTTGGTCTGTTAGAAGAAACTGCCTCCCAAAATTTGAAAGAAAAAAACCATGTGTGTGTGTGTGTGTGTGTGTGTGTGTGTGTGTATATATGAATAAGGGCAAACATGATGAAGGGATGGAATATGACTGTAAGGATGAAAATTAATAAAGATTCTAAAAAAAGAATTGATTAGATAAAAAATTGGTTGATAAAGAAAAAAAAGAGGGGAGAATGTGATCAGACTGGAGACGAGCAAATCCGTGTGCTAGATTTAGGGTATATTTTGATCTATTAGAAGAAACTGTATCCCAATATTTTAAAGAAAGTAAAGCCTATATGTATACAAAAAATAAGATTAAATATAATGAAGGGATAGTATATGACTGGAACAATGAAAATTAAAAAAGATGTTTTTAAAAAGGCATTGATAAGATAAAATAGTTAAAACATGTTAAAATAGGAAAGGATAAATTTTAAAAAATAGAAAAAGAAAAAATAAATTAAAAAAAATTAACTTTGAAAGATAAAGAATTATGGGAAAAAAGAAATGAGTTCTCTGTGCTCTTTGCCCTTAGCACTGAAGTTTTGCAGTTCTCATTGATCTGTGAACTTAGTCTTGGCTGCATGTTCTTGCTGATCTCTTGGGGGAGTGGCCTATTGCAGTGATTCTCAAATGTCTTTCCCCGAGGCAGAATTGTACCACTCTTGCCAGGGGCGAGGCTAAGTAATCTCGGTTTCGCTCTCAGTAGCTTTTGTTACCTGATCACTTTTTTATGTACAAGTTTGAAGGAGTTGACTGAAGATGGCGGTCTCCCAATCTCCAGCCCAGAGGAGCCGAGAGCTTGGGCCCCCACTCCTCAGTGCACCCTCAAAGAAAAGCAGTCAATAACACTTGTCTCCCTGCTCTCTCACAGCACTCCGGGCTCACCCAGTGTGGGACCGAGCATTTTTGTCTCTCTGGTGCATGGCCCCATTTGGAGTCTCCAAACCCAGCAGTGCACTCCTGCGCCGCTCCTCCCAGAGGAAGAAGGAGGGGGTCTCCCCAGATCTGCCACTTGTAGGGTCTGTGGTTGAAGAGCAGTGGCCTGACTTTGCCTTGGATCAAGGTTTACCGTAACCCCGAGCTGAGAGCTCACTCATCGGCTCTGTCTTTTCAGCCAGCTTTCCCGCTCCGAAACCTGGGAGCTTTGCCACTCTCAGACACCCCTGGTCTTTTTGTGTCCCCCTGGGTCCTGAGACCACACTGTCCCAGCAAGGGCTCCACCCCCCTCCCCCCTTAACTTCTGGAGTGTCGCGGAGCTGACTTCTAAAAGTTCCAAATTTGTGCTCCACTGCTATACCTCTTGCGGGGAGCCGGACCCTCCCCACAAGGTCTGTCTTCCCATGTATCACTTCAGATTCACTTCTGCACACATCCTACCTTCCAGAAAGTGGTCACTTTTCTGTTTCTGGAATTGCTGCTCTTTTTCTCTTCCATCTCTTGTTGAGTTTGTAGGCATTCAGAATGGTTTGATAATTATCTAGCAGAACTCCTGGGACCCGATGATATTGAGGTCTCCCACTCCTCTGCCATCTTGCTCCTCCCCCTGTGATATGTTTTTTTCATAACCTGTGTCTCCACACTTCTTAACTTCTTTGAAGTGGCCTCTTTTGTACTTTTAATTGTGGAGTTTGTTCGCCCAGTCTTCATATCAATTTCTGGAGTGTTTAGGATGATTTGATAGTTATTTAGCTGTGTTCATGGGAGGAGGCAAGCCTAAAGTCCTCCTTCTCTGCCACAGTCTTCTCCTCCCTATCGGTTTATCTTTGAATTCTCAATTTTATTCCATTACCTTGTGTATTTATCCTTATGCCATTATGCTTTTGCTATGATTACAGTAGCTTTATAATAAGTTTTTAAATTCAGAATTGTGAATCCTTTAACTTTGTTTTCTCCCTTTTTGAGATTGTTTGGTTTTTCAATGTCTTTTGCAATTCCATATGGATGTTAGGATTAGTTTTTACATTTCTGCAAAACTGCGGTTAGAATTTTGATAAATGAAACAAGATGGGATGGGGAAGGAGACAAACCATAAGAGACTTCTAATCTCATAAAACAAACTGAGGGTTACTGGGGGGTGGGAGGGTAGGGATAGGGTGGATGGGTTATGGACATTGGGGAGGGTTTGTGCTTTGGTGAATGCTGTGAAAGATCTAAGCCTGTAAGCCTGATGATTCACAGACCTGTACCCCTTGGGCAAATAATAAAAATAAAAAAAATAAAAAAAAAGAATTTTGATAAATGAATGCATTGAATTTCTTGAGCACCATGGATATTCCTGCCCTCTTAACAAAATTAAGTCTTCCAGTTCATTAATTTGGATTTTTTTATTTAGGTCTTGTAAAATTTTTTTCGACAATGTTTTGTTGTTTTTGGTGTGCAAGTCTCAGGCCTCATTTGTGAAACTTATTTCTAAGTATTCTTTTTGATAGTTTTGTAAATGGAATTTTTCTTAGTTTCAGTTTGGATTGTTAATTTCTAGTATGTAGAAATACAAATTATCATTCAAACTCAAATTAATAGACATTTCCCAGTACTCTGGCATATGGCTAATATATACTTAAGATCATAGGAGAATTCTGTCACATACTATTAGCAACCTGCCCTTAAGTGATGTGTTGTGCACATTTATTTTGAATAGTGAAATGGGAAATACATTTTACATGTAAAATCATACTTTATTATCAAACTCTATAAATTCTTTTGATCTGACATATTTCATGAGAGCTATGCCAAACTATTCAAAAGAGTGTGGACACATATTTGCATACATCTACCAAACCAATGAATGGTGAAAAATTCAGACAATCAAATGGAGTTTAACATCAAAAAGCATTTTTGTTTTCTTCACTGAATTACTTAAATTTTTCATTTTTAACAAAGTCGTTTGTAGTTTTGCACAAGTAACAATTCAAAAGATATTTAAGGTTGATATTTGAGTGATAGGGTAGAATATAAAGAGTTCTTATATAAGGAAAACATAAAAATCATTTCTAAAGGAATGTTTTGGAAATTTATCTAAAAGAAGTAAGTATTTGTCCATTTGTTAAATGTAATTCAGGCATATATAACACTCAGAGAAAAATGAGAGCAATCAGGAAAAAATCCCTTTAAAATACTATAATTTCCATTTGTCTCAAATTACTTTTAAACACATACTTTTGCAACAAAAAAATTTCAACATTGCTGAATTTAAAATATCTTATGAAATGTATATCTTCTCCCATGACAGTTTTGTAGAACACCATTATTAGTACATATTGCTCAAGTGAGAGTTTAAAAAAAGACAAAACAAAACACCAACAAAAACATTCTTCTGGGATGTCTGATTGCAGGATTTTTTTATACTGAAAAATTAATTTAAAGTTACATCATGATTTTTAGATTTAAATGTAGAATATTATGCTTTGTAGTAGATATATTTTCTTTTAAATGTCTTATATGTATTTTTGTTATTATATTTCTGTAAAGTAACCTCATTGCAACCAAAAGAATTTATCTTTGTCTTGATTATTCACCATAAAACAGGACCCACACAGCCAAGATATATGCTTAAGGTTATTTAATAACTGTTAAAGAGACAATTTTGATACATAAATCTGGAATGCCATCTATCAACCTAATGAAAAGAAATATTATTATCTTGCATTTTCTTTTTCTGTTATTGATTTGTGGTGCCCCAAGACCATTTTAAAAATGATCAGTGTAGTCCATATCTGTCATGGAAATAAATTCATTCCTTGGGTGGCTGAGAAACATGAGGGGAAATAAATTTCTCAGAAATGTATCCCCTGAAGGTTGCTATCCATTATTGTTACAAGTTTGCAATGGAAATGTCTTTATTGCTACATAAAGAATATGATAAAATTTAAAGCTTGTGAAAGATGATTAGGAAACAAATATAATACATATTTAATATATTACTGACAATATGATACATGTATTTATTTAGACAATATTTTGAGCGTATCAGGACAAACATAGAACAACTCAAATCTGCAATGTAATCCAAAGAGTAATAAAAATGAAAAATGAATGCCTGCAGGGATTGGGATTTAAAATATTCTCTCATTTCAACGTAGAACTCTTAACGTTTTCTGCTTGGATGGCAAACATGAACTCGGTAGATCAGATTTCATATCAGTGTTTCACTTAACTTTACTTCTAGGACATTGCACCTAGTCTGAACATTAGTAAGGTCTTAAGAGTCCGTGAGATTATTCCACTAGGAAAATAAGGCAGAAGTTAATGGAATTAATCCTGTCATGTGAATTTAGCCGTGTTATCTCTGCCCACTGTTACATCACATAAGGTGGAAAGAACCACATCACATAAGTTGGAATATATTATTTTTATTATTTTAAAATGTCTTTTTGTTTATAAGTCTATATACAGGTAAACACATATATTTACTTAAAATAAATATTTTCATCTGTGTATGATATAGCTGCAGGATATTAAAGTTTCCATATTTTTATAAAAGCAAATAACTGGAGTACCTTTAGTGTTCTATTAACTGTAACTACTAACTGTACCTACCATTGTCTGTGGATATGGAGATTTTGCATAATTTTAAGTTACTCTTTCATATATTTAAAATTTTTTTCTCCAATGGATTCATTTTCCTTGTGTGATTAAAAGTAGCAAAGCTCAATTTCAGTTGGGTTGGATTTATTATACTAACTGGGTTAGTATAATACTTATTACCTACCTTTTTTGGTAACTTCTTTTCTTGAAAGCATGATTCTTGGAAGTATGCAGACAGAAAGTTTCATTAGAATAAACAAAGTGAAGAAAGTAATATAGTATTATAAAGTTTACTGTAGTAATTGATAAATGCAGTTCTCCACATTAGGATTCAGGTTTCTAAACTCAGATGTAAATCTATATTTGATATCTTGGTGCCAAAATAGCTAACACTTGAATTTTGTTTTAGATTTATCTGCTGTATCAAGTTTAAAATTTTGCCATCAAGGATTAATGTAGTAAAAAATATGGCTCTTCTAAGTCCTCGTATCTTTTTAATATCTAGTTTCAGTGAGTCATTGAAAAGCCTACACCTTTAAACTGATAGGAAACCCACTGTACTGTAAGGTCTAAAATTCCAAGTGCTGCTTTGACATATTTGAACTTCACAGGGCCCCAAAAGTCTAACCATGAGCACTCCCCTGCTCTTGCCAAATACATGTTCCCACTATTCCCTCCCCAGTAAGAAAGGCTCCTCACCTGGCTCATTCGTCTACCAGCCAGCTCAGCTGTCTTCTTCCTTGTCCTTAACCTAGCTTTTCCAGCCTGTGGAATTATTTCAACAAATCAGTCACATCCTCTCAAAGGAACCAGGGGACCCTCATCCTCTTGTTACTCCAGAGTCTGCTTCCACATCTCTGTTTCTGTGTGTTCCCAGGTGCAAATTCCATGTGGCCTTGCACGGCATGCAGTGTTCTTCTCCCCTAGACTGGATATAGTTGACCAAAGAACTGCTGTCCAAGTCTGTCTGACCAGTTTTGGGTTTTATGTTTGGTTGTCTGGTACTATTTAGTGCATGAGATCCCTCCTTCACCATTACAGTGAGTAGGAGCTGATCACAACACATATATATGTGTGTTGAAAAGGAATACTTATTAAATTTTTTTCGTATCTTTATGAGATTTAAATGTCTTTAATATAAATGAAAGCTTTGCTCTTGTTTTATTGTTGTTATTCTGAGCTATTCAAAGGGAATAATGTAATTTTAGCTTATATTATAAAAATGTTATTTCCAGAAGAATGTACGATGGATTTTAGCAAAGTGGGATGACTGTTTATTTTTTAATAATAACCTATCAACTTATATTTATTTAACTCAGCAATAAAAAGCTCTTAGACATGATGAATGAATGGTGTTCTTGCTTCATACATTATTTGTAAATTTATCTAACATGGTAGCAGTAATATATGAGAATTATATTCATGTTGGTAGATCTATGTCCGGTCATTATTGTTGACTGGATTCCATATAATTTGTAGGGCCTACCAGAGTTACCTTAATCTTTTCTGACTTAATTATAGGCTCTCCAAATTTAATAGGACATTTGTGTATTCCCTGGACTTCAAAAATAATTGTTTCCTTACCTGACAGTTAAATTCCATTATTAACCAATTAAATGGTGAAAACAGGGCTGTCTAAAGCACACACATTCACATATCCACACACTTTGACACATATTTGCTCAATATAGGGTTGCAAAACACTGGCTTCCTATAGGTAATATTTTGGGTTTCTCCATAACTACCAAGTCAATGATTTCAGTCTTCTGTGTACTTTTATTTTTTTTTAATTTTTTAAAAAGATTTTATTTATTTATTTGACACAGAGAGAGAGATCACAAGTAGGCAGAGAGGCAGGCAGAGGGAGAGGAGGAAGCAGGCTCCTTGCTGAGCAGGAGCCTGATGTGGGTCTCGATCCCAGGACCCTGAGATCATGACCTGAGCCGAGGGCAGAGGCCCCAACCCACTGAGCCACCCAGTGTGTACTTTTAAAATGTTAATCCTACCATGGGGCTTGGAAAAAAATCTACATAATTGTTCTGTATCTAAATCAACCTGTATGGATAAAAATTAAATAATTACCATATCTAGACATTAAAATATTTTTGTGTATCTTGATTCACTCCAAAAAAAAAAGGAAATTTTGTATTAAAACCCCTTCTCCAAAAGGAATCTTCAGTGTTGTAATCTAAGGTACATTGGTTTGTATCTGCTGCTGAATTATAACCAGCACTGAGCAATGACATTAAATGGCATCACATATTAGAGAGGCATGTAGCACAATGGTCTAAAACTCAGAATATCTGATTCTGTAACTAAATTTCTTCCTAACCATTTATATTTCTTAGGTATAAAATTAAGTAATCTCAAATTCCTATTCAAGTGTAGAATATTGTTATTCAACATGTTTGGAAGCTATGTTACAGAGAAAGCCCTGGGTTGATTTTCTTTTTACAGAAGTTTATTGGAAAAAGATTGAGCATCTGAGCATACTTAACAAATTGTGAAATCCTTTATATAATATTAATCTGAATGTAGTAATATGCATCTTATTTTTGTCAAACAGAAAGCACTATTATCATTTAATCACTCAAATTCTAGTCAATTGATGGGACGTATTTGCATTTGAAGAACATATGCAGTAAAATATTTTGATGCCTAAAGAAGTTAATATACATATGTATAAATTAATCGTTATGTATTTGCCATTTTTAATTTTTTATGTTCAATTTTAGAAAAAATATACATTTGTCGGTTTTTTTGAATACTGTATAGCATCAAATCCAAAACAAATGATAGACTTGGAGACATTAAAAGTTGAGTGAAGATCAGTTATCAAATGAATAAATGCGCATTTATAGGTAGTAGATTCTTGTGATATTTTAACAGCTTTATAATCTTGAAGCTCATTTTGTTAATTATACTTGGTGAAAATTTGAATGATGCATATTAGGTCTATTAACCCATCTCAAAGGTATGTATGTTAATGTCATAAAAACAGAAAAAATTTAACTTGATTTTGTGAAATTCATTGACAGAGTTGTGTTTAATATTTGTTAGAATTTTGTAGATAAAGCCTTAATTGTTTTCCTTTAAGAGTTAACACCTGAACTTTCCCACACGTATGAAAACATTGGAAATGGGCTGTAAAAGTTAATGAGAGAATGTTTAGTTGTTTTCTGACTTAGAAATGAAGAGAGTCCAAAGACGATTTATCAAAACCTTCAAACAACTACTCTCAGTGGAGATTACCAGAAGGCATTTGTATAGCTAAAGGAAAAAAAGACCATAGCAAATATTAAATCTTAAATTGGTGAAAAATGCAAATTATTTGGCATATCTGTTTCAGACACAAATAGTTAATTTAATTTTCTTTTATCTATTATAGTAAAAGTGCTTTCTTTAATCTTCTTAAGTCTCCCTTAAGAATATTAAACTGTGAGCCAGAAGAGTCATGTTCAAGGTCTCACAGTAGCGTTATGACTCTGAGCAATTCACTCAGACTGTTTTAGCTTCAGTTTTATTTTCTAGTATTAGGATAAAGTAATCATAATAATAATTGTTCCTTTGTGGATTATTGTAACATCAAATAATTATTTGCTTGAAAGTACATTGTAAACCTAAGCACTATGTCAATATTAAGTTTAGAACTACACCTTACAATGCTAATGAGTTTTGATCAGTTTGGGCAAATGAGTGGGCAAAAGATAAGATAGGCTAATCATATCTTTGGAAGTGGGTGAAGAATACTACCATACTCAGGACTACACATTTAGTGAAGAAATGTTCCCTTTCTCAACACAGAACTTGATTTGAACCTCAAGCTGCGTGGCCCTTAAAGAACTTTAAGAAAAAAGAATCTTTGACAAAGCATTACTTATTTTTGAATGATCTTTGTCTTGAATGCATTGGGGCCAAAGAGTGTGTTTTCTGCACAAGTCAAGTACAGCTTTTATTTTCCCATATTTGCTTTCTGGCTTCAGTAATTCATGGTTGTATAAACTTCAATAGGTTAATTCAGTTTCTAAGCTTCAGCTTCTCCTCTATGGATAGTAATGCCAACTGCCACTGTTAAGTTGAAAGAACAGATCTCAATAGGGCACAGTCATTAAGCATTTTTCTTCCCACATCCACTGATGACCTTGGTGAGTTAGTTGTTTGTCTCTCCTAGCATGAAATCTCAAAATCCCATGACTTTGTAGTCACTTTCTGATTAAAAAAGGAAAAAAAAAATCCTAAGGGCATTTCTAGTCAAAAATATATTTACTCTCATTTCATTAAAATGGTGCATTTAAACAATCTAAATTACAACCTTAACTTGGGGTTAAAACACCTGCCCTCTCATATCTTGAATATTTTGCAGGGTGAAAACCAACAATAGGGAAGGCAGGTATGGTCAGCTTCTTGATTTACTGTTCTGCTAATTTTCCTCTTCTTTCTATCTTGTTACATTTCATCTCCGTACTTGTTAGTTTGCTTCTGGCTCCTCCAGTATTAGGGTGGGTCCAGGGAGAGAGGAGATGTGAGAAAATGCCTTCTTATGAAATGACATTTGTGTTGTCTAAGCTTGGTAGATGTTTAATGTTAATTCTTGCCTTGGGTATTTTGGCTTCTCAGAGGTTCCCTCCTCTAACTGTGCTCCCTCTTTGAGCTCCTCGTTATCTATCCTCTTCTACTTGACCTCTCTTATCTTTGTTCATGGCTTTATTTTTCTCCAAAGTATTTTTCACAGTTTGACATATCTATTTGTTTACTATCTGTCTTCCCTCAATAGAATATGAGATTTTTGAAGGCACAGATTACCTGTTTTATTTATTATTGTATTTCCTGTGCCTAAAAATACATAGTAGACATTCAGTAAACATTTTTTTTTGGAGGAATGAGTGAATAGATGAACGTTTGGAGGGAGATCCCTTATAGTGGAGTCTCGTTGTGTCTTTATTTGTTGTGATCCAAAATAAGCTCTTGTTGGCTCCTGTCAAAATATCCACAGTTAGTTTTTCCCTGAAAACTAGTTAGTGTTTCCCTGAAACACTGTGGTAGACAAGTGAAAGTGCAGCTACTTCCTAACTCATCCCTCTATACTCTTGGGGACAATTAAATAACCACAAACTCATATATGTGGACCTTTTTAGAGATCAATCTGGTACTGTCTCAATATCTCATAAGGACAAAGTCAAGTTCTCTGAGGTTTTTTTTTTTTAAGATTTTATTTATTTATTTGACACACAGAGATCACAAGTAGGCAGAGAGGCAGGCAAAGAAAGAAGAGGAAGCAGGCTCCCTGCTGAGCAGGGAGCCCCATGCGGGCTCGATCCCAGGACCCTGAGATCATGACCTGAGCCGAAGGTAGAGGCTTTAACTCACTGAGCCACCCAGGCACCCCAGGTTCTCTGAGTCTTAATGTACCCTCCACCTGTCTTAAAATGAGGAGTAAGTACCTCTTTTCACACATGGATTCCATGCCTCTTTACCACCTCCAAAGAAATTCCCTCCAGAGGTGCCTGCGTGGCTGAGTTGTTAAGCATGTGTCTTCAGCTCGGGTCAAGATCCCAGGGTCCTGGAATCGAGCCCCACATCAAGCCCTGGATTGGGCTCCTGGCCCAGAGGGAAGCCTGTTTCTCGCTCTCCCACTTCCCCTGTTTGTGTTTCTTCTCTTGCTGTGTCTCTCTGTGTCAAATAAATAAATAAAAATCTTTAATTAGAAAAAATTCCCTCCAAAACTCCTGTCTTATCAGTATTACTGACTTAGATTTGAGTTAAGATTTGCAGAACTGCATGCAAGACATTCTTTTGCATACTCTGTAGGTCAGGCAGTTTGCTGCAGACCTATAGCTTTGCTCTTTTGCTGTCAGGGTTTCAGTCAAATTTGAGACAAGAATAGTTCTATTTTGGAATTCTATTACATCTGCCTTGAAAAGCTATTGTAAATGTATAATGAGATAAGATAAATCAATCATTTGACAAAATGCGTAACATAAAACAAATATTTTTTTCTGCATTGTCTTCCCTAAAGTCATTTCTTGCTGTCCTTACTAAACTAATAGAATCCTAGCCCATAATTACATTTCCTTGGAAATTTTAAGCACAGGAAAAAGGAAAAGGGCTAATAAATTTCCTTGAATATCTGAAGAAGGAAGAAAAAAAGCCCAAAGTCGTCATGAATATGTCACATATAAGTTAGAGTTACAGTATTTATTTTTTTTTCCTGACAGAAATATATCATCTCCTGTTGCGAATTTTTAAATTTCACTTTAGAGGTGCAAGCTAAGCAATTTTAAATTGTCAGAGACACATAAATTACTGACTTATTTTAGCAGCAAGGACTTTTTTCTGGTATCCAGTGATTAGACCTGAAATACATTTTATAGCAAAGTATGAGATTAAATAGTTTCACCTCTAAATGTAGTATGCATATGATTCTTGTATCCTCCTTAAAAATTAAGTTTCACGTTTAGCAGAGAGTAAAATTCGTCATTGACAAAGCATTGCAGGTGAGCTCATTCTCCTATTACCTTGATGTATGGAATTATTCCCTTAGGTTCAAATCTAATCAAATGTGACCACAATTCATGTAATACTTTCCTCCAGATCTGTGCAGCCTTAACAGTATTACCAACTAATGAATTCTTCTACAGAGATACTGATAGTAAAAACGTTCTGTAACTAAGTAATTCTTCAGTGAATTAGATTTTATTCTGAGGTTAGAGGTAGTTTTATTTGAGTTATCAATACTTTGGAAAGTTGGCAAATTACTGGATATAATAAGATGTAATGAAAGATGAATTTAAAAATTTTCCCCAAAGCTGTGAACATTTGCAAAGAATTGAAATAAATAATTTGCATTAGAACAAAAATGTAATATCATTTAAGTTATTTGGATATACCCTTTTAAAAATCTCATGTTTGAAAACATAGTCTTACAGACAAGCATTGTCATATGAATTCTGTATCCAAAATGACTTTATGACAAACTTACTCTTAAAGTATCTCAATTCCATGTGTTTTGACCATGTACTTGAAGACCTGAGACTAACACCTTCATAAGGAGGTCAAGCAAATAGTTATCAAACTTCTTTCACTCCCACGTTTATCAAAAACAATGCATCTGAGGAAATTTTTTATGAGTCCTGACAGTACTTCTATATGATTGAATTACATTAGTCTACAACGTGTGTCACAGTGCACATTCTTTGCAACTTCCCTTGGTGTCTTTGTGAAGGCTTAGTTAAGTCAAGATTTAAATATCTGTCCCAGCCTTTCCAAACCTGGGCAATCTGCTAACCCTAATCTGGTAATTTGGCATTCAAAGTTTGGGTGTGGGGCCAGTTTCTTATATTCCATAAAGAATTTTTTTTATTATTTTGCTTTATAACTCCAAAGATCCAGAACTGTGGTAGAATAGGTTATCAATATTTTTAAAATTAAATATGGATATCAAATACCTACCCCACCTTCATAGGCTGGTCATATTGACGTATTATTAATCAGGACACAGAACTCAGCCTTGACTTCAGTTTCTAAAAGGAATCGAAATATACCAGGAAATTTGTGATTTTCTTTGGTTTTTACAAAAGACCAAAGTATTGCAAGGTCATGGTAAAAGAAGATATTGCAGGGCGCCTGGGTGGCTCAGGGTTAAAGCCTCTGCCTTTGGCTCAGGTCATGATCTCAGGGTCCTGGGATTGAAGTCCGCATCCGGCTCTCTGCTCAGCGGGGAGCCTGCTTCCTCTTCTCTCTCTCTGCCTGCCTCTGCCTACTTGTGATCTCTCTCTCTCTGTCAAATAAATAAATAAAATCTTTAAAAAATAATAAAAAAAATAAAAGAAGATATTGCATGGATCATACAGCAATTTCTTAGGTTTTTCTTTTCCTTGTTCTTTTTCCCTCGTAGTTTTATTTTTATACTTCTTATGGTGATAAAATACGTATAAAATTTATCATTAGAGGTACCTTGCTGGCTCAGTCCACAGAGCATGCAACTCGATCTCAAGGTTGTGAATTCAAGCTCCATGCTGGGTGTGAAGCCTACTTAAAAAAATAATAAAAAGTAGCAACTTCAAAATAAAATTTATCATTAGTGTTATTTAGTACATTTACACTGTACTGTTGTTCAACCACTATCTGATTCTAGAACATTTTCCTCACTGCTGTAGAAGCCCCATGCCTATTTTATAATCATTTCCCATTTTTCTTTCTCCTTAACTCCTGACAACTAATAATCTTTTTCTCTATAAAATTGCGTATTCTGGGTATTTCATAATGGAATCATAAAATCATACAATATATGGCCTAAATATATGGATACGTACCCAGGAATGGAGTTTCTGGGTCAAATGGTAATTCTATATTTAACTTACTGAGCAACTGCCAAACTATATTCCGTAGCAACTGTACCATCATACATTCCCATCAGGAGCAGACAAGGGTTCCAATTTCTCCATATCCTTACCAACATTTATTATTTTTCATTTTTGTTTTTTTTTTGTTTGTTTTTTAATTAAAGTCATCCTAGTGTGAAGCAGTAGTTAATTTTGGCTTTGATTTGCATTTTCAAATGGCAGATAATGTTGAGCTTGTTGGCCATTTGTATATCATCCTTGGAAATGTTTGTTCAAGTTCCTTGCTCATTTTGAAGTTGAATTGTCTTTCTGTTAAAGCGTAAGTGCTTTTTACATATTATGGATACAAGATCCTTTTTTTAAATTAAGATTTTATTTATTTTTTTTTTTTAAAGATTTTTTTTTTTAATTTATTCATTTGACACAGAGAGATTACAAGTAGGCAGAGAGGCAGGCCGAGAGAGAGGAGAGAGGAGGAAGCAGGCTCCCCGCTGAGCAGAGAGCCCGATGTGGGCCTCGATCCCAGGACCCTGGGATCATGACCTGAGCCGAAGGCAGCGGCTTTAACCCACTGAGCCACCCAGGCGCCCCAAGATTTTATTTATTTATTTGACAGAGAGAGACACAGTGAGAGAGGGAACACAAGCAGGGGGAGTGGGAGAAGGAGAAGCAGGCTTCCCACAGAGTAGGGAGCTCGATGTGGGGCTCGATCCTAGGAACCTGGGATCCTGACCTGAGCTGAAGGCAGACGCTTAATGACTGAGCTACCCAGGCACCCTGGATATAAGATCCTTATTGGATATATAGTTTGCAAATATTTTCACCCATTCTTTGTGTTGTCTTTTCATATTCTTGATAGTGCCCTTTGGTCCTTTCCTTTTAACCTTGTCTTCTATATTTTCTTCCCCTACTGTCTTCCAGGGACAACTATGTTCTTCTCTCATGGATAAGAAGTTCTTCGGGCACCTGGGTGGCTCAGTGGGTTAAAGCCTCTGCTTTCGGCCCAGGTCATGATCTCAGGGTCCTGGGATCGAGGCCCACATCGGGCTCTCTGCTTGGCAGGGAGCCTGCTTCCCCCTCTCTCTCTCTGCCTGCCTCTCTGCCTCCTTGTGATCTCTCTCCTGCTGTGAAATAAATAAATAAAATCTTTAAAAAAAAAAAAGTTCTTCTGCACTTTCTCTAACTAAGACATTTTTCTAAGTACAGTCAGTCATTGGGGGCTCAGGCTTAATTAGGAACAGTCTACTGTCTCAATAAAAACAGGTCTCCACAAAGAAAAATTTTATACCAGCAACTTAGGAAAGAAAGTGTTTTTCATATTTTTTTCAGGAACAGAAGTCTCATATACAGATAAATCATTCTTTTACACAAAGTGCTAAGTTTTGGTACTGTAAGATAGTTAATCCTAGCAAAAAATTTGGATGTAATGGTCATTTGTGAGTTTTAAAGAATTGGTGATTTGTCCTGGGAGCATTATCCACCTTATATAGGCACCCAACTATAATCCCTCTATGGTCAACCCCATGGATAAATCCTCTCTGTAGAAGATTAGCCTTATTACAGAGGTGTGTAAATGTGATGGGAATTAATGGATACTTGGACACTAAAAACAAGAGTGAATTAAAAATGTATACTAGCTTGTATATTAACTCCAAACCAGGATAAATAAACAAAAAACATGTTGACTTTATGATTCAAGTTGAAAGTTTCGGCAAACTTCTTTTACTATCAAGGTATTTCCTCTAGTTTCAGAATACATTTAGGTTCATCTTATCCCTGTGCTATAAAAAATCAGTTCTTTTTGACATGTCTTTATTTCAGCATCATCTGTCTCTCAAAATTGGCTTGATGGTAGTGCCTAAAGAACAGATATCTGATATCTTTTTTAAACAGTGACAAAACAGTGAATGCAAATATAAACTCACCATTCCCTTTATGATCAGCTGTTTTCAGTAGGTTTCATATTTGCATTTAGTTTGATAACCACTCCCGTGGGGGATGATTTCTTTACTCTTATTCATTTATTTTATTGAGTATGGTATTTTTATCAGATATAAAAAATAGCTTTAAATGTAACATCATAACTTGAATTTTAGCACCATCAGGAGATAAATTTTGTTGTACACTTTTGAATCTTACAAAACTGTAATCAGGTTTATGTAGCTATAGACTTTCTGCGGTTAAACACACACACACACACACACACACACACACACACACACACACACACACACAGAGTCCAATATGGTAGGTTGAATGGAGATCCTCAAAATGATTTGTCTAAGTCTTAATTTCTTATAATGAATGCGACCTTACTTGAAATAAACAGTCTTTGCAGATGTAGTTAACCTAAGGATCTTGAGGTGAAATCACTCTAGATTGTGTGGGTGGGCCTAAAATCCAAGCACAGGTACCCTTACAATAGTGAGTCAGAGGTAGATTATACAGACAGGGAGAGAAGAAGGTGATATAAAGGTAGTTGAAGAGATTACAGTGATGTGTCTACTAGTCAGGGAATGCCAATGATTGCTGGTAGCCACCAGAGCCAGAAGAGACAAAAAAAGTATTTGCCCCTACATACTTTGGAGGGAATGTAGCCCTCTTGGTACCTTGATTTCAGACTTTTTGCCTCCATAACTGTGACAGACTTAATTTCTCTTGTTTTAAAATTTTAAGTTTGGGGTAGTTCATTATGGTGGCCCCAGGAAACCAATATTAGATTTTGGTACTGGGAAGTAAAGAGCTACTGTAAAAATACTTAAAAATCTGAAAGTGGTTTTGGAATTCAGTGGATAGAGGGTGGAAGAATTTTGAGATATACAACAGAGAAAAACCTAGATTTCCTTGAAAAGGCGATTGGTAGAAATGTGGGCACTAGAAGATGCTTCTGGTGAGATTTCAGACAGAAATAAGGAACATGTTACTGGAAACAGGACAAGTGTTCCATGTCATAAAGTGCCAGAAATTTTGGCTTAATAGTTTTCTGTTGTTGGATGGAAAGCAGACCTTGGCAGCAATAAACTTAGGTATTTAGCTGAAGACATTACCATGCAAAGTGTCAGAGGTGTGGCCTGGGTTCTCCTTGTTGTATATGGCCAAATGTAAGAGGAAAAAGATAAATTAAGGAAAGAACTGTTAAACAATATGGAACCAGAACTTGAGTTTTTGGGGAGCTCCTAGCCTATCCAGATTGCAAAGAATGCTAATAGTAGGCTATTTACTAGTAGAAAGCATGTTCAGGAGAGAGGTTCAAGGTTCAGTTTTGTTGATTAATTGGGTGTTTGTATGATCATGGATCCAATTAGCCCTCTTGGCAGAAGTCAGGAATAGATAAAGGATTACCCAGGAAGGATCTGTGGAGAACCCTCTTGTCTAATGGTGTAGATTCCTTTGACATACGTGAGAGATAGGCAAGGTTTTTGAGACTGCCATGCCAGCAGAAACACTGGCAGCTTCAACAGAAGAGGATAGATACAGGGTGAAATAAAGGACAGCTGTTGGACTTCCAAGGTTTCTTCAGGTAGGCAATGGAGTGATAGAGATCAGTAGCAGCAAATATATGCTGCCTTTCAAGAAGAGGAAGAATGACTCCAAGGGCAGTGTGGCAGAGAAAGAGGCCAGAGAGATGGATGGAGAGGAAGACAGACATTGATATTGCCAGAGACTCTGGGTAAACATGTTTCTATTGTTTTAAGCTACCAAGTTTGTAGTAATTTGTTATGGTAGCCCTAAGAAACAAATGCATTCACATCTCCTGAAATTTGCAGGTATAATTTGCATTCTATTTTAGGTAATCATTTTTTCTAACAGAATGTGTCTGGGATTCTCTCTCTCCCCCCTACCCCCCCCCTTTATGTATGTGTCAAAGCTACACAAAAGCAAAGTGGAGTACAAGATAGAATACCATAATGGAAATCACACTGGGATTTGATTCAAACTAGGTTTAAAATCTGTTCCTCCACTAACTAACTGTGACATTGAGCAACTGAATTAACCTCTCTGAATCTACTTTCTTAAACTGTAAGTTGGAGATGATAAAGTTGACAGGAGAATTAAAATAGAAAAAAAAAATTGGCAGGCATGGTTCATGCTAATTTTCTTCCTTTCCTTTATCCCACTAGGAACATTATGAATAAACAATAGGAGGAGTAGCCCTGTAATCATGAATTAATGCTTGCATATTTTGAACATCTAGAATGGTTTTAATTCACATGACAATTTATAAGAGACTTATCAGAAAGTTGTATTTTTTACAGTCATTATAAAGCGTGTTATTATATAGATGCATATCTTTATGGCCCCAGGGAATTCAGTTAAGGATTTTCCCCCCCAAAGGCTACTTATCAAACTTCTATGTACAAAAAATGTTTTATGGTCAGAGGGAATAAAAACAAAAATAAAACCTCAGTCAATGGTAAGAGATATATAATCTTGCAGTTTTCTGTTACCTTGTTAGTTCTGTCACATCTGATCCTAAGTATTAAAACATACTGACAAGTTTATGGGTTCCTGAAATGACCTTAATGATAGATGAATGTCTGTATTTATACTGTGTTCTCACATTTGAGGTTTTATTTCTGAAGACACTTACAGGGGACATAAGCAGAGATTTTCATCTCTCTTGAATGAAGTCCTCATTAGCCTCACTCACATGAAGCATGATAAGAATGCTTTGAAAAGTTGTATCTATTTGTATCAATTGCTTCTCCAACTTTTATGTTCTGATCTTGAACATGTACCAAAGTTCTGGTTGAAAAATTGATTCCTCACTTAGAATTATAATAAAAGCTCAAATAAATGTGAAGTAATCATGCAGTAAAATTTCCTGAAGGGTACAGATGAGATTTCTCCTACTTTATATAATGTCTTTTAAATATGTCTTTTTTCACTTAAAGCTCTTCCTAAAAAGTTGACTACATTCTCTGCTCTTCCTAGGGATCTCAACCACAGTTCCTCATTAGAGTCAGAATGTTTGGTGTCGGAATGTGGGTGTTAAAATAAAAAGTAAGTGGTAAAATTTTCTAGCATATTCAAGAGTAAAAAGAATAGGGTGATGTGTTCCCAGATGACCATCACTAGCCTAACAATGAATTTATGGTCAACCTTGTTTTATCTGTACTTACACCCAACCTTGGATTTTGCTGAATCAAATCTAAGTCATCAGTTAATTTCATCTGTAAATATTTTACATAAATATTTTGGATGGAAACTATCTTTAAACATAATCATAACATCCTTATCATACACAAAGGAAAACTAACTCTTTAACATCATCGAATGTAAGTACACACATTTCTCCAAATATTTAGTAATATGATTTTGTACAATGTCTTTTAATTAGAATCCAAAAGCATTTATTCATTGTAATTGGAAGACATTTTTTTGAGTCTTTTCTGTAGGATCCCCTTTTCTCTCTTATTTTCTTTGCTAATAGTTATTGTAGACATGGCTTAAAGAGCTATATGCTTTGATATGGTATCTCCTAGCCACATGTAGTTATGTAAATTTTAATAATTAAAATTAAATAAAAATTTAATGTAGAATTAAATAAAATTTAAAATGTCACACTAAATACATTCCAATTGCTCAATAACCTCATGTAGCTACTGTATTAAATAATGTAGATATAGTACAATTCCACTATAAGTTCTATTGGAAATGTTCTATTGGAATGTTTTTCTACAGAGTAGAAAAGTTCTATTGGAATGTTTTTCTACAGAGTAAAGTTTTTTGGGTTTGTTTTTTTTTATGACACCCTTATATGTCATTTGACATATTCTGGCACCTGTATTTCCTATAAATTGATAATTATGTCTAAGAGTCTTGTTCAATTTATGTCCAATATTTTGCCAAAACAATATAGCTTTATTGTGCACTTGCCTCAGGAGGTACATTAAATCTGATGGTCTCTTTTTATGAGTTAATAGCCACTGATGATCATTGCCTAGTTTTAATAAAATGGTGTGTTTTAGTTACTCTATAACTTTCATAACTTTTTTTGTTTCCATGTCATTATTACCTATAGAAGCATGATATGTTTATTGTAAGTAGTGCTGCTTATTTTATTAGGTTTTTATTTTAGCTCTAGTACTCTGGACCCCTATCTTCTGGGACAAAATTCAGCCAATGATCTACCATTGTTGTAAATCTGAGTGAAATACACATTTTGTAGTATTTGAATCAAGATAATAGCCTGCCTTTCTGGGTTGAAAATCAGTTTCTTACTTTCTGTTCTAACAATGAAATTTCTCCTGGAAGTTTTATGCTTTGAAAACATATTAAATGCATGTATCTAATATTGATCCTTTCAAACTTCACTAAAACTACATCAAAGGGATTATTTTTTCAAAGACATAGACCCATAAAGACAGGAGAGAAAACAATTGCAACAGCCTTTTGGAAGTTAGAAGGTGGATGTACAAGGCCTACTTAGCTATCGCCAACCTGGAAATAGAAAAAGGAGCCAAAAATTAAAAATTTGACAAAACTCAGAAACTAGAAGTGAAGCAGTATGCTTTTAAGGAAGATCTGATGATTAAAAACCAAATTCCTATATGTCATTTGCAAATAGAGAAGATATTTGCAAATGACATATAAGATAAAGGACTAGTATCTAAAATCTATAAAGAACATATCAAACTCAATACCCAAATAACAAATAATCCAATCAAGAAATGGGCAGAAGACATGAGCAGATATTTCTCCAAAGAAGACATCCAAATGGCCTACAGACACATGAAAAAGTGCTCAACATCATTCGGCATCAGGGAAAAACAAATCAAAACCGTAATGAGATACCACCTCACACCAGTCAGAATGGCTAAAATTAACATGTGAGGAAACAACAGATTTTGGTGAGGATACAGAGAAGGGGAACCCTCCTACACTCTTGGTGGGGATGCAAGCTGGTGTAGCCACTGCGGAAAACAGTATGGAGTTTCCTCAAAGAGTTGAAAACAGAGCTACCCTACAACCCAGCAATTGCACTACTGGGTGTTTACCACATAGATACAAATGTAATCATCCACAGGGGCACCTGCACCCCTGATGTTTATAGCAGCAATGTCCACAATAGCCAACTATGGGAAGAGCCCAGATGTGTATCAACAGATGAATGGATAAAGAAGATGTGGTGTATACACACGCAGGAATATTATGCATCAATCAAAAAAATGAAATCTTGCCTTTGCTATGATGTTGTGCTAAGTGAAATAAGTCAATCAGAGAAAGACAATTATCATATTATCTCACTGATACGTGGAATTTAAGAAACAAGGCAGAGGATCATAGGGGAAGAGAGGAAGAAATGAAACAAGATAAAATCAGAAAGGGAGACAAACCATAAGAGACTCTTAACTATAGGAAACAAACCGAGGGTTGCTGGAGGGGAGGTGGCTAGGAGAGATGGGATAACAGAGTGATGGACATTGGGGAGGGTATGTGTTGTAATGTGCATATATGATTGATGAATCACAGACCTGTACCCATGAAACAAAGAATACATTATATGTTAATTAAAATTAATGAAACAAAACAAAATACAACCAAATTCCTAGATAACCTCTTCCATTCCATTAGATTGCTTTTCTTTTACTTTGACAGTGCTCTGGAGGTTTGTTTGCTAGAAAAGGTTAAACTATTCTTGGACTGGACTGTTGAGAGTAAATGCATAGTATTATAAAGAGAAGAGTGAATAGACCACATGCATATAAATGCCAAGGTTTTTTCTCTTCACTTGGCTCCTAGGATGTGGACATCCAGACTTCTGTTCTCTGACAGGAGACTAGAATATCTATCTCTGGGAAATTTGCTTTCTCATAAAATAGAAAACAAAAAGATTGACATCCAGGATTTTATAATAATTGTCCATATCTTCCCCCAGTGAAGTTCAGGTTTGCTTGTCCATACCAGATGCTCAGAGCTGTCAATTTGCTTTTGAGCACCCCCTTCCTGCCTCTCTTAATCATGAGTAAGCAAATAAATTATGAGGTATCTTGAGGGAAAGTTTAAAAGGGAAAATAGAAATAAACTAAAGAAAAAACTACTTAGAGGGAACAAATACTATGCAGAAAGAAAAAATTTAATATCCTAACAGTGATCATAGAGACTATTTTTAAGACAAAAATAAGGTGATATGAAGAGAAACATTCAAAGAATATCATAAAATTTAAAAAATGATCACAGGGGAAAAAGTACTTATGTAAATGTTATAAAGTTGAGGAAATCTCCCAGAGATTGAAACAAAAAGACTTAAAAAAAAAAAAGAAAAGAAAAAATAAAGGGAAAGCATAACAAACTAGAAGACCAGTAAAAGTCTGGGATTTTTCAAAAGCAAGACTGGAAGCAAGAAACAATGTCTTCAAATAGCTGAAGAAAAATAATTTGTAACTGACAGTTCTATACCAGGCCCAGCTATGAAGTTTTATTTAATACATACAAGAAAGGGAAAATTTAATTTCCTGTTTCCCTTTCTCTGAAAAGTACTAGAAAATGTGTTCCATGAAAATGGAGAATTTAACCAATAAACATGGAACAGGGGCAGGAAACAGGAGATCCAACACAAGAAAGAGACAAAGAACCTCTAGAATAATGAAAAGGTTATCCCAGGTTGATTATTGGGCTCTAGGCATATCTGACAATCTATGAAGGTGGCTGCAGTTTGGAAAATTGGTGTTCGCATACAATGTATGACTTCATATTTATAGCAGTCCATCCCACAGCGTAAACTGGTTGGCATAGTGGATGTCAGTGAAGCTATCTCTTCTATTGATGTGATTCCCAATATTGATGATACATAGTTGAAACTGGATGAGAAGACAATAAAGAAGTATGTTACTGTCACAGGTGGTTATATTGAAGCCTTGCATCTCTTTCAACTAACATTATGATAAGATCCTCTGCTCTTCATGTATTAAAATGCAGGAAAAAAGCTCCACAAATGTGGGCACCTGGGTGGCTTAGTGGGTTAAAGCCTCTGCTTTCGGCTCAGGTCATGATCTCAGTGTCCTGGGATCGAAGCCCGCATCAGGCTCTCTGCTCAGCAGGGAGCCTGCTTCCTCCTCTCCCTGTCTCTCTGCCTGCCTCTCTGCCTACTTGTAATCTCTCTCTCTCTGTGTCAAATAAATAAATAAAATCTTAAAAAAAAAAGCCCCACAAATGTAGCTAAATATTCCTTTGGAAAAGAAAAACCTATTTGTCAATGCATAAAATTTCCCCCAAATTCATACCCACTTGAAATTTCAGAATATGACCCTATTTGGAAACAGTCTTTGCAGATGTTAATGTTAATGAGTTAATATGAGATCATACTGGATTAGGGTGGACTCTAAATCCAGGGACTGTTGTCCTTACACGAAGAGGAGAAGACATAAATAAACATGGGGAAGAAGACCATGTGAAGACAGGGGCAGATTGGTGTGATATGTAGGTAAAGACAAGGAATGCAAGAATTGCATGAACCACCAGAAGATACAAAGAGACAGAAAGGAATCTTCCCTAGCATGGGAGGGAGCATGGCCCTGTTGATACCTTGATGTCAGAATTCCACCCTCCAGAGCTGTGAGAGAATAAATTTCTATAGTATTAAGCCATCCAGTTGGTAGTAATTTACCCGTAGCTAAAAAATTTATTTTCTAGAGGTTTCTAGAGGTTCTAGAATTTTAATTTTATAAGTACTGTGGTCATTTCTATGCTCACTACTTCTGTATTGCCCCCTTTATTTTCTTTCTATTGGTAAGATGCAACCGATAAGATTGCTTTACCTCTAAAACCTTCCTGAAGGTTCACGTTCCTTTTTTCCATTGTTCTGAGGATTTCATATTAAACACGGTCTGTCTTCTATACCCTTAAAATATTTTTATCTTTTTTTAAAATTATTTTTAAAGATTTTTGTTTATTTATTTGACAGAGAGAGAAACAGTTAGAGAGGGAACACAAGCAGGGGGAGTGTGAGAGGGAGGAGCAGTCTTCCCACAGAGCAGGGACCCTGATGCAGGGCTTGATCCCAGGACCCAGGGATCATGACCTGAGCCGAAGGCAGATGCTTAACGACTGAGCCACCCAGGAGCCCCATATTTTTATCTTTTAAAGAATAGAGAAAATAATCCATGAACTAATATCCCAAATGGGTAGACATATTCACAAAGAATGGAACATTTGTATTATTTCCAAGAATATATTTTATTAAGATTTTATTTACTTAATTGAGAGAGAATGAGAGAGAGGAAGAGAGAGAAAGAGAGAGGGAGAGAGAGGAAGAGGGTTTGCAGTTCTATCAAATGCTATAATGGTGTCTGAAGATGTGCAAGAATTGATTCTCTTTGTCTACAGTAGGATTTAGATGCCATGGAAACAATTTGATAATATATAATCCAGGGATAGGTGATAATAAAAGAGCAAGAGGAAATATTCTTCTGTGGAATTGTGAAATCCACTAAATCATGAGATATAAAAAACAAAATTTTTGTTTGAAGCTACTAAGTATCCAGTAGTTTATGATGCAGCAATAGATAACTGGCATTGAATTTGTTACCTGGAAATGGGGTGCTACTGTAACAAAATCCTAAAACTTAGGACATTGGCTTTGGACAGAAGTGGATAGACATTTGGAGGAACTCAAGGAGATCAATAGTGAAAGCTTAAAAGTAGGTGAAGGGACAGTAAGAAAGTGTATTGATGGCTGGATTAAAAGTGGTCTTTGTTACTTAGTGGTAGAAAGTCTAGCAACACTATCACGTATAGGAAATGGAAGATTGGAACTATACCTAATAGCTTAATGATCTAAACTAATTAGATTTCAGGGTGCCTGGCTGGCTCAGTCGGTGGAGTGTGTGACTTTTGGTGTTAGGGTTGTAAGTTCAAGCCCCATGTTGGATGTAGAGATTACTTAAAAAGAAGAGTGTAAAAAAAAAAGCTGGTTTCCAGGCATAATTTATATAGGGCCACCTGAGTTCTAGTGTCTTCTCGCAGATACATTAAGGAAGGAATTGTTCAGTTTTCCAGTTGAATTTTGATGAAATAAAGAGTATTCAGAATTGTTTGTCCAGACAGCAAAAGATCATCAAATTAAGTAGTTGTTTCAGATTAAAGATAAATCCAGAGCAGTAAAGCATGATATTAGAGATAGATGTAAGGCTGTAATGGCCTTTCTTAAGAATTCAGACCCTCTTTTCTGTACACCGTGTCTTAAAGACTCTTAGGGTTTTCTATAGCAACATCAGAAGCAAACGAAGCCTGAGTTAGAAAAGATAAGATGATTCAGAAGGCAGAGTACATAGCATAGATAACAGCTAAGACATGCAGAGAATCTGTCCCAGGAAGAACTGGGCTCTACCCAGAGGACTAGGGACATTGGCCAGATGGATTTGAGAATTTCTATGGACTACTGTATCTGTTATGTCTCCTGTTCCTTCCCCCCCCCCTTTTTAAAGATTTTATTTATTTGTCAAAGAGAGCACAAGCAGGCAAAATGGCAGGCAAAGGCAGAGGGAGAAGCAGGCTCCCTGCTTAGCAAGGAGCCGGATTCAGGACTCCATACCAGGACCCTGGGATCATGACCTGAGCCGAAGGCAGAGGCTTAACCCACTGAGCCACGCCAGCGTCCCAGTGTTCCTCCTTTTTGAAAAAGGAATATTTATTAATATTTCCCTATGCCTTCTATATCATTCTGTGTTATATGTGTATATAGAAGGAGACATAAAACTTTTTTTTTAAAGATTTTATTTATTTATTTGACAGAGAGAGAGAGATTACAAGTAGGCAGAGAGGCAGGCAGAGAGAGAGAGGAGAAAGCGGGCTCCTTGCCGAGCAGGGAGCCTGATGTGGGGCTCAATCCCAGAACCCTGAGATCATGACCTGAGCTGAAGGAAGAGGCTTTAACCCACTGAGCCACCCAGGCACCCCATAAAACTTTTTTTTTTTTAATTCACAGATCTTTGGATTAAAAGGAATCTTACATGAGAATCCTATCTACATCTGGACCTAATTTAGGTGATTCGATATTGAACACCAAGTCAGTGTTGAAATGGGATAAAACTTTCAGGGATCTTGGGAAGAGCTGAGTGTATTTTGCATGTGAAAGAAATGAAAATAATTTGTGCCAAAGAGGGAAACTATGGCATATTAAAAGTGGCAAAAATTCTGGGTCAGTCATTCTAATGAACAGTGAGGTATATTTCCCCACCGTTTAAATCTAGGCCTCTATATGAATACTTTGACTCATAAACTAATCAATTGTGTTATCTTAATTCTGAGCCTAGTTTCAAAAAGAACTGGCAGTTCTTTCCTTTGTCTCTGGAAGTCCTCAGCCTCCATATAAAATGTCTCACTACCCTGCTGGGGAGAACCCAAAAAGAGTTCCTGATACTACATAGAGAAGAAAAGTGCTATCTCCAGCCTTCCAGCCTCCTTTTCCAGTTACCAGGCATATGCTTATCCCCATCTTAGATTCTTCAGACCAGCTCAGCCACCAGATTAAATACCACTGAGTGATCCAGTCAGTGCCTTGCATAATAGAAATAATGCACAACTAAGCCCAGCCTGATTTCCTGACCCACAGAAGAGTGTGATATAAAATGATTGTGAAAAACTACTAAATTTTGGAGTTTTTTTATATAGCGATAAATAACTAGAAAGGTAGATACATAGGTGAATTAGATAGATGTTAGAATAAATAACAACTAAATTAGAATTCTGTTTTTCTGTAAAAAGTGGTTGAACTACGTTATCTCTGTGTTAAAACCCTCTAATTCCTAAGGCTAAGGATTTATGCCAGTTTATCCCCTTCACTTTCGAAGCATCTTTCTTACCTGCTTTGCTAAATCTCCAGGTCAAAGTAACACAGTACAGAATAGATAACTAAATCCTTGCTAGGCATTAACTAGGGTAAAGATATTTGGAGAATTGCCTCTCAGTTTAAACCAGTTGAACTGGGAGAATGGCCATGGTTTTAGAAATACCGTTTCATCATGTCATGGCCTGTCTCCTAAGAATATGGTTTCAGTCCCCTGACACTTTTAAAATAATCACAAACAGAATTTTAGCCGCTGGGATATATGTTAATTGCTCCACACTAGTGAGTATAGATAAGAGGAGCTGAGTTTCCCTTGAGATCAGGAAAATTGTGAAGGGTCAATTTCAAAATGAGTATTAATAGGCTAAAAAATAGTATTTTTAAAGGAATATATTTAACATTGTTTGAACATTATTAATTAAATAGGCTGAAGGTGCTAGTCATAATACCAAATTATTCAACAGAAATGCTTTTGAATGCGAGATTTCTGCTCATTCTCTTTTTTTCTGGGAACTTTTATTGTAAAATGTCAGTTTTATCCATGTATTTCTCTCTGAAGTAGAGGACACAAATTCATTGTACCATCCCTGTGATGATCTATAGGAGATGAACTGATAATTGTCAGTGGTTTACTTGATATTTTGGTGCAGTGCTTGTTGTTGTCTATAATTTTCCATGAAATTCCAGTCCAGAGTTTTAGAAAAAGAATCTAACTCAAGGTTTATATTTTTATTAACTATAGTTTTTTCCTAATTTCATAAATAGGAATCAAATGCAGAATTTCTTCTAGAAAGAAACTGAACAGTCTACACAAAAATGATGCCACAATAGATACAAAGAAATGAGAGATGTCAAATTTGAACTTCTGAAATTCTGATCAGTGAGATTAAACATATTCTCTGTGTCACTATTATAAATGCAAGACTGTACACAACTCACTTCATTCTCTGAAGTGATGGATAACTATCATGAACAAGCTTGAATGCTGTTAGTTCACAGTTAGCATTTATACTTGAGTAAGGTTTTTCCTTTCATTGAGAGTGGACTATTAGCTTTATACTTTCTAATATATATATTTTTCCTTAAAATCAACTATCCCTCTTTACTTAATGCAAACTTAAATGTATCTACGGGTTATTAGAAGCTTGGAGATACTTGAAGACAGCAAAAATATATATTAGAATAAACTTTGAGCTACAAAGAAGCATCTATTGATTATTTTTTTGCGGGGTGACATTCATGATTTTCTTTTTTTTGTAAAGATTTTATTTATTTATTTGTTAGAGAGAGAGAGGGAGAGAGAAAGAGGAAGCACTAGTAGGGTGAGCGGCAGGCAGAGGAAGAAGCAGACTCCCCGCTGAGCAAGCATCCTGATGGGGAACTGGATCCCAGGACCCTGGGATCATGACCTGAGCTGAAGGCAAATGCTTAACCAAATGAGCTACCCAGGCGTCCCAAAATTCATGATTAATTTTCAACCATGACTAATACTTGTAGTCAGGACTGTATTATTTTAATTTAAAATGTACCAATTTGATTATATAGAACATTTTTAAAAAAGATTTTATTTATTTTAGGGGTGCCTGGGTGGCTCAGTTGTTAAACATCTGCCTTCATCTCAGGTTGTGATCCCAGGGTCCTGGGATCTATCCCCGCATCGGGCTCCCTGCTCTGCGGGAAGTCTGCTTCTCTCTCTCCCACTCCCCCCGCTTGTATTCCCTCTCTCACTCTCTCTCTGTCAAATAAATAAATAAATCTTGAAAAAAAATATTTTATTTATTTGAGATTTTATTTGAGAAAGAGAGAGAGCCTGAGTAGAAGAAGGGGCAGAGGGAGAAGGAGAAGCAGACTCCCTTCTGAGCAGGGAGCCAACTCTGACTCTGGGCTTGATCCCAGGACCCTGGGATCATGACCTGAGTTGAAGGCAGAGGTTTAACTGACTTCGCCACCCAGATGCTCCTATATAAAAAAATTTTAACAGATCTTTAATTTTAATTGCTTTTCAATGTATAAATTATAAATATATTATCTAGATACATGAATAAGTTGAATTTTCACTGATTAATATTTTGTGATTACCTACCCCTTCAAATAGTAAATAGGAATAGTGAAAAAAAAGATTCTATCACCATCAGTGTTTTAATAAATACTTGTTTTTTAAGTTTATAAGTATACTCTTTTAGTGCTTATGAATTCTACAAGTATGGATTCGTTAATATGATTTTGAGAGGATGGGTTTCTGAGTTTTTAAATTTTCTTCTTTCTTTAGCAAACAGGGAACTGGAAAGAGGAGACAGAGATGGAAGGGAAAAAAAGTCACCAAAAAGCACTCATAATAATTTTTTTCATATTAACAGGAGACCTTGTAATCAATCAAATAATCGATAATATGATAGGTATATGATGTAATTTGTCAATAAGGGCCCACTTACACATTCACACATAAACACTTTGCTCCTTCCTAATCTATAATAGGATTCAAATTGAATATAAACCAAACAAACAGGAATGGCATTAAATTCTCAGGCTTCAGGTAATAAATATTAGTTTGTAAGAAAAAATGGTTATTCCTAATAGCTTGGATCATAGGAAGAAGTTCCTAAAGATGATTGTAGAACTCTGGACCAATCACATACATACACACAAAATGCTGCAATATGCTTTATTTGAAAATGAATTCTTACTGACTGCTACTGGGTCAGTGCCACTGTATCAAAGCATTGTGAGGCCACAACAAATAATCACCAAAAATAGGTTTCATAACTAGGAGCAGTAAAAAATAGAATAGATAAATATAAAATATAATAGTTCTACACTGAATTTTAAAAACTTTTGTGATACCTGGGTGGCTCAGTTGGTTAAACATCTGCCTTCAGCTCAGGTCATGATCCCAGGGTCCTGGAATCCAGTCCCCCATCAGACTCCTTGCTCAGTGGGGAGTCTGCTTCTCCCTCTGCCTGCCCTGCTCCCCCTGCTTGTGTGCGTGTGTGTACACACACTCTCTCTCTCACAAATAAATAAATAAAATCTTAAAAAAAAAAGTTTTAGTTGTAGAGATAGTTTACAGATCCTCCTGGAAGGAAAATCTTGCTTCCTTTGTGAAGGATCTACGAATTTTCTTTGAAAAATCTGGGAGAATGTTTTGGTGATGGGAACAGGGCAGAGAGCAAAGACGACCAGAGATCTTTGAAAATGTTTGGGTGAAGGCCCCACATGCCCTGCTGGGGAGGACATTTTGCAAGGGAGGTACATTCCAGAGAGGGTGCTATCCCCAAGGCCTTTTGGCTCAGGGATGCTGCTGCTCTTCTCCAGGTTGCTGGTGCTCTTTTGCTTCTGGTCTTTCAGAAAGTACCTGTTTCTGAAATGCAGGTCCCTACATTTAGATAATGAGTTTGGACAGGGAGGGATATTTCCATTGCATTTTCCAAATTTTTCAGAATCAGTTTTACGTGTTATAATTTGGTCACAATATAATTCAAAAATTTGTGAAAGTTTAAGAACATTTGTATCACTCTTTAAAGTTAAATGTACCACTTATAATTCATTCTCCCCCCCATAGAACCATTTAACCCCTGATATACTTATTCTGTCATTATAATTTTGCCTTGTCTAGAATTTCATATAATTAGAATCATACTACATTTGCTTTTTGGTGAGTCCGACTTTTTCTCACTTAGCATAATGCTTTTAAGATTTATCCTTGTAAATACTCATGTATTGTTGTATAACAGTGGTTAGTTTCAGTAGTTAAGTTCTTTCATTGCTTTGATTCCTTTCTTTTATATATTTTTTAAATTTTAAATTTTTTAAAGATTTTTTAACTAACATATAATGTATTATTTGCCCCAGGGGTACAGGTCTGTGAATCGTCAGGCTTACACATTTCACAGCATTCACCATAGCACATACCCTCCCAAATGTCCATCACTCCGCCACCCTATCCCTACTCCCCCACCCCCCAGCAACCCTCAGTTTGTTTCCTGAGATTAAGAGTCTCTTATAGTTTGTCTCCCTCCTGATCCCATCCTGTTTCATTTTTTCCCTCCCTACCCCCATGACCCCACCCTGCCTCTGAAATTCCTCATATCAGAGAGATCATATGATAATTGTCTTTCACGGATTGTCTTATTTCGCTTACCATAATACCCTCTAGTTCCATCCACGTCATTGCAAATGACAAGATTTTGTTTTTTGGATGGCTGCATAGTATTCCATTGTATATATATACTACATCTTCTTTATCCATTCATCTGTTGATGGACATCTAGGTTCTTTCCATAGTTTGGCTATTGTGGACATTGCTGCTATAAACATTCGGGTGCACATGCCCCTGAGGATCACTACATTTGTATTTTTAGGGTAAATACCCATTAGTGTGATTGCTGGGTCATAGGGTAGCTCTATTTTCAACTTTTGGAGGAACCTCCATACTGTTTTCCAGAGTGGCTACACCAGCTTGCTTCCTACCAAGAGTGTTGGAGGGTTCTCCTTTCTCTGCATCCTCACCAACATCTGTCGTTTCCTGACTTGTTAATTTTAGCAATTCTGACTGGTGTGAGGTGGTATCTCACTGTGGTTTTGATTTATATTTCCCTGATACGGAGTGATGCTGAACATTTTCTCATGTGTCTGTTGGCCATTTGGATGTGTTCTTTGCAGAAATGTCTGTTCATGTCTTCTGCCCATTTCTTGATTGGGTTATTTGTTCTTTGGGTATTGAGTTTGATAAGTTCTTCATAGATTTTGGGTACTAGCCCTTTATCTGATATGTCATTTGCAAATATTTTCTCCCATTCTGTCAGTTTTCTTTTGGTTTTGTTGACTGTTTCCTTTGCTGTGCAAAAGCTTTTGATCTTGATGAAGTCCTAATAGTTCATTTTTGCCCTTGCTCCCCTTGCTTTTGGCGATATTTCTGAGAAGAAGTTGCTGGCTTTGATTCCTTTTTGATTGATTCTGTTGAATGGATATTTCACCATTGTTTACCCACTCACCAGTTCATAGGCCTTGGAATGTTTTTCAGTTTTATCCTCTTATGAATAAAGCTGCTGTGATCATTCAAGTATAATTTTTTTGTGTAGACAGATGTTCAGATGTTTTATTTTTCCGAAGAGTGAAATAGTTGGGTTGTATGTTAAAGGCATGTTTAACTTTATAAGACACTTCCAAACTGCTTTCCAACATGGCTATATTTCATTCCTGCCAGCAAAGTATGAGAGTTGCAGTTGCTGCACATTCTTGCCAAAACTTGGTATTTTAGTTCTTTTTAACTTTAAACATTCTAAATTACTTTAGTGGTAACTCATTGTTTTAATTTTCATTTCTCTGGTGACTAATGATTTGGAGCATATTTTCATGTCCTTATTTGCCATTTGTAAATATTCCTTGGTAGAGCATCCATTCACATATTTGCCCAGTTTTTAAAATAGTTTTAGATTTTAGCTTTAAGTCTCTGATCCATTCCGAATTAATGTTAGCATATGTTGGGGTTAAGAGGCTAGATTTATCTTTTTGTCTATGATTATACAATTGTCTCAGCAGCATTTGTTGAATAGACAATTCTTTATTCATTGAATTACCCTGGTATCTTTGTTAAAAATCAATGGACCATGGGCGCCTGAGTGGCTCAGTGGGTTAAAGCCGCTGCCTTCGGCTCAGGTCATGATCCCAGGGTCCTGGGATCGAGGCCCACATCGGGCTCTCTGCTCAGCAGGGAGCCTGCTTCCTCCTCTCTCCTCTCTCTCTGCCTGCCTCTCTGCCTACTTGTAATCTCTCTGTCTGTGTCAAATGAATAAATAAAAAATCTTAAAAAAAAAAATCAATGGACCATGAACGTAAGAGCTCTTTTCTGGATTCTCAGTTCTCTTCTATTGATCCTGTGTGTTTCTTCTTTTGTTAAAACACGCTTTTTGATTATAATAGCCTTATAATAATTCTGAAATTAGGAAGTATAAGTCCTAGATTTTTGTTTCAGTATTATTTTGGCCATTCCAGTTTGTCTTTCCAATATACATTTTAGAGTCAGTTGGCTAATTTTTGTAAAATCCCTGCTATGATTTTGAAAAGGATTGCAACAAATCTGAATATTAAATTGGGGAGAATTGCCATTTTAATTTATTTTTCTGTGCAAGTGATACTCTTTTTTGGTCTTTTAGCAATTTTATTAAAATATTTTATAGTTTTCAGTGTATAATCCTTTCATGTATTTTAAGATTATCTCTAAGTATATGGTATTTTTTATTTTCAATTCCCAATTTTATGGTTAGTATATAGAAATTAATTTTTCCATACCAGCCTTGAATATTTAACCTCCCTAAACTTATTCATTACTTCTAATAGCTTTTTTTTGCACATTCCTTATAATTTACTTTGGGTATGGTCATGTTATTTGTGAATGAAGACAGTTTTGTTTCTTCCTTTCCAATATTTATGATATTTTGTTCCACTTTTTTTTCCTTATTGCAGTGGCTAGGACCTCTATTATTAAGATGAAAAGAAGTAGTAAGAGCAGATATCGTCACCTTGTTCCTGAAGTTACAGGTAAGCATTCAGTATTTCAACATTAAATATAATGTTAACATTGGTTTTTTTTCAGATGTTTTTGATTGGGTGGATGAAGTTCCCTTCTATTACTAGAGTGATGAGAAATTTTAAAAATTACAAATGGATGTTGGATTTTGGTAAATACTTTTTCTATAATTATTGAGATGGTCATGTTTTTCTTTTCTTTTTTAATTTTCCAGTCTGAAAGCACAGTGAATTACATTCATTGTTCTTTGAATGTTGTATTAACCTATATTCCTGAGATAAATCTGACTTGGTCATGGTACATATTATTACATATGATTCAATTTAATTTACTAACATTTGCTTATGAAATTTTATGTCTATGTTCATTAAAGAGTATCTGTCTGTAGTTTTCTTTTCATGTATATAATGTCATTTGCTGGCTTTGATGTAAAGGTAGTGCAGACTTCATAAGACGAGAGTGAAATCTTTATTATTTTCTGAAAGAGTATGGGGGGAGTCTAGTTGTACGGTTTTGCTTTTTAACATTTTCTGTGACCTCTTTATTTTGTTTGTCTTGCTTTGTAATATTCTTTTCTGGCTCTTTTCCAGTTTTATTAGAGTAGGAACTGCCCCATCCTTGATTTTCAGTTTGGTCTTCCTCCCTTAGGTAACTGAGTGTCCTTAAGTGAGTTGCATTTTTAATTTGTTGGCTCATAATTTGGGGATTTTTTGGAATCCATGAAGTTCAGCTTTTTGGCATCTCTCCTGTAGCAGGAAATCAGTACATAGTGGAAAGCAGAGCAGTTTCTCCTCTTTTGGACTGAAAACTGCCAGTGGATTGAAAGTCTAGTCCCTTTCTGGTCTCCCTGAGGGGCAAGAAGCAGTTGGCTCCCCTGCAGGATCTGGGAGCTGTTCAGCCACCGGAGTAGCTTCTCTCTACATCCACAGCAGGCAGGCATATGCAGACTCCTAGCTTCTCAAAGAATTCACAGGGGTCAGGGTTGTTGGTTTGTATATCTAGGCAGCAAGGAATAGCAGGTACTCTCCTCTGTAGCCACTCATTTATTCAGTCATTCATAGATATTTAGTGAATGTCTGCTATATATCAGACAGTATTCCTGGCACAGAATATACAGGAAACAAACAGAAAAAGATTTCCTCATGCATGAAGTATATGTTTATCAGGGCTTAAGGGTGATAAAGCATAAGTATAAAAATGCTATTAGAAGAAGAAAAATTAAAGAGAATGAGGGAAACCTCAAATGCTAAGAAGAGAGAGACAGTTTGCTGTTTTAAATAGGACAGAGTTCTTCTTGAAGAGGAGATATATGAGAAAGAACTTGAAGGAATGGAGAGATTAAGCCAAAGGACCTTCTAGGGAGGATCATTCCAGGGATGGGAACTGCTGAAGCTAAGGCTCCAAGGCAAGGCACATGGCTTCCCTGGCAACAGGGTCAAGGAGGTCCAGCCACTCCCTTCTAGAGATTCAGGCTGTGACATCATCTCTGGGTTGGTTGGTTTGTTACTCCCTATAGAGAACTGGGAAAAAGAGGGGATTGCAAGTGTATATAGAAGCTGCTTTAGCTTCTCAGAGCTGTTCTGTAAAATGTTTTGAAAGCACTGTCCGAGAACAGATACTAGGATTTCTAGCCCAGTGTGGCACCTTTAAACATTCTAAAATGAGACACAGAGAAAACCAATTAATCTGTCACTGAGAGAGATTATTGTATATCATTTTATGGTAGGGCAGTCCTGATGACAAATAGTAAAATGTAAGCAAAATGAAGATTAGTATTTGATTTATTGCAAAAACACCTAAGCAGAATAGATCCTGTTTTTTGACTTTAAAATAGTCAAGCAGAATGTCTTATCTAAATGCAAAAATGCATTATTTATGATTGGCTTTCATGTATTTAAAGATTTTAAAATTCAGGTTTCTACAGTATCCTTAGGATCCATGAAGAACATTAAGAAGTAAGATAAACCTGAAGGCAGTATCATTTATGAAAGAGATACAACATTGGGACTTTAAATATTAAACAAATATTAAACAATATAAAACTATTAAACAACTAAACAATATTAAACAAAGAAATATAACATTGGGACTTTAAATATTAAAAAAATAAAAAATATTAAACATTGGGACTTTAAATATATAATATTGCGACTTTAAATAAATATTTAAATATTAAAAATACCTGGCGTTTTCTTTACTAAAAGTACATTCCTCTAGACTTTTTTCTTAGGACTAATTAGTATCATAATTTAGTACCAGTGGGTTTGTTTTTCTCTTTTGGTAACAAGTTAGAATAATTTGTGAGTCTTTCAAATTCAGAATAGGGAACAAAAGTTAGATTGCGTTATGAAAAATGCAGTAGTTCGTTTGACAGCTATTTTAAAGGTAAACCTGTATTTTTCAGTAATTTTCTATACCTTTATTTATTAAGCATTGTTTTTCTTTTTTGAGTTTTAAATATAAAAGTGTTCATAAATTCACATACATTACGTGAATTAAACACATGTATATGTTGTGTATATATATGTATATATATATATTTATTTTTTTTAAATTTAAGAAATTCTAAGTCAGATCACCATATTCTTTGTGAAGTTACTGAGTATACCTCATACATAGACTTACTTTGGTTCTCAATGATGATAGACATTTAAATGTGCATACATGAATCTCCAGGATGAGAGTTTTCACATTTAGAAGAGGAATTGTGTTAGGCTTTTTATATCATATGATAGAAAAGTTAATTATTTTGTGTAGACCTGGGCATATTTATTGTTTAGCAATGATTTAGAGGTGGTTGTGTGTGTGTATGTGTGTGTATATTACCCAAGTTCTTATTGAGCCAATTAAAGAGAATTTAGAATTCTGACTCAACCTGCCGGTAAATATTTATTTACACAAAATCCCAAGAACCATGATAGTTTCATTTTTAGAAACCAAATTAAAACTGGTTTGCATAAATGACTAATTGAATCAAAGTAAGTAGATATAAAAAATGGCACAAAGGTCAATAGAAGTGAGAAAGAAAGCTTTTTTCAAACTACAGTTTAGTGAGAAATTAGCAACTCCAAAATTAAAAAAAAAAAGAAACAGTTTTTTTCAGTCCTGACATTCAGTCCATGACAGTAGGTAGAGCTGCTGTAGAAAAGGGCCACTTTGGGTGGCTTAAACAACGGAAATTTAATGTCTAACAGTTCTAAAGGCTCGAAGTCAAATGAAAATATTACTAGTGGGGTTGATTGTTTTTGAGGGTGGTTTGTTACAAGGAAAAGATATATTCCAGGCCTTTCTGCTTGATCTTGTAGATGGCTGTCTTTTCCCTGTGTCTCTTCTTCCATTGTTTTCCGTTCATGCCCATTTATATCTGTGGCCATATTTACCCCTTGTGTAAGGATATCAGTCCTATTGATTTAGGGCCCACCCCAGTGGCCTCATTTTAACTTGATTACCTCTGCAAGGATCCAAGTAAGGTCACATTCTAAGATACTGGGGGTTAGGACTGCAACATATATTTTTTTGAAGGGGAACACAATTTAAGACATAACAACTTGTCTTAGGAAATTCAAATAATACATTAAAAAATTAAAATTGTCTTCCATTACAAAATGCAAAAACCCTTAAGTTGGCTATTAGCTTGATATCTCACTTTACATTAATTTTGATACTAGCAGAGGTTTCCCTCTCATGTAAGGCTGTCTTTGTCTAGTTGGTTCCTTTGTTTCTCTGTCACAGTCTCACTGTACAAATCATCAGTGCTCACTTAGAGCAGAGACAGAAGGCACATGATTAGACAGAAAATCCACTCCAATAATTAGAAAAGATTATGTCAAAATAACTATTTCTGCCTCATGGATACAGGGAACAATTGTCTCCCTGTTTGAACACAGTGCCAGGCTTTACGTATTTCTGAAGTTTCCTTAAGCTTAATAAAGTCTTTCAGGGTGAATTAGTAGCTGTAAAACTCGTAAATTGAAAATCAGAAGATCATTTTCTTTTCCTGTTGTCATTTGTCTTTCTCATTATTATTAAAAAAATGTGTTTTCATTTACTTTATGGTATTTTAGTAGTGCAGATCTAGATACAGAAATGCAAATTCCATTATTTATTTTCGGAAGGTCTCATTCCAGACAGCTTATTTTGCTTTTAGCCTCTATTTCTTAAGTTTTAACTAAGGTGGCCTTACTATTGCCTTCTGCATGGGTAAGTTTTAGACATGTTTCTCCCTTACTAAAAGCCCTTTATCTCCTTTTTCTTAGAGACTTTACTTTAGAAAACTTGCAATTATGTCTTTCCCTGCCCTACTGAAATGTAAATTTTCTACCACCCAGGAACTTGTATCTTAAGGATCTTGGAGCCATCCTTTTGTTATGTAATCCTTAAGAAAGAGCTTCTGCCTTCTAGTCTCCTTGTGAGGGTAGAAGGCCAACTCCTACAAGTGACAAGTAGGAAACAGCCTAATGACAATTGAACAAACCTCACCCTCCTCAGGGTCTTCTACTACTTGTCCTTTCTCTTACCCCGGCTTTTAAAAATCCTTCTGCCTTTTTTCAGGACATTAGAGTTTGAGCTCTCTCCGCTATTGAAATAGTCTTGAATAAAATCTTCCTTGCCATTTTTAGCAAGTGTCTGGTGGAACTTTTCTCCTTCACAGTTTTGCTTGGTCCTTTATTTGGGGTTCTTCTGTGAATAAGAAAACCTACATGACTATACCTTATTCTATACTTGAAATGACTGCAGTGTTACTTTTTATTGTAATATTAAAGCTATTAATAAACATGAAATTAGTGTCACAAATATAATATCTATGATCCACTCAGAAATTCTGCTTTTAGCTTATTCTATGCAATATTTTGATTATTTCTGTTTCATTAGAAAGATGGAGAGATAGTTAATATGAACTTCAAATACAAATATTTTGCCTCCAGAAATCTAAGATTCCTATCCATTTACTGTCTAAATATTTCCTAAGTTCTCTCTCTTGTCCAATTTTTATAACAACTCATTTACTTAAGGCTTGTGTCTTCTTTCATTTGGGCTAAATATATTTTACTTGAATCTGTACTTCCTACCTACTCCCACACAAATTTATTTTTTACCTCTCACAAGGGTGATCTTTCTAAATTGGAAGTCAGGATATGTAATTCTTGGAGCTACCTCTGCCCTATACTGCCCTGTATCTTTATGTGAATTAGATAAGAAGTCCTCTTCTTCAACTAAAATAGAATTAGGAAAGAAGCTATGAACTAAACAACTGTACTTGGAATGAGCTGGGGAAAGTGGGAACTTAAGCAATTTTCCCTTCTAGGCCTTAGCTTCTTGGTAAAGGATGAGGAGGGACAGAGTATTTGTTGGTTGGCACAGGAAAAATAGAGTACTTCAATGGAGAGTGCTGGCTGTTCCTAATGTAGTAACACTGACCAATTAATAGCATTACCAATAATAGCAGGACTACTGGCTTTAGATGCTTTCTGATACAATGCATGTTGATTCAGAGTATTATTTGTGCAGTGTTCTTACTAGAATGATTCTAATTGAGACTGACTTTAGATCTCATTTCCAGTTTACAAAAAAGGTAAACAACAGAGAAATGAATTTAGTATCACAGGACCACAAATTGGCAAATCCAAAAGGTGAGATATTCCATGGGACATCTTGCCTTTTATCTTCCCACAGTGGATGCTATGAAAAAAAGTTGGTCCATTTTAGATTAAGATGCATTTAAATTCTACAACAGCCAAACACAAGGCATAGCTCTTGATTGATTACTGGTTTAAACTAATGAGCTGTATTGGTTGGAGCTCCTAGGAATATGCGTATATGGGCTGGTCCTTGGGTGTTATTTTGGGACTATTATTTTTGTTAAGTAGGATAATAGTATTGCCAGTATAGAAGGAATTATACTTATTTAAGGGCAAAATGTCATAATGGTTGGAATTTACTTTAAAAAACTTATGTGAAAAAAATAATTGAAGCAAACATGGCAATGTATAAATAGTTGTTAAATTTATATGTCTATCAACCACAACTATATGATCAATTAATCTTCAACAAAGCAGGAAAGAATATCCAATGGAAAAAAAGACTGTCTCTTCAATAAATGATGTTGGAAAAACTGGACAGCAACATGGAAAAGAATGAAACTGGACCATTCTCTTACACCATACACAAAAACAAATTCAAAATAGATTGAAGACCTAAATGTGAGACTGGAAACCACCAAAATTCTTGGAAGGACCAGAGGCAGTAACCTCTTTGACATTGACCACAGCAACTTCTTCCTAGATATGTCTCCTGAGGCAAGGGAAACAAAAGCAAAAATAAACTATTGGGGCTTCCTCAAAATAAAAAGCTTCTGCACAGTCAAGAAGACAATCAACAAAACTTCAAAGGCAACCTACAGAATGGGAGAAGATATTTGCAAATGACATATCTGAGAAAGGGTTAGTATCCAAAATATGTAAAGAACTTATAAAATTTAACACCCAAAAAGTAAATAATCTAGTTTAAAGCTGGGCAGAAGACACGAATAGACATTTTTCTAAAGAGAGTTGTAAGGCCCAGTCTCTATATGAGAAGGAGTTCTTAGGGAATCCCAAGTAAGCAGATGAGAGAAAAACTAGGACATTAGAGGAATTTGAAGCCCCTGGAACGTATAGCTGCAGCAAGCATTAAAGACCACCAACTCTCAGCCAGATTAACCTAACACCTCCTGCTGAAGATCTATTAATCTCAGTTCCCATTACCCAATATATCATGTCTGACTTTCAGCAGAATTATAGGGGATAACAAAAGGCAGTAAAACTCCTCAGTCTGAAGAGGCAAAACAGTTGGCAGAACCATACTCAGATATGGCAAAAGTGTTAGAATTTTATCAGACAGGGAATTTAAAATAACTGATTAATATATTTAGGGATATACTGGAAAAAGTAGGTACATATAAGTTCAGATGGGTAATTTAAGCTAAGTAAAGTCTAAATTAAAGTCTAATTTAAGCTAGTAAAGTCTAAAAAGGAGTCAAAAGGAATTGACTTTAAAAATCGTCACTAAATATTTAATATTTAATAATATAATACTTAAAAAGAAAACTAACAGAAATGAAGAGTGCTTTGATGGGGTTATAAGTAGACTGGCATGACCAGAGGAAGAGTCACTATAAAATTTTCTGGATGGCACTTGCTTCAGCAGCACATATACTAAAATTATCTGGTTAATACTAATACTCATTTCTCAGATGTAGATCAGTTATCATTTCCTCAAAAATGTATTTTCTCACTCATCTCTTTCTTGATGTCTTTATACCATATTGACTACCTATCTACAAGGGCATAATGAGTTATTTTTCCAGATATCAACCTTCTCTACTAGACTAATGACCATGGTGTATGCAATATGGATCACTTTTGTTACCATTTTCTGTGAGTCAGGACTAACTCATCATAATGCCAAACAAATGCTGAAGAATTAAGTCAGTAAATTGTATTTTTTTGTTTTTTGTTTTTTAAAAACCTTTATAGCCTATATTACAAAGGCCAAACATCTTAGATATCTAACTTATATATATATTTTAAAGGTTTTATTTATTTATTTCACAGAGGGAGAGAGATCACAAGGAGGCAGAGAGGCAGGCAGAGAGAGAGAGGGGGAAGCAGGTTCCCCGCTGAGCAGGGAGCCTGATGTGGGCCTCGATCCCAGGACCCTGAGATCATGACCTGAGCCGAAAGCAGAGGCATTAACCCACTGAGCCACCCAGGCGCCCTCTAACTTATATTTTTAACCAGTGTTTGGCATCTAGAGTTTAATACTTGGAAAATTTCTTAAAAACCATGCTAAGTTGTAGTGACTTGAGATGTGGTTCAAAAAAATATGAAATTTGATTACAATGATGTAAATATTGAATGCATATCTAATTGTTTTCCCCAAAGAAATCTCCTCTTTAGAATAATTACTTGATGCACAAGAACAGCTTAAAATTATGGACTTTTATTTCTTTTCCCTGGCTTTGACCTCAGTACACTTTGGGTGACAATTCTTTATAAGTCTCTCATGTTTCTGTATATCTTGTGAGCAGAGACACTATTACTGGTCTGGAGTGTATTTTCAAGGATATTTGTATATTGAATAATCTAGTAAGATAGAGATAAAAAATAGTACCTTCTTCCAAAGAAAAGTGCATAGTTAACTGCCCATGATAAAAGACTCAGGATCCTTACTTAACCTCAGAGTTCCTCTCTTGGATTGTAATCCATTGTGTGTGTGTGAGTTACCTGGCCCTCTTTACATTGCTATGTGGGAATTGGGGCTCAGAAACTCAGAGAAATGCTGATATTCTGGCTACTGTTCTTGCTGTGAATAGTAAAGTGGCCTTTATCACTGGTTTGGGAGCCTCAGTTTTCTGCCAGCATTCATGATCCTGTAGCAGGCTAACTTGATAGCTTTTGAGGACGATAAAATCTTAGGTCCTTCATAGTTCTTAAAATATACTATTAGGAAAAAAAATGTCTTCAGTTGGAGAGTGGAGGCCTCTCTTTAAACAACAATTATTTAATTAGGGCAAGAATGGTTCTTTTGAAACTATGAGTAATGGCTCACTCCAGGAAGGAGGTGATCCCATAATAACTTAGTATAGTCCTTGTTGGGAATATAGAACCCACTATAAAACTACTTCAGCCTGTAACTCAGAGCCTTGGGGTTAGGGGGCAAAACAATACATGGTGATATATTTCCAGGATTCCTTACTACTATTTTAGTCAAGAAGCTAAACAGATGAATCCATTAAATGATTTAAAGTCATATATTCAGGTTGTAGTTGGTGACACACATGGATAAAACATGGGATAGATAGGCTTGGCAAGGCTCTTCTACACAGGGTGAAAATGAAGCTGAAAGTGAAGAGAAGGAAGGGAGAAAGAAAGGGGTAGGAATGGAGAGAGGGAAAAAGAGAGAGGGAGGGAGAGAAAGAGAGAGACAGAAGGGGTGGGGGTAGACTGAGTGAGAGAAGTGGGGGAGGAAGAAAGTAGGGAGATAGAGCAATAGAAAGACAAAGGGTTGGAGGAGGGAAAAAGAGTGAGTAGGAAGATAGAGAGGTAGGGAGAGAGTGAGAATTGATAGTTAATAGCAAGCACATGAAGGAGAACAACAAATCGACAAATATCCCCTATTTAACTAACTGTCTGAATAGGCAAATTTATATTGTGAACGTGCTAAGAAAATGATGTTTTCACTTGTAATACATTTTTCTCCCTGGTGCTGTTGATCTGATCTGAGAAGTTACCATGCCAGTAAATTTGGGAGATTATATTCAAGGTACCTAAGATTCAAAACCATGGTTTAAAGTGTTCACTCTTCTTGCAGCAGATGAGCAAATATTCCTATTCCAATCCAAATTGCATTTTGATACTCATTCCACATACCCTGTGATAAAGTCAACCCTTAACAATAATTGCATCTTTAGTCCACAAATCATGTGACTGTGTTGATTGAATTGTGTTGTGAAAGGATCCAATAAGGCATAATGAGGGGAAAGAAAAAAATGAATATTATATACAGTTTTATTAAATAAGCCATCAAAATATATGATTAATTTACTGAATCTTTGAGAATGTCTCATGACAAAAGTTTTGACTAGTATTGTCCTACCATCAGTATGATTTAGTCATTAAGAAAATACGGTACATCACAACTGATAGTTTCATTCAGTTAGCCATGTAAATTTCTAACTGAAAAACATTAAAAAAAAATTTCAAAGCAGAGTTCCTGATGAGATTTTGGCTATAAAGAAACTAATGACAGGTAAAAAGATATCAGTGTCCTTATTGGAAGCCTTGGCATATTTAAAATCTAAATTAAATTGGTTATGAATGTCAGTGACACACTAACGAAGACTAACAAAGAGCTCAGAAGATATTAAATAACTGAAGTGGAAAGATAGAGTGATTGATGCAGTAAAGGTATTAAAAGACCAGCTGACAAAAGGCTGACAGAACAAATGTAGAACACCAGAGCTTCTGTGTCACTTGAAACACTGGATTTGAAGAGATATTTAGGGGAGATGGAAAATGTATTATTCTAGGACACGATAATAGTTGTGAATGTTACTGTTCGCATTTTGAGTTTAGGGCTTTGTGTGAAGTGTTTACTTTTTATCTGAAATTACCATGATGCTGCAAGATAGATACTAGTATCCATGTTTTATCAAATAGAAACCAAGACAAAGAGCCTCAGGGTAAGGTTGAGCTAGTTAATGATGTAGCAGAGATTCAAAGCAAATTCTGCTGCTCTTTCCACTATAATAAAAGAAAAATATTCCTAGCCTTCCAGTCAACTCCTTTCAGTGAGACAAAGGAAGGTATCTTTGCATTTGTTTTTTCTTGCTGCCTTAACAAACTTACCACACTTAGCCAACTTTCAAACTTAGTAGCTAAACTTTAGTAGTTTATTTAAAAATTTTTTTTTTAATTTAAGTAATTTAAAGGATTTTTTTAAAAGATTTTATTTATTTATTTGACAGAGAGCGAGATCACAGAGAGGCAGGCAGAGAGAGAAGGAAGCAGGCTCCCCGCTGAGCAGGGAGCCTGGTGCGAGGCTCAATCCTAGGACCCTGAGATCATGACCTGAGCTGAAGGCAGAGGCTTTAACCCATTGAGCCACCCAGGCGCCCCTAAACTTAAGTAGTTTAAAACCATACCTGTTTTCCTGTGGCTTTAGATCAGAGGTCCCCATCTCTGGGTCTGCTGTTAGCTGCAGACTGCCTCTGTTCCTAGATGTCGCCATCTTGCCATCTTGTGTGGTTCCTCTGTCTTCAAGCCAGCAACGACAACTGAGTCCTTCTCATGTTTTAGATCTCTCTTCTCTCACTTTTTCTTTTGTCATCGGCTAGAGAAAACACCCTGCTTTTAAAGGGCTGATGTGAAAGTCAGCTGATTTGGGACTTGTTATATTTGCAAACTCCTTTCACAGCACTACATAATATTAGTGTTTGAATCACCAGTGGAAGGGAATCTTGAGGGGAGGGAATCTTTAGAATTTTTCCCTCTATAATGCCTTGCAAATAACTGAATATTTGAAATATGGGATCCAATTTTTTTTTAAATAACTAGGATTTATAGTTTTATGTTTTATCCAGCATCCCTTCAGATTTGCTCTGGGAGTGTCCCAAAGTTTTGCCAAGCTCTATTTGTCATTCTGAAAACTTCCATTGAAAAATTGCTCAGTGCAGTCTATGTGATAGCATAATTCCTAACTTATCTCAAAATTATACCTTCTCTTTTCTCACTATCTAAGGCTTATTTCACTTTGAAAGCCTGAAGTCATGGGTGGTAGCAGGGGAAATACAGTTTCCTTTGCAGCCCATATTCTCCTAATTTGCTGATTGCTGTTTCTGACCCCTCCAGTGTCAGGCTTAGAGATAGAAAGAATTAGGAAGAATGGGCATGGCCTGGTGTCACATGGTCATAGTGTTTTCCAGGCTTAAGAAATACTCAGAATTGCCATTTTCTTTTGTATAAATTTTTTGAGATTCCTTAGAGATTCCTTTGGTTAATTCCACTTTCTATTCAGTTTTCTGTACCCATGGAGAAAATTAAAAAAAAATATATTGAGTAATCTTACTTTGAATTCCTGACGGTTGTTCTTGTGTGGACCATTAATGCTGCCCAATCATCATGCAATATATGCTTAGTCTTTTTGCCTTCCCAGATGGTGTTTTCATGCTTTAGACTCACTCTCAAATTTTCAACACACTTTCCTCCATTCTTGTTCAGGGATAATGACCTTTGTTTCTTATTTGCCAAAAAAGGGGGGAAAAAAAAGCCATCGGAACAGAACATCCCCAGTTCCATATCAGCCTCCTTCTGTGCCCATATGTGCTAACCCCCTCTTGTTACTATGAAGGAATTTTCCAAGCTTCTCTGTGGACACCTGCTTTGTGTGTATTTTATATCCCAGTACTCTCACCTCCTCAAAGAATTCCTAGCCCTCTCTCTCTTTCCTGCCTTATCAGTATTTCACTCTTTACTACATACTGGATGTTCCTCATTGGCATACAAACATTTATTTCCCTCCATTTTAGAAAAGAAAAGCAAAAACAAAGCAAATCCTTCCCTCTCAACTACTGCTTATCTAGCTGTCCCACTTTACAGGAAACATTCTTCAAGATAATCATGGATTATCACTTTCCACAAATCAGTGTGCTTTTTCTCACGTGATCCCTTGATTCCCTCTGTTATTTGTTTTCTGTCTGCTTGTTTATTTGTTTATCTAAATTTGCTGTGTAAAACATCTGGTGCCATAAATTTTCTTTTGAGCACCTATGAGGCAGCATTTTCTCAATTTTGATATGGTATATTGTATTACCATTTAGTTAAAATATTTAAAATTTTATTTTGTCATTTTTTTCTTTGATCAATGAATTATTTAGAATGTACTATTTTTTTAATCCTTTCAGGTTTTCTTAGAGATCTTACTGTTTTTGATTATATATTTATTATGTTTTGGTCAGAGGATATATTATGTATTATTTAACCTTTTTAAGTACATCAAGACTTACTTGTTATGGGGTAGAATATGGTTATCTTGGACAATGCTCTCTGTGCAATCAAAAAGAATATGTATCCTATATTGGATATAGTGTCCTTTTAATGTCTTTCAGGCAATGGTGATTGATAATATTATTTTCTTATATCATTAACAATTTTGGGCAAGTCTAACAACTCATAAAAAAGATGTGTTAATTTCTCTCACCATGACCATGGGTTTGCCCATTTCTTCCATTAGTTGTATCAAGTTTTGCTTCACATTCTCTAAAGTTTTGACTTGAATACACACATTTAAAATTGTTAGAACTTTTTGTGAATTAACCCTTTTGTCATTATAATATATCAATCATTATTCTGACACTTCCAGAGTTAAAATATTTATATCCTCTATTTTTAAATAGGTACACACACACGAGCCTTCTCATGATAAGTATTTACTTTGCATTCATTTTTTTCTATTCTTCTACTTTTAGACAATCTGTGTCTTTATATTAGTGTATACTCTTTCAGTTGTCTCTAGTTGGATCTTGTTTCTTTTTAACTCATTGTGATAATATCTGACTTTTAATTAGATTTCTTTATCATTTATATTTACTGTAATTATTGATTGGGCTATTGTTAGGGTTTATCTTGTTTGTTTCTTCTGTTGTTTTTCCCTTGGTACTTCTTACTTCTCTTATTTTGACCAAATAATACTAACTTTTCTCTTGGTTCTGTATCTAATCATCTTTTTGAGTTTGTGTGTGTATGTGTGTATTGTGTCCAGATAAATCTCTAGGGATTGCATGTATTTTTAACTCAGCATTTTATAATATATTAATTATTTGATGCATTTGATGAATTATGCTATAACTTACCAATGGTTTACTTTCATTTCACCCCTTCCCATCCTAGATGGTATGGTTTTCACTTATTTTATAAATGCATATGCTATATATCCCACACTACAGTGTGACTTTGCTTTAAAATTCAAAGGTTTTTCAAGGAAAGTAGTGAAAATAATGAAATTCTTTTACATTTAACCAAATATTTATCATTTTAAATGATCTTCAATTCTTGTGGTACATACATGTTTATCAACTGGTTTCATTTCTCTTTAAACTGAAGAACGAGTTGCCAAATTCAGTCTTTGTTCATCTTTGTTTTGTGTTCATTTTTAGAGAATATTTTTGCTGGATAGATTCTGTTAAGTTGACAGTTCTTCTTTAAAGATATGTTTCATTGCCTACTGGTTTGTGTTGCTATGATGAAAAGTTAGCATTTATTCTCATGTTTATTTTCTTGGATTTTGGTGCCCTTTTCCCCCCAGCTGTGGTTAGAATTTTCTTATGTCTTATATCTTTGGTGTTCGGTAGTTTTATCTTAATGTGCCTACTATGATTTTCTGTTGTTTTATCCTGTTTGGGATATGTTGAACTTCTTGAATTTATGCATTTATATCTTACTATCAAGCACAGAAAGTGATTCATGCAAAATGAGAAAAATGATTGATAGTTATAGCCTATTTAAGAGGAAAAATCATGAGAAAGTATATCTGATCTTTACAATGCTTTATTTGAGGTGAACCTTGAGTTAAGAGAAAGAGATAAGAGCCAATTTAAGCTATGCTTAAGCATTTCAAATTTATCATGAGGAAAGATACCTTATAGATGAACATATAGAGATGATTGCTATAAAATATTAAACAAAAACTTGAATTATTCAGAATACATTTATAAGAAAATGCATATGAAAGATATGTAATTACAGAATTTTGCATGCATAATCATGTCAATATAGAACCTCAAGTGAACTGTGAAAAAAGTTCTCCAACACTGAGAGGCTTACAGATTTTAAAATATATGATATTGTCAAACTTATTTAATTAACAGATGACATAAGTGACCCAGAGAGACTATGGTGATCTACCAAGGCATGATAGGAAAGCACAGATAGAAGACAGACTGGATTTGCAGTCTCGTATGTTCTAACTATATCACTCTATGTTACTATATATCACTCTATTACTGCTATTTTCCAAGGAACATAGTTTAGGCCTTGAGTAGGATTTTATAAAGAAGACACTAGATTGAAATAGGAATTAAATTATCAGCCTATATTAATATTTTGCTATAGTTAGAATGGCAGATATTCTCTAATTTTAAAATAATTGGAATGAAGATGAAAATAGGAATAACATGCTGTATTTAAACCTTAGTTTTAGCTTTTTAGAGCAAAGTGCTTTTTGAAATAAATCTTTCCGAAAGACATGATAGGCAGGTTTAAAAATTCTTTATTTAGATAGTGACTTATAATTAGTTTGAGCTTATTATGTGAAGAAAATGTCTTCCTTCTTCATGAGGTGTTCAATGAAAGAAGAAAAATTAAAGCACTAGATTATCCTAAAGTGGTATGCTGTTACTACTGATATTTTAAAACATATCATATGCTTCAGGCAAATAAATTTAATTAAAGAATCCAAGTGTCTTCATAGATGAAGTTGCATTATTCATGCTTTTACAATGATCCTTTGAATCTAGAGGACATAAATGAATACTGAAAGCATAACAACCAAGGGAGAAAAGAACACAGATTTAGTTTTGTGATGCCAAAGTAATTTCTTTAAACAAATAGACACTTAGTGCAATTACCAGTAAGTTCAGTAAATAAAACCAGTTGTTTCACTCAACTGGCATTTTTGAGTTTTGAAAACTGTGGCAGTCTGGTTGTTTCAGGTAGGGAGAGAAATCCTTCACTGCCATTTGTAAGAAAAAAAGAATTAATGGACTTACTGCTGTAACATAGTTAAAGATTCTTCTAATCCCTTATACAAAAGTTTCCAAAAGTCTCTTTGACCCTTTACCTAAGAATTCTTTTCTAAACATCATTTTTTTCCTATGAGATAAAAGAAAAGAAAAAAAGTTGCAGGGTCTAAAATCTTTCTCAATTTTAGTCTAGTATTTTCTCTTTTATTTTTGGAATTCTGCTTCATGCAGAACACAACTGTTAATAATTTGCCCTCAATAAAATCAAAATTTAGTATTCAAGTGGCTATAATATTTGCATAGAATCTTTAGCCAGGGTCGATCTGAAATGAACGTAAATATAACATTTTAGAGCTAGCGGAAAATTTAGATTCTATAATCCAATAGCCAATTTTACGTGATGAAAACGAGGAGGTGAGTTTCCTAACTTCTTACCAGGGGCTCGTCCTACCATATTAGAATGTACCAATAATTGGCTGTGTTTTATGGAACATACAAAATTTCTGATGAAACCATAATATTCTCTATTAATTAGCAGACTTTCCATAAGGCTCCGTTTATTTCTTCCGGTTAGAACACTGGTGGCTAAAAGTGTGTTTTTACATCTATCTAGTTGGTAAGCTTTTTCTGTAAATTGCTAGATAATAAATATTTTAGGCTTTGTGGGCCAGATGGCCTGTCAAAACTACTCAACTTGCAAAAGCAGCCATAGACAATACATAAACGAATATGCATGGCTGTGTTCCAGCGAAATTTTATTTACAAAAACAGGCGATGCAAGATCAGTCTCACCCATGGTCTGTAGTTAGATGACCTGAGGTGTAGAATAATGGTAACTTCATATGTATTTCATAAATATGTACTCTGTGTATATTTATATTGTGTGATTTTTGCCAAGCTTTATGGGATATGTTTGCCCTCTCCCCCATCTACACACAGAGAATAAAGTTCTTAAGGGTAGGAATTCTGCCTCATTTGTTTTTATATGGTCAAGAATATTGGCAGAGCAAATTTTATCTATCAGTTATGACAGTTCTTACGACCAAATGGAAACAGCACAGTGAATGAGAACATTTCCAAAAGCATATTCAGCCAGTTCCTGGGTTTCAAGAACTGTTTATAAAGAACAAGTTTATTATCAAATAAGTTTGTAGAATATTGCATGATGTAAACCTCATTTGATAGTTATAAGATGTATTAACATTGTAAAAGCCATGATAAATGCTCGATATAAAGGAATCAATTGTTTCCCAAACTTACTTGAGAATATAGTGTTTAAATTCACTGTTACCATCTTGAATAACACATTTCTTCTTTCTCAATTTTCGTGTCTCCATTCACTATTATTTATAAATGTGAGTACTAGGTTCACTGCTACCAACTGGGCATACCATCTTAAAACTTACTGAAGTTTATTTAGAAAGCACTTTTAAAGATAAATGAAATGTCTTTTTAAAAATAGAATTTGTTTTTTAGAGCAGTTTTTGGTTAACAAGAAATGAACAGCAAGTACCATTTCCATACATTCCCTTCCCCCACCCCCAGACTCCTCTACTAGCAACATCTCTCATCAGAGTGATACATTTGTTACAAATGATGAACCCGCACAGACACATCATTATCACGCAAAGTCCATAGTTTGCATTCATGTTCACTCTTAGTGTTTACATTCTATGGGTTTTGACAAATGTATGGTGACAGTTATCCATCATTAGAATATCCTATAGAGTAGTTTTTCTGCCCTCAAAATATTCTGTGCTTTTTTTACTGTCTCCATAGTTTTGCTCTTTTCAGAATGTCATGTAGTTGGAATTACATAGTATGTAGTCTTTTCAGATGGGCTGTTTTCACTAAGTAAAATGCATTTAAGTTCCTCCATGTCTTTTCATGGCTTGATAGATCATATCTTTTTAGCACTGAATAATATTCCATTTTCTGCATATACCACAGTTTATTTATTCACCTATGTAAGGACATCTTGGCTGCTTCCAAGTTTTGGCAGTTATAAATAAAGCTTCTATAGACATTCTTGTGCAGGTTTTTATGTGGACATAAGTTTTCAGCTCTTTAGGTAAATACCAGGGAGTGCAATTGTTTGATCATATAGTAGGGGTATGTTTAGTTTTATAAGAAACTAACCTACTGCTTCCAAAGTGGCTATACCACTTGCATTCTACCAGCAATGAATGAGAGTTCCTTTTGCTCCACATCCTCATCAGCATTTGGCGTTGCCATGTAATGTCCTTTAGTCTTATTTCTTGAAAAAAGCTAAAAAGTCAGAAAATCCTATCCTTTTTTTCATTTGTATTGTGTTTAAATAACTCAATAGTAGATGATTGCAAAAGTCTTGTTCTATGTACTGGAATAACATCTTTGAATAGACAAGCATTTCATGACCCTCTTCTTCAATTGAAGATATCCACAGTCTAAGATGTTGGCATTTGGGGGTGATACCCTGCTCATTATATGTCTTCTTTGTCTACTAAACAGCAAGGGTTTTGTGATACAAATATATTTGAGAGAGACATCCGAACATACTTGGCCAAGTGCACAAATAAGCCAGCCAATACAGAAGTAAAATCATGAACAAAAATTCTGGTGATAAAAAAATTAGTAGATGGGACAGCATTCTTACAGTGTTAAAGTAAGAAGAAAAGTAAATTATTTCTTAATTATTCACTTTGGCTGTATATTAATTTAGTTTTGGGGCCTGAAGATGAATAAGATTTAACTAAGTCAGGATTTTATGATTAAAGTACTGGTGCTTTGACTTCTCACAAAATTCTCTATCTAAAACATCTCATCTGGATATTATGAGTATTCCTTAATTTCATTCTTGGTTTTATGATCATAGGTATCAGGGAAAATAATTACATAGAACCCACTCTCAATATTACATTAAAAAGCAAGCAACATGTGAAGTGAATGTAACAACCCCTTAATATTACTGGGATTTAAGTATTCAGACATCTTTCTATTTTTTGCCAAACATTATGCCAAATAGACATTAGAAATACTGTGCAACTTGCTGTATGAGTCCAGGGAGAATTAAAAAAATTCTGAGTACTTTTTTCTGAATTGTGTCTAGAAGATTGATCATTTTGTAATGATTTTTGTTTACTTCCTAACTATTTCATCTTACTAAAAAAGGCTTGAGGAAGAGAGTAGAGCAACATTAAGACCGAGCATTAAGGAGTGCTTATCATCTCTTAATAAGCACAACACTGTCAGAGACTAATTTTAGTAATGATATCTACATTTAGACTGGAGAATGTTACAATGTGCAACTCTTGATCTAAAAATTGAAAAGTAGAACATACCTTCATGTACTGACTTTTTTTGATCTAACTACTTAGGCATTTGATCTAACTACTTAGGTTACTTCTGATTTTTAGACCAGGACCTCTGAAGTATAAGTAGTGTTTCCTAGAAATTGCTCCAAAGAGAAAAGATGGATGGAAAAATAGGGTCTAGAACTTTAAGGGGTATATGGAAGATGATGAAACACGGGGTATTAAAGTAATCTGTGTATAGAAGCTTCTACAGAGGGGACATGTTAGGAAATGATGGCAGACATAGAATATGAAATTATGGAGGGAGAATCATGAAAAGTTTGAATTTGATGAGAGAAAAAGATTATTATAAAAATAAAGTAACAAGAAGAACGTCTTAGGCAAATGTCATGGAAGAAATGTAGCTTTTTGTTTTGATCATTATTTCAACCCACAAATCAATTTTCAAATTTATTTTGGCTGACATGTAATTATTTAATTTTTGGTATTTCTTTTCCACTTAATGGTCAATTTTCTCATTTGAATATGACTTGTGTTTTTCCTTACACATTGTAGAAAGATAGTAACGTAATGAAAACTCAAAGGTAAGAATAACTAGATAGAAAATACCTTTAAAATTAGACATTGAAAATTTTTAGTTAAGAAAAACATATTTCATAGTTCAAAGTGGAAAGAAAACCATCTGAGAGGAAAATTAAAGATTCCACTTTGAAAAAGCAAGTGCATTTTTGCATCTCTTTTTATGTACCAAGAAGTTGCTAAATGTCTCAGAAATAAATGAGCAAATGCTAATGTCACACATTTAAGGTGTGGTGACACAAGAATTAGGAGGTATCAGCAGTACTAGTACTGAGAGTGGCGAGCAGTGTGAACAGAAAAGTAAGAAATTATTCATTTTTGGCCTAGTTAGGAGTTGTTTTGCTCGACTGTGTTCCAGGGAGCTATCCAAAGTGAGGTTGTGCGTATAGTAATGACACTGTAAAGGTTTGGTAGCACACGTGTGAAAGTAGCTTAATTTCTTATTTCCTACAACTTAACAGAGGTTCTTCTGACAATTTATTGATAATTATTGATTATATGTGGAGTCCAGTGATAGGGTGGCAAGGTAAAAAGGACAACTTCTTTATAATGTTCATTTGCCCCGATAAATCCTACAGTAGAAATAGGAGGGTCAGATTAAAATTCAGCATCACTCTAGCTGATTTAGGGTTCCTTAGTGATTCTGAGTTTCCAACACTGTTAGATTTCCTGTCTGAGTCTTTCTGCCTTCTGAGGAGCATGTACAAAAATTTAAAAAATCTCTTCTTCCCACATGAGGTTACTGGGGAATTGAACCAGTCCTCTTTTTACATAAAGAGTTACACGCAAGGCACTGGTTTTCTTGTGGTTTCTCCTACAACAACTCCAGAATCTCATTTCGATCCTGGACTTTTTTGTTAATATGAAAAAAGCCAGGGGGCTTGGGTGGCTCAGTTGATTGGGCGACTGCCTTCGGCTCAGGTCATGATTCCGGAGTCCCAGGATTGAGTTCTGCCTGGGGCTTCCAGCTCCATGGCGAGTCTACTTCTCCCTCTGACCTTCTCCACTCTCATGCTCTCTCACTTTCTCTCTCAAATAAATAAATTCTGAAAGAAAGAAAGAAAGAAAGAAAGAAAGAAAGAAAGAAAGAAAGAAAAAGGAGAGAAGGGGAAGGGAGGGGAGGAGAGGAAAGGAAAGGAAAGGGAAAAGAAAAGAAGCCATTATTCTCTCTAGGCAAATGCACAGATAGGCAGATATAAAAAAATCAATCATATAATTTCCAGAGGTATGATTGACTTTCCAGGCTGATCCATGGAACCCAATTTGATATACAGTCTTCTGCAGGATGTGTCAGAGCGAGACCCACATGGGGCACTGTAGTGAACAGTGCGGGTGCTTCGTCCAGATCCCCTGTCTCTAATTTCTTTCTCTGTGCCCTTTCAAATCCAGTACTGCCGCTCTTGCTTGCTTGTTCTTGGAGAGCTGTCCTCAGGCACTTGAACCACTTCACCCACTCTTGCAGAGAGCTGGAAGTACCCAGGAGCAATTTTTGCCAGTGACTAGGGTACAGGATAATGAACACCTGCTTACCAGCCTCAGGTTGGGGTGAATTCTGAGGTGTGACTTAGACATACCTTGAGGGAACAAGCTAAAGCCATCTTCACTAGGACTTTACATGAACTCATATCCTCCGTGGCTTCTTCCCTTTCCCTGTTTAGCTTTTCTTATTCCCTTACCAGTTTTCTCAGGGAGCTTTTCTTTAATAAATCACTTGGCATACAAAGCATTCTCTCAGGGTATGCTCTTCACTCCAAACTATAGAATTTAATTATCCAAACCTATGTGATTATGGAAACATATGTGATTATGAATGGGGATGCTATTATTAGTTATGCTGGAAAGGGGGTATATAAACATCAATGGTCCAGGACAGATTTGGACACATATTCATTCTAGAGCTACAATGGCTCTTTTCAAAGACAACCCTTCAGAAATCCTTTCATTCAAATCACTTTTAAGATATGGCATATCACTGATTTATACTCATTGAACCCTGCTTAACATTTTGTTCTTTCTAATATGTCACCAATGTAAGTCATTATTAGCTCATGGTTAACAGTTTTTTCAAAACTGCCCCTCCCCAGCCCCTATTCCATGACTCCTCTCTTCTCCCTTTATCTTACCCTAGTCTCCCGCACTGGGTTATAAGCTTCAGGTCTTCCTTTCCTCTTGAAACACAATTTGCTTCAATATCTTCTGGGACTTAGCAACAACCTCAGACTTCTCCTCACATACTCTTCCAGCGAGCTCAAAAGCACAGATGTAAATTGAGTTCTAGCAATAGCCCGGAGCATCCCTTATTTCCCAAACGAATGTAGGCAATTGTAAGTGGTGATTAGTTACATGAGATTTTATGTCTCTTTTGCCTCAGTTTGAGTAAACTTTACATTTGCAGACTAAATTTAAGGAACATGTAATAATGAGATTCAACCCAGATTCTGATGTTTGTGATTTTAAAAATTATTTACAGGGCACCTGGGTGGCTCAGTGGGTTAGAGCCTCTGCCTTCGGCTCAGGTCATGATCTCGGGGTCCTGGGGTCGAGCCCCACATCGGGCTCCTTGCTCGGTGGGGAGCCTGCTTCCTCCTCTCTTTCTGCCTGCCTTTCTGCCTACTTGTGATCTGATCTCTCTCTGTGTGTCAAATAAATAAATAAAATCTTAAAAAAAATTATTTACAGAATTTATTTTGAGCTATTAAAATCCTGAGTAGACAGTGTACATTCTGTTTGGTTTTTGTTAAATTCTAAAAGTGTAATTTATGAGTTTTCTATATGATTGGTGAAACAAAAGGCCTTTCATTAAAAATAATTCTGTATTTCAATTGTATTTTTTTAGATGAAAATATTTTTGACTCAAATTTTTCTTCTTTTGCAAATTTGTTACGATGTTCTCAACACAGTTTACATTATAAATGATGTGAACAATTAATGTTATCTTAGCTATACATCTGAATGGACCCAATTCAGTCTAGAATCATCCCATTTGATTTCAGTGTAACAAAATGTTTCTGAATCGGCTGTAAATACGATGCTATTTAACCCAGTCAGTGTAAATCACTTCTCAAAGGTTAAAATGATTGAAATTAAGACCTCAGTCACTTTAAGGTAAAATTACTTACACAGCAAATAAAATTTAGCTTTCATCAAATCAGCATCATGAGATAGTTGTAAAGTAGACATAATGCAGTTTTAAAGCTTTAGAGTTGGAATTCATTTACTTTAAGTAATACTGTTTTTTATTTTATGTTAATGATGATGCTGTGATTTCAAATAAGCACTGAAATGAAGTGTTGTAGTGTAGGTTAGAATCTCATAATCAGGTGCAGTAACTTGCTGTATTCTTTTTTTCTGCCAGAAGTAAATATTGTGATTTTACACATTACAGGAGAATGATTAACTTAACTTTGTTTAGTTGATTGGGTGTCTTTCCAAAGCAAGGATATAAATAAACTCAGAAAGTTGAGACTATAAACTAAAATGAATTGAGTATGAAAAATGATTAACTCTTTGTCTAAGAGTCAGGCATGGAATATTGGCAGTTTTTTGGAACTTCAGTGTAATTTTGTAGCTTGGTATAATAAAGCAATTAATTGAGGGCGCCTGGGTGGCTCAGTGGGTTAAAGCCTCTGCTTTCAGCTCAGGTCATGATCTCAGCATCCTGGGATCGAGGCCCGCATCGGGCTCTCTGCTCAGCAGGGAGCCTGCTTCCTCCTCTCTCTCTGCCTGCCTCTCTGCCTACTTGTGATCTGATCTCTCTGTGTCAAGTAAATAAATAAAATCTTTAAAAAAAAAAATAAAGCAATTAATTGAAAAAATATACAGTGCTTACGAAAGTGCATATTTGGTACTAGAAAACTTTAAGCACATCAGTTGTTCTTGAAATAATTCTTTTAAGACTTCACAGTATTTATACAGGGTTAACTCTGTCCAATCTTGTTCCTAACGTGCTTTCTAAAAGGAAAATAAGTATTTTATTTTATTTACTTATACAAGAACAAAAGGCTCTTAGGAAGTAGGATACTTAATTCTTTAAGAAATAACTAGTGTGTTAAATTAGCAAAGAACTATTTTTTCTAACCATTATTATTGTCATTATCCCAAGTGTGGGTCGTAATTTTCCGAGTTGTTTATATATAAAAACAAGTATAGTGTTATTTTCCATGATTAGATGTGGTCAATATTTGTATGCATGACTAAACCATTGTCCTATACAAATTGAAAGAGTTGTTTCTGTAAGACTGATTGCATGTCACAGGATCAGCAGTAGAGAAGGGAGATAAGCAGAAATGAAAATATTGTCATGCTTTTTTCCTGTTTTCCCAAATCATTAGTCAATAAATAAGAAAAACAGGATTATGTGTTTATAACCAATTAACATTGTTTTCATATTTAAGGGAGATATGTAAAGAATATTGACAGAATTACAGGGGGGATGCATGTAAATTATATAGTTTGGTGGCTTTTAAAATAAAGTTTGGAAGTTTAGCTTTGTTTTTTAGGTACAGAGTTGGTCCTCATTTTAGATCAGCCTTGCCAGTCATTTTGTTAAAATTTGAACTTAATCATATCACAAAGCCTCATTCAGCAAACTCTCTCCTGCCCTGTTTGCCTTTTTTCCTGTTGTGGGTCAGACATAAGTAATGACAGTTTTTTAAGAGCCAAACCTTTAAAGCATAAAATAATAGATTGAGAAGTCAAGCTTGTCTGTCATTGTATCAACACTTTTGACACTTGCTTATTTGACTCCATCCCATATTCCTTTGTCCTTCCCTCACTTTTGTTGTGCTTACTAGCTGTGGGACGGAATTTATCTGATAATTTAGGAGTTATATAAGTTATATTCTATAACTTCCTATATTTCAAAGTTTAAGTTTATTATATCACGTTATAGAAATTGAGATCGCAACTGTATCATCAATGGTAAATTTGTCAGTCTGATTTGTATAGCTCATTTGAATTTTAAAGTTGGTGTTATACACAGAGTTATACACAGATATAGGTTGTATGCTTGTGAAATTTGACTTCTAATATCTTCTTGGGTTATCTTTTAAGATTTTATATGCTTTCTATGTAATCACCAAAATATACTTTATATACTCTGTGTATAACACACAAAATATACTTTATAATATCAGTTCTGAAACCTACAACAGTGAAAAAAATCTTGATTTTCTTATTTACATTTGAATAATTCTTTTTCCGTTGCATGACTCTTTTATCATTTTGATTAAGTAAGATAGAATTAACATTGAAACTCCATGCATGTATAGCAGGATTACTGAAAAAACGCCACCTTCCTTTAGATGCAGATGTCCTTTTGTGGACACAGCACCCAGTGATGAGTTCAGTCCTTTTCTTTAAACGTAATTAAAAAATGGAAAATAAAGCTCTGTTAATGGTGATAAAGCATTGAAGTTTACATGTAGTTGTTTTTTGTGGTCACAGGCTTTTTTTCTTATAAAATATTCATTATATTAACTGAACTTATGAATGGATACCATAAAACATATCTCTATTTTAATGCTTAATATGATAAATTTGAAATAATTTATAGTAGGTTAGAGTATCCATACATTTGGGGGAATAGTATTGTTTTTCAGAAATTATAAATTGGCTTAATAAAATAGAAGGGTTCAGTTGGACATTGCTTTAACAACAGAGGGACATAACAGTAGAAGGAACACTAGCTAAAGCTTAGAATAAATCTAATATCAGTTTTGCATTTTGCTTTTCCTTTGCTTTGTTTAGAGGACAAGATAGAGTGCTCTGAGGGATATTTTCGCTCCAAAAGCATTTGTCATCACATTTTAGAGCTAAATAAGCTCTCAGAGTTCATTTTATATGGCAAATTCTTAGTCATTCTTTAAAATTGATTGGGATGTTTACTTTCTGTGCTCAGTCTTTCTCACCACCCAGGACCAAGATAAGTGCTCCCCTTTCTACAGTTTCTTGGCATATCATATGAGCTTCATTGTTATTCTGTCATGTACCTATCTTTATGCATCTTATTTGTATTTATATCACCAATGTTAAGTACAGAAACTGTCATAAAGTAGTTGCTTAACAAATGTCTGATGAATACATACATGAATTAATGAAGAAATCTTGAAATGAATTGCTAGTGATATAGTGGCGACTTTGATATAGGTTGTATGCTTGTGAAATTTGACTTCTAATATCTTCTTGGGTTATCTTTTAAGATTTTATATGCTTTCTATGTAATCACCAAAATATACTTTATACAGATCATTCTGTTTAATTATAGAATATATTATAATCCCTTGGACCAAAATACCTAAATCCTATCCTGGATTTAATAGGAAATTTGTCTGTGTAGTTCCTCATGAATGAACCTATGAAAAGAATTATTTTAAATTGCATGTTTTAATAAAATTTGTAATTATACTCATTAGAATCACAGTTACGATGAATTGTAATTTATGCTTTTAAGGACTATAATATAAATTTAACTTAAATTATTTTTTATTTTCTATAATATGCTATTTTAATTTTATCTGGTGTTCATTAACTCTAAGTAAAAATTGGTACAAAATACACTTAGCAGTTATCTAGTGTTGGTTTTAGACTAGGTATTGACTTAAGAAATTGGAGTGCGCTAAAAAAATGTAGGAAAAAGAAGCAGCACAATGTAAAATTTCTCACCTATTTCTTTATGTCAAGAAGGATTTTTCCCAACAATGCTAATAATTCTATCCTTAATAAAAACTTCTTTAATCCTACTCTTCTAGATTGAAAATACCAATTCTTCTTCCTTTATAATATGATTATCTGCAGTTTTTATTTTTATTTTATTTATTATGTTATGTTATTCACTATACAGTAAGTACATCATTAGTTTTTGATGTAGTGTTCCGTGATTCACTGTTTGCATATAACACCCAGTGCTCCATGCAATATGTACCTTCCTTAATACCCATCACCAGACTAAACCATTTCCCCACCCCCTCTCCCCTCTAAAACCCTCAGTTTGTTTCTTGGAGTCCATAGTCTCTCATGGTTCATCTCCCCCTCTGATTCCTCCTGCCTTCATTTTTCCCTTCCTTCTCCTGATGTCCTCCATGCTATTCCTTATGTTCCACAAATAAGTGAAACCATATGATAATTGACTTTCTCTGCTTGACTTATTTCACTCAGCATAATCTCCTCCAGTCCCATCCATGTTGGTGCAAAAGTTGGGTATTCATCCTTTCTGATGGGTGCGTAATAATCCATTGTGTATATGGACCACATCTTTATCCATTTGTCTATTGAAGGGCATCTTGGCTCTTTCCACAGTTTGGCTGTTGTGAATATTGCTGCTACAAACAATGAGGTGCATACGGCCCTTCTTTTCACTACATCCGTATCTTTGGGGTAAATACCCAGTAGTGCAATTGCTGGATCATAGGGTAGCTCTATTTTTAATATTTTGGGGAACCTCCACACTGTTTTCCAAAGTGGCTGTACCAACTTGCATTCCCACCAACAGTGTGGAAGAGGGTTCCCCTTTCTCCACAACGTCTCCAACACTTGTTGTTTCTTGCCTTGTCAATTTTTGCTGTTCTGACTGGTGTAATGTCAGTGTGGTTTTTATTTGAATTTCCCTGATGGCTAATAATGATGAACACTTTTTCATGTGCCTGTTAGCCATTTGTATGTCTTCTTTGGAGAAGTGTCTGTTCATGCCTTCTGCCCATTTTTTGACTTGATGATTTGTTTTTTTGGGTATTGAGTTGGAGGAGTTCTTTATAGATCTTGATTTCAGCCTTTTGTCTGTAGTGTCATTTGCAAATATCTTCTCCCATTCCATAGGTTGCCTTTTAGTCTTATTGACTGTTTCCTTTGTTGTGCAGAAGCTTTTTATCTTGATGACGTCCCAAAAGTTCATTTTCCCTTTTGTTTATCTTGCCTTTGGAGACCTGTCTGCAGTTTTTAAAAAGTGAACTGATAGTCTTTGGGGATGGTCCAGAAAGCTAGTAGATTAACTCAAGGTTATCTATAGTCTTTGAATCAACAAATACTAATGGAGTGCTTACTGTATGCCATGCATTGTATTAATAAATGGGGATATGCCAGTGAGGGAATTTTGAGGACATCTTCCCACAAAAAGTCTACATTTTAGTGTAGAACATAGACACGTAAATATATAATTGAAATATAATGTAGAAAGAAATGCTAGGAATGTGATTACAAGGCTGTGGTAGAAAAAGAAGTAAAACGTTTCTGTCTGGGAAGGGGGAAGGTTTTTTTCTAAGTACATGACATCTTAGCTGGGTGTTAAATATGAGTAAAGATGAAGAAAGCAGGGGATATAGAAGAGGGAAGAATATAGGAAATAATGTGGAGGCACAAAGAAGCTTGGTTGTGTTTGTGTATGAAATGTAGTTCAGCTTGTCTGAATAGCAGAGGTGAAGATGGGGAGCACTTAAGGGTGAGCCTGACAGAATGGCTGGTAACAGAGGGTGAAAAAGTCCTGTTTTAAAGATGTTTGGCTTCATTCTGTGATCAGTGAGCAGTCACTGGAAGAGTTTAATTAGCTAATCCAGATTGGAGAAGACTGAGATGTGCACTAAGGAAGGGGTTGTGGGGACAGGGATGAGGGATTTGAGTCATTTGGGGGGTATAATACATAGGGGTTTTAGATCAAATTGAATGTTGAGAGTAAGGGGAGAAATCTAGATTTCTGTCTTGCTGATAATGAAGACAGAGAATAGAGGAAGAGGTGGAGGATGGCACAGAAGATGATGTAAGGATTTAGGTACTGAAAATGATGTGCTGAGGTGCCAAGAAGTCAGCTTGTTAGAGTCAGGAGGCAGTCATGTGAAAGATAATACATTAGAGAGAGATTATTTGCAAGTTTGGTAAAGTGGTCCAAAAATACTTCAAGAAGGAAATGAAATTTTAAATTGCTCTTGAAAATAGTATAGGTTCTAATTGTTTGAAGTACTACAAAAAAATATTGTGGATCCTGTGAATTTTATGAAGAAAGAGGGAGGAACTAGAAATTATAAAGGTATATTGGGGTAATGGTAACTATTAGGAAAGATGACAAAATTGTTTAGGGATCAGTGAGAAGAAAGCCTTGAAAGGTAGATTGGCCTACATGGGATTAGGTTTTGAATTTCTTTCTAAGCATTTTAGAGGTTTTTAAAAAAAATGTACTGTGTCAAATTTGAAAGTTAGTGACATGATCAAAACTCCAATTTAGATCACTAATGACAGTAATAGGAGCCTGGGCAGAAAAGGAGGAGGAAGAAATTAAAGTTAGGAAGCTTGGGGAAGTGATGGCTTCAAATAAAATTGTAATAGTGCAGTTACAAATGAAGAGGAGGCATAGAGGGTATTGAAAAGATAAAGTCAGTGTGGCTTAGCAAATGATTTAGATATGAGAAATAATGAATAAGTAAAGGGCTGAAAATAATTCTGAAGGCCGGAGACATGAAAGCCATTGATGGACATGGGAAGACATTGGCAAATAAAGATTCGGATTCATCTCTTGTATTCATATTTTTCGCAGGTATACTTTGTGCTTGTCACTGTACTAGGTTTAGTATATAAAAAATAAAAAAAGAAATGATAAAAAGGAAATAAATGAAAAAAAAAAGAAGAGATGCTTGCCTTAAAGGTTTTATATTCTAGCAAGGGTAATAGAAATGTAAAGAATATCAGAACAAAGTGTGAAAAGGCTACTACAGTGGCATAAAGACTGCTTCTAGAGCTCATTTAGGGAGATGCTGGGGTTGTGATTCTAGTGGACATCTAGGCAGAACGTTATAGCTTAGAATTGGAAAGAGGATCTACGCCCAGGAAAGAGGGTGAGGATGCCTTTAGGGTCTTATTTTACTTGACCATCCTGACACTTTTGGATTTGCTAATAAAACCCTCTTTCAGAACTTTAGATAAAATTGTTCCTTATCATTTTTATTCCTGTCTAAATTCCTGTCGCAAACCAATAAATCTATTCTCTGTTATTTTTAGTCTCAGTAATCTCACAGATACCCACGGGTTTACTATTACTTTTATATGTTCATGATTCCAAATTTCTGTCTCTAGCCCAGGACTATATTTTGAGCTTAATGTGCATAAAACAACTGTTGCCAGATATCATAACATTTTAGGTGCATTTCACATTCAACATACCTCAAAATTTACTCTGTATCCTTCTCCTTGAACCAGTCCCTCTTACAGTATTCTGGTACAGGCAGCTGGTAGTAATCATCAGCCCAGTTGTCCAAGTTAGGAATGTAAGAATCATCTTTCTTTATTTATCTCATTACTCATTTCCAACAGTTGTCAAGTCCTGCAGAGTCAAACTCCTCAGTAGTTCTTGACGAGTCCTCTCTTTTTTTCACATCGTTATTGTGGTTGTTCATTGCCAGCATTCTGCAGTGGCCTTCCACAGAGTCTTGTTACTTCCAGTTTGACTTCCTTCCCTATCTGTGAGCATACCTGGTAGTTATGAACTACTGTGCCTGGTACTGTTCCAAGTTCTTTACATGTATTCAGTCCTCTCAAATCTAAGGGGTAAGTGTATTCCTCTCTCTTTTGTGCAGCATATAGAAATTGGGGTGAAAAGGTTTTTCAAGGTCACACAACCAGAAAATAGGGGAATTGATTCAAAGCCAGATACTCTGAATGGTAGTACTATGCCCTTACTCACTGGAGGTTATATATCCTGATCTTATACTGCTTTTATATTATAAGCGCTTTGACCCTTGCACTATGAAAACAGCAAACTTAAAACCAGTGGTTTAGACCTATTCATTTCAGTATTTTTTCACTGTAGTCTTTCGATAAAATGTTTATACTTTATTTAAATATACATATAGATGAATTTCATGTCAGTCTAATTTTAAAACTTCAAAACTCAACATTTCTTTACTTTCCCTCTTTCTTTGACTGGGCCTAGATAAACATTCATGTGCCACCCTCTATGCAAAAGATATGCCTTGTAATTTTTGTAAACATGATGATAATAAATAAAAATTATTACTGTTTTTTAACCAGGGGAATAACATTTTCACACAGTAGCTGTGGCATCATTTTGAAAAATGTTCTGCTAAACAGAGCTGATGAGAAATAAATTGACATATAGCTTAAGTCTGGTTTTGTTTCTTGCAAAGTGATATTTTAGAGTCACCTGTTGGATTAATGCACCAGATTCAGTAATATCCCTATACCTAATGAGTCTTCTTAGACTCATTCACCACATGATGGTATATGGTAAAAGCCTCATCTGTTGTAGGTTTTTTTATTGAACCTGGATACCAACCTAACTTCATGTACCTTTCCAAAAGGAAGACCCTAGTGAGAATATCTTCATATTCTCTGAGATTGGTTGGATGTAATTTTAATCCCTGTGTAAATCTTTATAGATGGCACACAGAAAGACGCTAAAATTACCCTAAGAAATATTAAATATGCCTCAAACTCTGTTTGGCTATCATGTTGTCAAAATTATCTTAAAATATCTCAGTGTAAAATATCTTTTTTTTTTTAAAGATTTTATTTATTCATTTGACACAGAGAGAGAGATTACAAGTAGGCAGAGAGGCAGGTAGAGAGAGGAGGAAGCAGGCTCCCCACTGAGCAGAGAGCCCGATGTGGGCCTCGATCCCAGGACCCTGAGATCATGACCTGAGCCGAAGGCAGCGGCTTTAACCCACTGAGCCACCCAGGCGCCCTCTCAGTGTAAAATATCTTAATTTTAACTTATCTTTCTGATATATTGGTGCTAAAAAGACACTATGGGTACATGAATAAAAGTAATTAATGGGTTGATAAAACTTTTGTCCTTTTTTTCATTACACATTTCTTCCTTTCATCCTTCTGTTCTCTCAACAAATATTTGCTGAGCACCAGTTAGATGCTAGGAACTATGTTATATACTTGATATTTATCATTGAATAAAATAGGCAAAGATCCCTGCCATCATATAAGTCATACTCCTACCATTCTTAGAATAAAATTTCCATAGCTAAAGGTGGCCTGGGAATCAGAGCAGAAAGAACATAAAAAAATATATAGGTTACAAAAAGGAAAAGAAGTGTGCCAAGAATGGGTAATGAACGTCAATGTTATGTAATTAGCAGTTTTTATTAATGAGGACTGTGACCTTTGCATCAACATCACAGTGTTTTGCCATAAATTATATTTATAAAAGTTGAATCCAGTCTGAAATTCTGAAAGCTGAATTGAGAAAATGGCCCACATTCAGAGAATTCATCTAAAATTTGCAAAGCTTCCCCAAAGGACTGACCATTTGTTACACTGACACATAGGTTCTTTTTCTTAAGATTTTATTTATTTATTTGTCAGAGATATATATAGAGAGAGCACAAGCAGGCAGAGTGGCAGGTAGAGGCAGAGGGAGAAGCAGGCTCCCCGCTGAGCAGGGAGCCTGATGTGGGACTCCATCCCAGGACCCTGGGATCATGACCTGAGCCGAAGGCAGAGGCTTAACCCACTGAGCCACTCAGGGGTCTCGACACATAGGTTCTTAAAAATCACATTTCCACCTATTCTGAGAGCAACTGATGTCTCTGTAGCAATTGTAATTTTAACTGATATTCTCATTTGCTCTGTATTGAATTACTTTTGGTTCCTTCTTGGATATCACCTAACTGTTTTGAATTAGGAGTGAGAAGTGCACCATTCTTCAGGCAGACTCCTGAGCAGTATCTGAAATATCTTAAAGATGTGGACTTGATCTCTGATTCTCCAGTCTTTCAATTATTTGAGCTCCCATACCATCTCCTTGGGTGGCTTGATTCTCATTGCTAAGAGCAAAAAACCATTTATTTAACATTTCAACACAAGCTTTCTAAGTAGCAGAGTATTAGAATGTTGTGTGGATGATGCAAAGACTGATGACACAGTGTCAGTTTACTGTCACTTAAATGAGTGCACTTGTGATGAGCACAAGGTATTGTATGGAAGTATTGAATCACTAAATTTGTGCACCTGAAACTAATACTACAGTTTATGTTAACTAACTGGAACTTAAGTAAAAACTTAAAAAAACAGGACACCATTTAATTATTAGTATGATGGAATAACTTGAGGTTGCTTTGCTGTCCTAGAAACTACAGTAAAGCACATTAGTAAATTCCACTACATGTTATGGTTTTCTTTCCAGATGAAATGCAATTAGCACACTATTTAATAATGTATTAGCCCACTGCTATTTATGGCAAAGCTTGTTTGCTGCAGAACCAACCCTTCTTTAAAAGAGTGGCTGTCTAATATTAGAAAGCAGGAAACATACAAGGCAATAAACACTTCAAAAATTTTTGTTAGGGGCTGATTAGAATTCAGTGTTAGCTAATACCTCATAACAATATGATTTTATGGGAAAGGATTCTGAACTTTCTGAGAAAAGTTGGATACTCTGGTTAAAGTGATATTTCTTAGGCAGCATGAGTTTCTATGGTTTATTAAATTACCATGTTCTTTAATTTTCTTGGATATACAGTCAAAACTGTTTTCTGAAAAAAAAAAGTTAAGCAATTCTACTTAGGGAAGAACTGAATATATAGATGGATTTTTATTTTCCAATTGCAGTATGATTTTTCTTCATTCTAAGGAAAATACAATGAAATAATTTACATCTTCTGGAGAATATTATTTGAAGATTTAAAAGGCTTTGTAGCGTGAAACCTTCAGGGCACGTAAGATGGTTAGTAGCTGTTCTGACCTCATTTGAAATTAATACCAATATATCAATTCGAAATACTATTTTTTTTTTTGGTTATGTAACTTAAGTCACCATTGGTCATGTAACTTAAGTTACCATTGGTCCCTTATTATGTGCAAGATACTGTGCCAAGAAACTTGGGGGATTCAAAGTCAAAGGAGGCTAAACAAAAGAGCTTCCTCCCTGTGGAGTCTTATCATGTAGTAGGTGCTAAAATTTGACTATGATGTGAAGCAGGATGCAGTAGAAGTATAAGTGGAAGACCGAGACCAAAGGAAAGAGTGATAAGACCTCCAGCAGGTGTTTTTCTCTGGGCCTTAAAAGAAAAAACAAGATTTTTATGAGTGAATAATTAGGAAAGTATATTATATTTTATAGATTGAAGGAATAGCATAATAAAAGGAATGGACTGCTTAGAAAAAGAATAGTCTGAAGAAGTTGGGGGATAATGAATAACATGTGGTGGTTTCTGTGGTGGGAGAGATGATGGAAAACAGAATGTGGAGATCCTTGAATGCCTATGTCCTAGAAAACAGAGCCTGGGACAAAGCTTAAATGCTAACACTTTATTGGGTACTTCAGTCCCAGGAAATTAAGAGCATGGGATAGGGAAAGTGAGGCATACAGGATGGAAATCAAATATAAGATGTTACACTACTGAGTTGTCACCTGTTTTACAAGAAATCACAGCTGGTTGTTTGGTCAAGCAGAACATCTCCAGAGAGGCCATATGGAACTACTGCATTTCAAAACAGTCTGTCACAGGGTGGAAGGTGAGCAGTTTACCTCCTGGCTGCCTCTCATCCTATCTCTCGTAGATCAAAATCCAAAACTATGGGTGATGAGAATGTCCTAAAACTAGATAAGGGTGTTGATTGTGCAATTTTGTGAGTATACTAAAACCCACTGAATTGTACATATTAAAGAGGTGACTTACATGGTTTGTGAAATATAGCTCAGTGAAGTTATTACTTAAAGAAAAGTCAATCCATGAGAAGCTAGAACTTTTTTGGGTACAGTCAGGCTGGATTTAGGAGCTAGAGTGTCTGTGGATTCCACCATGAAAGGTGACAACCCAAGTAAGCCCAATCCCATTTCCTACCTTTAAGGACAACTGAGACAACTGCTAAGTGTGATTGTTACAGTAGCCAGGATTTGTAGCCTAAGAAACAACTGGATCTTCCACAGGGGACACTCAAGACAGGAAACATGAAATTGGGCAAGACCCAGAACAATAGATAAGACTGAAATACTTGTGAAGAAGCAGGGGCTCCTGGGTGGCTTAGTCTGAGCCTCTGACTCTTGATTTCAGCTCAGGTCATGATCTCAGGGTTGTGGGACTGAGCCCTGCATCGGGATCTGCACTCAGCGGGGAGTCTGCTTGAGATTTTCCCCTTTCCCTCTTCCCCTCCCCCTTGCTCTCTCAAATAAATAAATCTTAAAAAAAAATACTTGGGAAGAAGCATAAATTCACTCCTAAAGAATGCTTTAAAAGGATTATCAAATCAACCTGCAATTTCTTTTGTGATAACTAATCTAGTGACCTGAGATTAAAAGCAGACACAGAATCTTTGCTTCTCCATTCTTTGACAGGTGGAGTTCAGTTGCCCTCTTGTTAAATCTGGACTGGGTCAGTAATATCCTTGACTAACATAGTGCAGAAGAATCAACTTTCTGGGACTTCTGAGCCTCTGTCAGAAAAAGACTTGCAGCTTTCATCTTTAGCTCTTGGAACACCTGCTTTTAAAAACACAGCTGCATCTCATGAAGAAGCCCAGGAAACTCTATGGAGAGGAACTGAAGAACATGGCTGAAAGGCCCTATTTAGTTCCCAGCTGACAGCTAGCTCTTACTTCCTCCCAACCAGAACCAGCAATAACTTGGAAGCCCTGGGAGTGAGCCATCCTCCTGTCCATAGCTCCTCCAGCCCCTGTCGCGCTTCTTTAGTTTATGCTGTGAGGAGCAGAGATGAGCTGCCTATGCAAGCCCTTCCCAAATTCCTGACCCATGAAATGATGAGACATAATAACGCTGTTGTTGTTGTTTAAAGGTTTTATTTATTGGAGAGAGAGGGAGAGAGAGTGCGTGCGCACAAGTGGCAAGGAGGGGCAGAGGGAGGGGGAGCTTGAATGTGGAGCTCAATTCCAGGTCGTGACCTGAGCCAAAGGCAGACACTTAAGCAACTGAGCTACCCAGGCCCCCCACATTGTTGTTTTTAAGTCAAAGAGTTTTGGAAGTCATTTGTTGTCCTGTAAGAGAATACTATAGTTGATATATATGATTGCTTTCCTTAATCACGTATTCTAGATTTCCCTCACCACCTTTTGCTGGTCTGAGTTATTTTCTTGATTGTATAACTCATCCTTTCTTCCTCAAGGTACCCAAGCTTTTAGTTTCCTTGTCTTTTTGAAGCCATGTTTGGTTTAATTGTCCATTCACCATTATCACTTGGCATGGAAGCATTGGAGATAACCAATAAATCACCTGGGATGTAGAAATATTACTCTTTCCCCCCCATAGTTTAGTAGCAGACCTAGAGCCTCATGATTACTTCATCATTACAGCAACTTTTTTCTTTGCCCACCATTACAGTAGTATGAAAAGTACGGTGGTCACATATCTGCTGCAGCTTTCCATTTAATGGAAACTTTGCTGTGTTCTCCTACAGAGGTGTGTACCCCTAGCAACTAGGGCATCTAGGTTGAGAGGGTTTAAGATTTTATGAATACAAAGGAAGCACTCACCAAGTGGATCACTGCCAGTGAGAGTGAGAGGAGCCAATTCTGATTTGCACCTTTTACTTCCTGGCCCTGTAGGTTGAAGTTATTGGAAGATAGTCTTCTATACTGGTCATTGGTTCAGTATATATATCACACCCCAAAAGACAGCACTCAAATCCTGAAAGTATTATTCCTGAGCTAGGACACCCTAGATGAACTTTCAGCAGGCCATTTAAATGTATTGGCAGGCTACCTGTGTCTGGTATGGGATACAATGTCAGAATGGCAAATCCCGCATCATTTCTTGAATCTCTTTTGCCATAATATATGTCTCCTAGTCCAAGGAAGTATTACATAGGATACTATGTAAATTAATTAATAAGTTTATAAGTTCTTGTATACTAATGGTATGAAAGTCACTGCAAGCATGGGAAGCAAAGAGATACTTGCAGTATGAAATAATACTGAAAGAACAAATAGATGCCTGCTGCTAGGTGGAATTTATTGCAAAAACTTAAACATTGTAGCAGTTCCCTGAATTTCAGGAGGCTTATACCACATCTGTCATGCGTGTATTTTACCAGAGCATCTAGAATACTTATCAAGCTTTGCATGGTATCATTAGCATAATGTCATAATAATATAAACTGGTGTGATTTTTCACTGGAATGTCAAGATGACCAAGGTTCTTGAGGACTATATTCTGACAAAGATTGTATGATTGAGGGGAAAATAAGCCTTCCAGAATATAACCATATACAGTTGCCAATCTATGTTGATAAACTTCAGTAAAGATACAGCATATGGCATGGCATCTTCAGTTTGAAGTATGACCTGATTAGTTTTACTCCAGCTGGCCTTTATCACCCATGATTCATCTGGTTTTGCAGAAACAACACAGATAAACTGAACGGAATGGAGATAGGACGGAATTTACTATTCCTGTGACACTCAAGCTTTTGATGGTGGCATTGATCTTACCTATTCCTCTGGGAATATGGCTTCCAATGTACTGTCTTATCCTGTGGTGGGAGGTTGCAGTTTCAGTTCATCCACCTAGCATTTCCTATAAAGTGACCCTTGTACTACAGATCCTGGAACCAATGTGAGCCTTTCTGTTAGCTTGTAAGTATATCACTCCAATTATGAAGGTAGGGCCTGAATAAATAACCACAGAGTAGGTCTCTGAATTAGTGGCTGTCTGTGAGTTTCCACTGTGAATTGATATCTATGGTGACAAATTTTTAGGGGACATCAATTCCTTAAAATGTCTTGAATGTTTTTTCTGTTTATCATGGAAAATGGTATCAGTGCCATTTGTAATCTCTTTCTCTCTTTTGTTTTCATCTCCCTCAAAATCAGTACCTCCCCCTTCTAGCTATATACCACACTTCTCTGGGGTGCCACACTGTCAAGATCCACTTCCACACACATTGTCCTTGCTTACACTGGTATATCTGTTAGTCTCTACAATTGCTTTGGCAAGTGTGATTTCTTCCCTGAGCAGAGATTACACCTCTCAGGTTATGCTAAGAACTGACTATGGTTGTCATCCTTGTGGCAATGAGGTGGTGGGTATTGAAGAGAACAGTCATCATCTCCTGAGACAGTGGCTTCATTTGCAGCCATTATACAATTTCAGGCAGTATTAGCAGAATAACTACCACAACACAAGGAAAGCAGGAGGGTTAAAGGAGAGTCAAAAGTTAAATTACTCAGTTTTTCTGACCCCCAGGTCTCAGGGCCCATTCTTTCATTATCAGGACATTTATTTGACAATGGAAGACTTAAACCATTGCACATCATTTCCTTTGCAGTTCTGCACCCTTATAATCAGGTATATTTTTAGCAGTGTTCCCTGTGGCTATAAGAAAGCAGTCTTCTTTAAAGCTACTATTGAAACTCCAGTTCTACAGCATGACATGTGTTGGCAAATAACTACTTGGAACCCGTCTTTTTGTTTTGTTTTGTTTTGTTTTGTTTTTTTGCAAGACTTCCCATGCTGTTCAAATTCCTTACAATTATCATTACAACATACTGACCAGAATAGTACCTCTTGATCTTCTGATTCCTTGCATTCTACCTATACATTATGCTAATTAATAACAGGTAAAGGCTTTAGTAATTGTGGTTTCACTACATTTCAGGGACTGATACTACCTCAGTTATCACCAGCAGTAGGGTTCCTTTTGCTTTCTGACAATGCAATGTCAAACTACGAGTCTGATGGCCTACTGGGTCCCTTCTGACCACAATTGCCTTAGCCTAGATTTCCTAGAAAACAGAATCTAAAATAAATCTTCCATCTAGGGGGGTCAAAAGTGAAGAGAAAGGAAGCAACCCAATAATAGAGGAAAATAAAATAAATATGATGTATTATAGAGCTGACCAGTACATACCTGGTGGCTAGGTCATACATGATAAATATGGAGAGGTCATATGTAATCACTGCATTTTAGAATAATCCATTTGAGAAAGGAAGTCTTGGAATATTCCCATCAAGGGAAGGAAGAAAAGGCAATTTATCTGCCAGCTCTTTCTTTGACTGGTTAAAGTTTGCCCCTTTGGGCCCTAGTGTTTCACTCTTCTATAATGTATTAGATACATTCTCTGGGATATTAGAAAGGTGTGGGACTTATGGAACTAACTGAGTCACACCTCAGCCTTAGAGCTGCTGTGTCTCCCACTAAGTGGTATAATGTATGTCATATGAAATTCTATCCTTGCTCTTAGAGAAGTCTAAGACAATTAAAGGTTATAAGGAATGAGATAGTAGTAGTAGAATCTGGGGCTTGAAGGCTATCCATTTTGAAAAAAATATATTATCACTGGAACATATTCATAATTCACAGGGAAAGACAATTGTATAAAAATATAATGGAGATGGTCAATGAGGTCCAGTAAAGCACAATTCTTGCCTATGTTCGACCTTTCCATTTTTTCAGGATTATGTTGGCTGTAGATAAGACGTGAACTGGATATATCCTCTGATGCTAAGAAGAATTTGTCTACCAGTGTTTGATTAATATTGTGGACAGTTTGTTCTTTTTATTATGGGTTATCTCCTGAAGGATTTCAGCAGTGTCCTTTGAGGTTACCTTATGCCACTATTCAGCCAGCCTAACTTTGCTATTACTTACCTTACATCCCAGTCATTTTCAGTATTCTATTTCAGAACTGGTGGCCAAATTTTGTGTGTCTGTAAATGGAATTTTTAAAGTTCTCCATAGATTTTTCATTTGCTTTACAAGAGATCTTTGCACAGGACCCTAGTCATCATAACTGGCTTAACCATAATGACCTGAATAAGCATTTCCTCTAGATGCATTTTTTTATGTCTTTTATGGTGGATCTGTACTTTTATAACCATAATTTCATCAGGTAGCATCAGACATCAAACAGTTCATGTATTTGTTGTCCAATTTATACAGGAGTACCTGAGGAGGGTAAGAATCATCTTTGTTTTCATAGTTCATTGCAAAGTCTTGAATTATGAAAACCTATCAGCTATCTGTGATTATATTTAGCCTTTTATATTAATCAAATTGACATGCCCTACAAAGGGTTGTCAGTTTAGTCACTTGAGTTGATTTCTTCCAGTAAGAAGCTGGATTCTGTGAGGGAATCTGCAGTAGTTATTCAATAATCAGCTGTATATTTTCCCTTTTCATTTGTGAGAGAAGACCTATCAAGTAGGGATTTTTAAAGAGAATTTCTAAATATGTTCTGAAAATGGATAATTTTTGAACTATAGAAACATAATCATGAGTTTCCATCAAATAAGACTGTTAATTGAGAGATTAGATATATGTTTAATATGAGAAAGAGAAGTATGAATATTTTATATTTATATTTAATTAGAGAGCATCTTTAAGCAGAACATTTTTGTATGATTTCAGTTAGCAGTAGAGATTGTATGCATGTGATGGCCTTGAATCTGAAGATGATGAGTCTATCATGAAGCTGAATAGATTTTTTTTTAAGGATCTGTTTTTTAAGAGCAGTTTTTGGTTCACAGCAAAATTGAGAAGTAAGTACATAGATTTTTCATATATCCCCTGCCCCCACACATGCACAGTCTTCCCCATTATCATTGTTCCCTGCCAGAATGGTACATTTGTTATAATTGATAAGCCTACATTGACATACCCATATCATCCAAAGTTCATAGTTTACATTAGGGTTTATTCTTGGTGCTGTACATTGTATAGGTTTGTCATGAAATAAATAATAACATGTATCCATCATTATGGTATCATACACTGTATTTTCACTGCCCTAAAAATCCTCTCTTCTTTGCCTGTTCATCCTCCCCCCACCACTAGCCCCTGGCAACCACTAATCTTTTTACTGTCTCCATAGTTTTGCCTTTTATAGAATGTAATATAGCTGGAATCATACAGTACGTAGTCTTTTTTAGATTGGCTTCTTTCACCTTATAATATTCATCTAAGGTTACTCCGTGGTTTTTTCATGGCTTGGTAGCTCATTTATTTCTAGCACTGAATTACTATTCCACTGTCTGGTTGTATCACAGCTACTGAAGGACATCTTGGTTACTTCTAAGTTTTGGTAATTGTGAATAAAGCTGCTATAAACATCCATGTACAGGTTTCCATGTAGATAAAAGTTTTAAAACTGAGTAGTTTTTCTAATTTGTCAGAGGTTGCAGTCTTTGTGACAAGGAAAATATGCCTTTATTAAAGCCTATTTAGTTAGGCTATAAGCAGCAGCCTTTGACTTATGCCACATTGTTGAGTTAATGCCCTAGAGCATGGCCTAACCTTTCTTGTGCAGACAAAATTATAGTAATTTGGTAGGACCATATAAGTGGTGTTGAAGAGATATTTGGAGCTCACTTAAGACTTTTTCAGTTTCTGTGACCCATGGAGTGGTTCTGAGATGTTTGATTTATTCACATTATAAAAGAGTATTCCAGGGGTGCCTGGGTGGCTCAGTCAGTTAAGCGTCTGCCTTCAGCTTGGGTCATGATCCCAGGGTCCTGGGATCGAGCCCCACATAGGACTCCTGCTCAGTAGAGAGCCTGCTTCTCCCTCTCCCTCTGCCTGCTGCGCCCCCTGCTTGTGCTCTCTCTCTCTGTCAAATAAATAAATAATATTTAAAAAATTCTTATTTCAGAAAATTTTGGTATCTGATATGTACAATATCTGTTTAATATGAGAAATTTCCTTAATTGCCTTTTAGTTATTCATCTTGAGAAGGGTCGGATAATCTGTATAGTAATCTTCTGTTGACTAATGCCCTTCATTTAGTTGTTAGATCACGGCTTAGAATGAACCGTTGTTTTGTAGAGTTAGAATTTTTTGTTAGAAGCTTGGTGTCCCTTCTTATTTATCCTGATGAATAGATGTACAGTCAGTTTTTGAGTTTCCAGATTAAGGGAACATCTACTTAATGGAAGATATCTACTTACTGTGCTAGAATTATACAGATCCAAAAAGGATCTGTATATCCTTAAGATCTTCTATCAAGACTTGGGAGAAGTAGGATAGATTTTCAGTAAATCCCTAGGTATATAACTGTTCAGATGGCTTATTGATTTTCCCAGGAGAAATCAAATAAATATTGACTGTTTTTTTAAATCACTTTGGGCTCTAATCAAAGCTGAACATAGATATATTAATATAAAGAATTTGGCCTCGGATGGCACTGAGAAGAATATGGGTTAGGTACTAATAGGAAATAAGGAATTCGTGTTCTGTGAATTACTAACTGGATTTGGAAGGAATGTAGATGCTTAGCCATTGGGCTTTTTATTAGGTAAAATTAGTGCATCTAGGGGTAGATAAAAAGGTAGTCCATCATCCATTAATCAGGGTTTGACTGGTACAAAATATTCTTCAAATTCAGCTTAAGAGAGTATTGAAATGCTTTAGGTAAAAGTTTAAAGAATAAATCTGTACATATAGAAGTTTACTGTAATTATTTTGCCTGTGTTTGTAGATTTTTCTTTGGGCTTATAAGTTTCTGGAAACAGCTCTATTTTTAAAAAATTTAACTTTTTAATTCTAGTATAATTAATATACAGTGTTATATTGCTTTCAGGTATACAATATAGTGATTCAGCAATTCTGTACCTTGCTCAGTGCTTATCATAAGTGTACTTTTAATCCCCTTCACCCATTTCACCCATCCTCTCACCCACCTCCTCTCTGTAACTACCAGTTTGTTCTCTATATTTGAGAGTCTAATTTTTCATTTGTCTCTTTTTTCTGTTTGTTTCATTTCTTAAATTCTACATTTGAGTGAAATCATGTATTTGTCTTTTTCTGACTTATTTCATTTAGTTTTATACTCTCTAGATCCATCCATGTTGCTGCAAATGGCAAGATTTCCTTTTTTATGCCTGAACACTGTGTTTTCTTTATCCACTCATCTGTTGATGGCCACTTAGGTTGTTTCCTTGTCCTGGCATTTGTGAATAATGCTGCAGTTAACCTGGAAGTTTCACTATCTCTTTGAGGTACTGATTTCAGTTCCTTTGAATATATTGCTGGATCATACAGTAGTTCTATTTTCAAAATTTTTTAGGAACCTCCATACTGTTTTCCGTAATGGCTGTACAGATTTACATTCCCATCAGCAGTATACAGGGATTCCCTTTTCTACACATCCTCACCAACACTTGCCTATTTATCAAGATAGGCAAAATTATTTGGGGTACAGTAGGATGAAATAAGTTCATAAGCATAAGTTCTGCCAGAAGGAAATCACAGCTTTAATGTAGAGATGAGCCCACGATAAACAAGTAAGAGGACCCACCAGGATGAGTGAACCGTATGTACTTGTGAATGGCATCCCAACTTCTCCAGTTAAATAGAGGGTGTGATCAATGCCTCAACAGTTGTTGCACTCAGTATATTGACTAACCAAAGCAACTTTTTCTTCATAATTTGCTGTCATAAAAGTTTTTTAGGAAACCTGAAGCAAAATTTAATCCATTATCTTTCTTATGAATTGGTCATTGGTCTAACAGACCTATAAACTTTTGACATGTAAAACTGTCTTCCATATGGTGTTGATTTTGTGTATGGTGTGTGGCCACTAACAGAATGTTTAAAATTTTGTGGTGAAGTCATATATGTGCATTTTAACTCCTGTGTATTCTGTACGTTTTGCTATTGTTGTTATAAAGAAAAAATATTCTGTGGATGCATGTGTGTGTGTGTGTGTGTGTGTGTGTGTGTGTGTGTGTGTTTTCACATTGGTCATTTTTTCCATCAACTCTCCTCAATTCTCCTATGAATTCTCCATCACTTAAATGAGTTTCTTTTAGGTAGAATATATATGAATAATTTTCAAGATCTTCCTATATCTCTCCAAATCCAGACACATGACTTTTTGGAAAGCTGTTAACCATAGGAACTGTTGGGCCTCACCCAGGAAGCTGATCTCCTTGTTTACTAAAGTAAACTATTCATTTTCTGCTAGAGAAAGAGACCATTTTTATCACATTATTTTTATTGTCCCCCTTTTCCCTAAGGATTTTTTAAAAGATATATTTATTTGAGAGAGAGAGAGAGACACACACAGCATGTGCAGAGGGGCAGAGAGAGAAGGAGAGAAGCAGACTCCCTGCCTGCTGAGCATGGAGCTCCACATGGGGCTTGATCCTATGACCCATGCGATGAAGACCTGAGCCAAAATCAAGCGTCAGATACTTAACTGACTCAACCACCTAGGTGGCCCCCCACCCCCTGCTTTTTTTCTAGCTTAGGTAATTTTCATGGGAAAATTATCAAATAGCAACAAATTATTTTAAATTTCATTTGTGAATTTCTTTTTTTTTTTTAAAGATTTTATTTCTTTATTTGACACAGAGAGAGAGAGATCACAAGTAGGCAGAGAGAGAGGAGGAAGCAGGCTCCCTGCCGAGCAGAGAGCCCGATATGGGCTTCGATCCCAGGACCCTGAGATCATGACCTGAGCCGAAAGCAGAGGCTTTAACCCACTGAGCCACCCAGGCGCCCCATTTGTGAATTTCTAATAACAGATATGATTGGTAGTATGTATTTAGAATTCCAAAATTTCGATTTTGCTAGGAGACTGTTTTAACTAAGTTTCCTTCTTAACTAAATCTTTTTCTAAACCAGAATGATCTCAACATACTTGCAAACAAAGCTTCATTTCTATTATAGAATTTCATAGAATTGCAGTCCTTCATATCTCAGTTGGGTATTTTCCAGTGACATCTCATCAGATGATATTTATGATTGTTCCATTGTCCCACCTAATCAATTGGGATTCTCTTTTCTAAGAAGAATTCTAGAATGTGAGGGTCTTTGGCTCAGTATCGTATTAAATCCACAATCAGTTCATTATTTTTGGTAGCTTATTTTTGAACTCCTATTTCTTGTGTGATTTATGTATGCTTACTACATTTGAATGGAGACACTTCAAAGATAGTTTATCTCTCCTTAAGGAGAAAAAAACGATATTTTAAAGTGCCCCCCATTTTTCCCCCTAAGGGCAAAATCAGCCAAATATAAAACAATGAAATATGCTCATGTCACCAGAATCCACATACAGACATAGCAATATTTTCAACTACCAAGCAAACATAGGATTGGACCATTCATTGATATTTTCTGGGAAATAAAGCAAAGTTAAAGACACTTGAATTATGGAGTAAAATTTGATTATTTCATGAGTTAAAGGACCAGACTTGATGCCATTTAAATATATAGTGACCTGTGATAAGTGAAAGCTCACAGACTATTACATGAAAAAATCTTAAAATTGTTTTTTGTTTCAAGTTCTAAAACTGATTTTGCCATTTAAATATATAGTGACCTGTGATAAGTGAAAGCTCACAGACTATTACATGAAAAAAATCTTAAGATTGTTTTTTGTTTCAAGTTCTAAAACTGATTTTTCCGGGCGCCTGGGTGGCTCAGTGGGTTAAAGCCTCTGCCTTCGGCTCAGGTCATGATCTCAGGGTCCTGGGATCGAGGCCCGCA
>LNAC01000167.1:2065412-2148218 GCA_002007465.1 Ailurus styani | reverse complement strand
CTGATTTTTCCTCCTGTCTCACTCATACCCAAACTGTCTTCCACACGGCCTCTTCCTCTATCTTTCTCTGAAGCTCTTTTTTCTAGGATCTCCAATAGTCTCTTAATTGCCCAATTTAGAGATTTCAGTACATTTTATGTCTTCTAAGTTTTCTCAGCTGCATTTCATATCTTTGACATCATACTTATTGCAATTCTTCTGTGCTTTCTGAGGTACTTTGCTTATAATCTTGTCACCACTCTGAGATTCTATGCTTGCCTTTCTTACTACTTACATTGTTTTCCTGAGTCATTTCATCCATTCCTATGGCTTCAAAGACTGTAGAAGCACAACTACTAATTCTGTATTTCTGTCCTAGACTGTTATCAACTCCAGTCCTGACTGGGGATCATATATATATATATATCACATGCTGAACTCAAAGGTTTTCTCAATAAGCATTTCTTCACGTAGTCCGATTTCAGTTAAGAAAACTGTTATCCACTTACATTCTAAAGTCTGAAACTGCATATTCCAGACTTACCTTTGCCATCAAGTTTTTTTTTTTTTCCCTTTCTGGAATCCATCTCATCTTTTTTACCCTTTATTTCTCTTGTCATTTCTCATTATCTATTTATTAGTTTCCCAACTAGTGGCTTTCTCTGGCTTTATGCAGTCCATTTTCCACAATCATAGCAGAATAATCTTTCAAATATCAAATGAGTAATTCACTTTAAATTGAATTTGATGTATAGAGTATAAGTTGGTCCTCTTAAAATTGCAAGCGGGTTGTTCTAAATCTATTTATCAAATATCTCATATTTGATTTGTGATGTCTATATTATTGTATAATCAATTCTTATAGACAGTTTAACATAGTTTTTCACATAAGAATGGAGATAACTCATTTTAAGTGAATGAAAGTAAGAGAGAAGAAGGAGAATTCTTTTTGTTTCCCTGTTCATTTGAATAACCTTGTTCTGTGAGTGTTTCCCAAAATAATGTATAGATAATCTTATTTTCTTTTTTGGTTACCAACAAAAACTTTACCATTGCTGACACCTGTGCTTTAAAAGATTTTTTAGATATGTGTTATATTTACCCAGAAAACAGTGTTTTACCTGTCATTTGACATTTAAAATAACTGAGTCAACCCACAGTTTTAATTAGAATTGTCACATGAATACATGCTATCCTCAACTCAGGCTGTTAGCAGTAAGTTGTTTAGCTAAATGATAATTGAAAAGAAAATTGCAAAGCATTCCAAAATATAGATGCTGGTTAAATGTTTCATTCATAGTATAATTTTTGAGATTGTAGTCATATCTTTCAGTGTCTACCTGAGAAATGTTGTATGGAAGGTTAATTTTTTAAGGCATCACATGTCTAAAAATGGCTTTCATATATACTTACACTTAGCTGAGAGTTTGGGTATATATTCAGGTTTCAGAAATATTTTTTTCTCAGCAATGTCAAAGTATCCTTTTTTCCAGNGCCTCCTTGTGATCTCTCTCCCTCTGTGAAATAAATAAAATCTTTAAAAAAAAAAAAGAAATATTTTTTTCTCAGCAATGTCAAAGTATCCTTTTTTCCACTTGTGGTAGGCAGAATTCTAAGGTGATGCCCTAAGATCTTGGGCCAAAACCGCTCACTCTCAGTATCTAATCACTCTCCTCATCCCCAGCTATCTCTGAGGTGATGTCTGATCACCCTGGCCTTCTTTCAGCAAGAATCTTGTCATGTCAGTTTAGCCAGAATCCCCCTTTACCCCTGATATTTCCTCTTAGTAATTTTCCGTCCCCTCACCACACCTGGCTCCTTGGCCATACATTCTCACTATTCCTTGTTGTATTTGGAGTTGAGCCCAACTTTCTCTTGTACTGCTAAACCTCATTGCAGTGGTCCCTATGTCCATCAGGACAGTCCTGAATAAAGTATGCCTTACTGCTTTAACAAGTTTTGTGAATAAACATTTTCTTTAACAATACTGTCTCCCAGTTATTTAATCAAACATTAATCTAAGTACTGTGACAAAGGAATTGTGCAGAAGTACTTAAGGTCCAAATCAATTGACTTTAAGACTGGGAGATTATTTGGTGGTCCTGACCCAATCAAATGAGTCTTTTAAAAGCAGAGAGTTTTCTTTAGATAGTCACAGAAGAGGAAGCCAAATATTTGAAGCATGAGAAAGTTTCAGTGCAACTATTGCTGCTTTCAAGCTGGTGGAAGTCCATGGGGTGAGGAACGGGAGTGGCTAAGGATTGAGAGCAGTCCCTGGATGACAACCGTCAAGGAAACAAGGACCTCAATACTACCATAAGAAAATGAATTCTGCAAACCACAGTGAGCCAGAAAATAAATCTTTCCCCTTTGGCTTCAAATGAGAACTCAATTCAGCTGACATCTTGATTTCAGGCTAAGCAGAGAAACCAGACATGCCTTATTGGACTTCTGACCTACAGAACTATGAGGTAATAAATAAACAAGTGTTGTTTTAAGCTGCTTAGTTTTGATAATTTGTTATGCTGCAATAGAAAATGAATACACCAGTTTTTTTCTATTCATGTGTATTTGAGAAATCTGACACCATTCTAATCTAAATTATGATATCTTCCACAGGGAGATTTTTAGGATTTTCTTTTTGACCCACTGTTTAGAAATTTCTATTTTTTTTTTAAAGATTTTATTTATTTATTTGACACACAGAGAGAGATCACAAGTAGGCAGAGAGGCAGGCAGAGAGAGAGGAGGAGGAAGCAGGCTCCCTGCTGAGCAGGAAGCCCGATGTGGGGCTCGATCTTGATCCCAGGACCCCGAGATCATGACCTGAGCCAAAGGCAGAGGCTTTAACCCACTGAACCACCCAGGCGCCCCTGTTTTGAAATTTCTTAATCATATATTTTAACAAGAATCTATTTCTATCCTTTTTTCTGGATACATGGTAAGCTTTTTTTTTATAATGAGGAAAAATTTTTTGGCCGAGGAAAATTTTCATGAATCACTTTTTATTTTTTTCCCCTACTATTTTCCCTATAATGTCTTTATAGAGCTCCCATTATTCATATGTTGGACATACTTGATTAATGAACCCGTTTTCTTATATTTTCTCCAATTTTCTATTTCCTCTTAATGTTCTTTTTCCTACTTGATTTAATCAGTTTCATTTTCTAACACTTTGAGTTTCTTGTTTCTGCTATCATATTATTCATTGCCATGATCTCTTTTTTCCCTCTGATTTTCAATTTGTATAGCATGCAGTTACTGCCCTGTGGATATTCTTCTCTTTATGTGTGTATGTATATGCATGTGTGGGTGTGCGTGCATGTGTGTGTGTGCATATGTGTGTTTAAGCTTTCTCCATAAATTTGTCTTTGCTCCAAACTACTTATTTCTGTTTGTGGCATCTGTGTATATCTTTCATATTAGATTTCTTAGGATGTCTAGTGTTTCTTGGCTTTCTGGTCATGCATGAAAGGATTACGTATGATGGAATTATCATCTGAGAATTTCATTATAGTGTGAATCAGGAGGGCTCTTTTAATGGAAAACTTAAATTATCATTATTTGTAAATCTTTTCTGTGATGTCACAGAGAGGAATCTTTCAATCACTTGGAGAAGAGTATAAGCCTTACTCTTATAACTGTGGCAAACAAATTACCTGCCTAGAACTCTAGGAATAGAAGAAAGGAAGAAAGGCATAGTCTTGCTACTCCATATATAACCATATAAAAACTTTCATTAGTTCTCCTGTTATCCATATGGCACCTCTGGCTATTGTCTCCTAGTTCAGGGAGAAATTCATTCTTCAGAGAATATGTTTTCTGTTCTGGCTAACTGTGAGGTAGGAGGTATGCCAGTGACCTGGTTTTTCCCAGTGGGGGAAAGGACTGTAGCAGAGTCGTAGAGGGAGCTGGGAAGGGGAAAATTTTTTTTTTTCAACATGTTTTCCTGTTTTGGGCATTATTCTTATAGAGGTATCATAGTATTGGGGGGATTCTAAAGTACAAACCAAATTGCTTCTCACTTTGCATGCCTTCAGAATTGGAATTAGTTTTCCATTGTTCAAAACCAGACATCACTTATCCTGATTTCCAGATTCCAGATTTTCCTTCTATCATCTTTTCTCCTGTCCTTTGTTCTTACAGGATTTTGGATTTTAAAAATGTATTTTATTGTTGTTTTAGTAGAGGTTAGGAATAAATATCAGCCATATTTTTAGAGCAGTCATTTTAAAAACATAAATCATACCATGTCACATCTGTGCTCAAAACCTACCAATGGCTTCCTCTTCCATTGGAATGGAACACACAATTCTACCTGTATGGCCCCAGCTGTCTGCTTCTCTGCCATATTTTGTACCACTCTGTCTTGATGAGTATGCTTTAGATACCACTCTTCTATTCCTCTATTATGTTCGATTTTTCCTACTTCAGAGTATTTTTATACTTTTTGTTTCCTATACTTGAACTGTTTATTTTCTTTTTTTAAAAGATTTTTTAATTTTTTATTTATTTTGACAGAGATTACAAGTAGGGAGAGAGGCAGGCAGAGAGAGAGAGGAGGAAGTTGGCTCCCCGCTGAGCAGGGAGCCCGATGTGGGGCTCGATCCCAGCACCCTGAGATCATGACCTGAGCCGAAGGCAGAGGCTTTAACCCACTGAGCCACCCAGGCGCCCTTGAACTGTTTATTTTCGCCTCCTTAACCCTTTCCCCACATTCTTCACCAGGTTAACTCTTACTTATTCTTCACTTTAAATGTCATCTTCTCTAGGAGGCCCTTTCTAACTTCCCGGTCTTAGGAATGTTGTTTTGTTATATTACTTGAGAGTCTATTGCCTAACACAGTTAGCAATTATATCTTAGTGTGATTTACTTCTCTTATGTCTATCTCTCTGCTTGTCTTTAACTTCCTGAAGAGAGAACTGCAGGTTTTATTGACCAGTGTATCGATGAGAGCCTCTTGCAGCTACAGATATGTAATTAGCCTGACTAAATTTTCTTGAGTATGTAGGTAAGTTGATGAGTAAGTGCAATTGCCTCTTTCAGGCTGTGAGTTTCCTAAGGAAGAATGGGAGAACATATGGGAAGAATGCTGAGAAGTATGTGACTGAACTTACTGTTGATGCACAAGAGGGAATTCTCTGAAAGAGTTTCTGAAAAATGTAATTAAATTGAGGGCTCTGCCATACCCCTTTCTTTGAATGTTATAGTTTTCTTCAGAATTTAAGTTATCCTTTATTAGGTGCATAATTTTGAGCATGATGCATATACGTCCTTCAATTCTTAATTTTCTCGTTTATGAAATTGGCATAATAGTGTCAATTTTAAGTACATTGGCTTTTTTAAGGATTGCTTAATATGCACATGTAAAGCCATTAGTACTTTGCTTGAATATTGAATGTAATTCTTATAATTTCTTTCCCTCTTCATTTCCTCTGTGTTTTACCTTTATTCAATGTAACGAATATACCTTTTCTAGGTAGTGAAAGATTTAAAATAAGTTATCATGGGACACTGCAAAATTTGCTTTTCTAGCTGCCTTAAAAATTAGGATAAACATATCTGTCAGATCTTGAGTGATAAGTCAGCCTATGGATTAAATGAATTCTTGAGGTCCTTTAAAAGGCTTGCAGATTCTGAAATAGGAGAAGAGTGTAACTAGTACTAGGGATATCATTTCTGATGTAGAACACCCCTGTATATCAACAGTCATAGGGCTGTGACAAGACTTAAGGCATATTAGGAAAAAAAAACATATCAGTATAGTTAAGAGGCAAAGTTGTATTTATCATGTGCTTGAAGGCAGGAGATTCTGTCTTATGTGTTCTAGATTCATCAATATATGATACATGATGTGACACTGGCTAACTTAGCCACTTCAGCTAATTTGAAATAAATTAATTTGCTAAAAGGAGACCTGCAGTGTTTTGTTGTTCTTGCTGCTGCTGCTGTTAGAACAGGAAAGAATCATCTAAGCCCTCAGCATCTTGACGTTCTTTTTAATTTTTAAATTGTTTTAAAAGTTTTTATTTATTTGACAGAGAGAGTACAAGCAGGGGGAGCAGCAAGAAGAAGGAGAGGGAGAAGCAGGCTCCCTGCTGAGCAGGGAGCCCAATGCAGAGCTCGAACCTAGGACTTTGGGATCATGATCTGAGCTGAAGGCAGATGCTTAACTGACTGAGCCACCCAGGCATGCCTTGACATTCTTTTAGATAGCAGGCTTTCTCAGGTCAATTTTGTTTTCTCACTCAACAAATATTAGTTGAGAACCTACCACATGTAGAGAACTATTAACTGTTTATTTAGTAAAATACTGTAGAAAAATACCACTCCACACTCATTGCTTTCTTTCTTTAAAGCTTGACTTAATAAGTTGTAAGTTCTTATGAAAAGTCAAAATAGCCAAAACTGACTAGAAAAGGAGAGGTCATATTCAACTGGGAAAATCAGTTAATGATTCTTGGAGAAGGTGGCACTAGTGCTGAATATTAAAAGGTGCTCATTAATGTGATAACTGTAGTTAAAAGTTTGGTCCATATCATCAGTAGAGACTCAGTGCATTTTAAAGTGATACCAAATAAACTAGCTTGATTGGATCATTGAGTTCATGTAGGGTAGTTGTTATAGTTTAGGTTAGAGAAGAATTTCTTGGCAGTTTCTCTCTGCCCCAACCTGCCAGAATTCCTGCTTGTTCTACTAGTATCAGTCTCCTAGAAAAACTATACTTGGACTCCCTATACTACATTAGGTCCTCTTGTACCTTTTGCCTACAGGCTTTTTAAATGCTCACCTGCCTAGGGACCAGAGTTACAGAGAGGGTTTGGGCCTGGTAGCTATACCAGCTGGCATAGTGTATTAGATTTGGATTGTAATTCATGATCTACATAAACGTGGGTCTCAATCATGTGGTCTAAGGTGGTCTTTTTCACATGCAGCCTGATTAATTGATAGCACTCCAAAATACTGCCATAGGTTTGGGGCAGTTTCTGGGTCATGTTATTGAAAATCAATTGTGCAAAGAATGACTTACAGATTTTTTTTTTTTTTAGTTGCTTGAGTATTGCGTTCAAATGCTTAGAGTCCAAGTAGGTCTTGATGCTTCAATTTTTTCAGGGGATTTTCTGGGTACTCAGTTAAATTGTCCTTTGTTTTTAGTAGTGGGTGGGAAGAAGAGTGGGTTGGGGGCTCTTTCTGAGCTCAACTGGATTAATAAGCAGTGGTGATAGAGTCATAGAAGCAATTATCCAGGCTGGGTATTTTTGGCCTTTAGCAATTTTAAAGGCTTAAACTCTGAGGTGAAAGGAAAACAAGTTCCTTTTAATTAGCTCATCCAGTCTGTAAGCAAATAAACTGAATCAGGGACTTTCGAAAAGTCTCTCCGTCTGATAGAGAGGAGCTGGATCTACAACTTTCCTGGAAGTCTGGTAGGCTCAGCCAAGTCTCAGTAGGTCAGCTTTGCCAGTGGTCTGAAATGGGAAAAAAGTTGTGATCACTTAGGAAGAATAATGGCTTTCAGAGAGCACCATCCTCAGATCATGTACCAGGCTTTCTTTTTTCCTTTAGGTTTTTTGAATTGTGTTCACAAATATGTGTCAAATTTATTCGTTTAATCTTTTAATAAGTCAGTGAGGANTTTATTCATTTGACACAGAGAGAGAGATTACAAGTAGGCAGAGAGGCAGGCAGAGAGAGAGGAGAGAGGAGGAAGCAGGCTCTCTGCCGAGCAGAGAGCCCGATGTGGGCCTCGATCCCAGGACCCTGGGATCATGACCTGAGCTGAAGGCAGCGGCTTTAACCCACTGAGCCACCCAGGCGCCCAGTCAGTGAGGAAATCTTGAACAATTTTATTCCTTGGATAAAGGTTAAAATGTAATTGATATGGTTTAGGTTTTTCAGATGTCTTATTTATTGCACAGTCTTATCCGTAGAGGATTTTAATGAGTGTATCATCCAGGTGGAAGATGGTATGGGATATATGTTTTGTAAATGGGCCAGTTTGTGATTTCTGTTCAGCTATGGGAAATGTCCCAATTCAGTTACAATGTTTGCTATTTTAATGTTTTAAACCAATTTTCATTTCAGTTTGTTGTTTTCCCTTCTGGGAACACATACTAACACGTAAACAAACTGCATAGTTTTTCATATTAAGTGACTTTATTACTTGTTTTAAGATTTTTTTTTTTTATTCATTTGACACAGAGAGAGAGATTACAAGTAGGCAGAGAGGCAGGCAGAGAGAGAGAGGAGAGAGGAGGAACCAGGCTCCCTGCTGAGCAGAGAGCCCGATGTGGGCCTCGATCCCAGAACCCTGGGATCATGACCTGAGCCAAAGGCAGCGGCTTTAACCCACTGAGCCACCCAGGCACCCTATTACTTGTTTTAAATAAATAATTTTAATTACATTAATTGTTTCCATTGACAAAGTTTTGTTTCTAAAATAGATATCTCCCAGACTTCACCTATTTGGGAAAAGGGGCTAAAACATTTTCTTCCATGGTGTTGAAAAACTCAATTTGAGCTTGTTGCCTGCTGCCTTGTGGGGAATAAAGAAACAAAAACTGATATTCACAACCACTTTTTCAGAAAATGTGTGTAAAGTTTGTTACTTTCTGGGGAAATTTCTATCCCATAGTAGAAATGGAAATAGCTTGTTTCTGAGTGTTCAACCTTTTAGGAAACTTTGTATTGTTTCTTATCTTAGAAAAAGTTTTCACCTGGAGACTGTTTTTTTCTCTAATATGTTCAATGGATGAAACAAGTATTGAAGCCAGCGGGGAAAAGTGTTCCCTGAAAATTTAGAAGCAGCTCTTTGAGTTAACATTTCTTTTTTCCAACAAACACACACACACACACCATGATAAATGTAGTTTTAAGATAGAATTTTAAGGTTTAATGGTGCTAGTGTCAGGAATTTTTCTACCTGATGATTGTAATTCGAATTAGCAATAGGTAGAAGCCCTGGTTAGAGTCCTGATCTGCAGAAGTGAGGGCATTGTACACTCCCATTTCATGAGCTGTAAAAACTGTCTTGCCCTCTGACCTCGTGGACTGCCAGTTGTGTGACCCAGCCAACTCTGTACTTCTCAGGGATATTTTCATAACATGGAAAGGTTCTCTATAGCAGTGTGTTGAGATCAGCAGGTTAAGGGATTATTTTTGAGGAAATAAAGTCAGGGAAAAAATCAGGTGATGTATATTGATTCAAAAAAGAAAGAAAGGCAATATGCTCTTTTTGGTCACTAGAATTTTCCCTAAAACTCTGTTAAACAATATAGAAGGAATGGTGGTGTTTTTCCTTTTAAAAAGGGAAATGGATATTATCTTAATCTTACTCATATACAGCCCTGCAGATGTATTTATTTAAAAGGCATAAAAATAGAATAATAGATTTCTAAAACATTGAACTTTGCTCCAATCTGAAAAAAATGACCTATTCTTGATTAGTTTTATATAAAAGTTCTTCTTTATCAAGAAAATATCTTTAGTTTTTCATGTTTTACATCACCTTTTTTTTTTTTGCATTCTTGTACTTGAACCAGGTGACATGTAGTTCTCAAGAAGGGCAAACTCATTTTAGCATTAGTCTAAGAAAAATTTAATTAGAAATATGATATGCCATTTGCAAAATAAATCATAAAATAAATTCCTGAGCTCATTGTGAAGGATTTTGAGTTATGGCTAATTTGAATAATCCAATCCAGTTGGGAGTTGCCTCTCATTGTTGTTTGTATGAGAAGAAAAGCAGCCTGTAGCTGCTATGTTTTTCCTGGCACTTGAAGTAATTTCTAAATAAAAAGAAAGAGTTGTTGAGTACTTAGAATGAAAGATTTTGAGAAACATTTTTCTCTTAGAGACTTTTTTTTTTTTTACTTATTTGTAGTATATGCTCTTCAGGCCACTCAATTGTGTAATTAATAACACATTTTTTTTTAAAGATTTTTTTTTTTATTTATTCATTTGACACAGAGAGAGAGATTACAAGTAGGCAGAGAGGCAGGCAGAGAGAGAGAGAGGGGAGAGGAGGAAGCAGGCTCCCCGCCGAGCCGAGAGCCCGATGTGGGCCTCGATCCCAGGACCCTGGGATCATGACCTGAGCCGAAGGCAGCGGCTTTAACCCACTGAGCCACCCAGGCGCCCTTAATAACACATTTTTCAAGCAGACAAAAATACAGGATGCCAGAGACCTTATTCCTATAGATAGAGTAAAGGTGGGGACTACAAGGAGGGAAAAATGGGAGTTTAATGAGATGGAAGCTTGAAAAACAAGCTAATGGACATTATATAGATCAAGAGTCCTAGGCTTAAATGCCTCTGGGGCCCTCTGAGCATCCTGGTGAGTTGGAAGAGCATGTAGTCATTTAAGTAGACTCATCTTTAGAAATCTTGATATTACTGCAATGAATGAATCCAATCTCAGTATTGCCACATTATCGGATCTGCCAGTAAATGAATTATCTCCTCAGAGCTCAACACTCTTCTAGAAGACGCAGCAAAATAGACACACACAAAAAACGTAACATTTAGTAGTGTCTTGCAACAAATAAAAATTACCAGATAAACAATAAAGCGGGGAATTATGATTCACAATCAGGAAAAAATTAATCAGTAGGAAAAGATTCAGGAATGAAAGTTGGTGGGATAAAAATGCTAAGATTTTAAAACAACTTTCATAAATATGTCCAAAATAAATATAGAGTATTATAAATACAGAGTTGGCCAAGGCAATCTAATTAGAAATAACTCCCTCAACAGCGAAGCCAAGTGACTTGTGCCTAATGATGTCATTCAAAATAAAATGCATGCATTGGACGTGTGTGTGGTTTGAAATATAGATATAAACTGTCTATAAAACAGAAAATATTATTTTGGACCTTCTGGCACAGCTATGAAACGTGTGTACAAATTATCAGTTATAATATTGTATATTATATATATTGTATTTTAAAGGAAGCGTAGGGTTTTTTTTTTTAAACACTTCAGCAGTGGTTTTATGACTTAAACATATACATACAAACATGTAGACTCAGAGATTTACCTTTTTCTAGAGATACTGAATTAGGATCCATGGAATATATTTGAGTATTTAAATTTAGCATCCCTGTAGACATTCTATAAGTGAAAAAATTGGTCATTAAAAAGATAAACAAAAATACTGTTTTTATGTTCATTACTTTGTTTTTCTAGTAAGAACTATTTGCAAGTCAAAACAGAAATCTGAAGAGGTGAGAAGAAAAGCCTTTTGAGCTAAATCAAAAAGGCAAGCCCATATCTCATAGAAACTAAGCTTTAGGATTGAATAGATAACTTCTCCAACTTGCCCAACTAACTTTAATTTAAAGAGAGCTGTACTTTGCAGATACTGGCAAGGGAGAAGAAATTAATTCTTCCTTCTAATATTGTACAGGGGTTGGGAAAATTTATACATGACTAATTTTCATTTTATTGGTCTTGATCCAAAAGATTTTCAGGTTCACTTCAGATTATCCAAACCAAACCAAGTGGATTACATCATACTTTGTGAGTGGAATAAAGCAAGATTTAGTACAAGCTATTGACATATTACCAAATAAGTCCATCTTAAATATTTCCTAGAGGCAAAGTCCTGTGTTTTCTTCTGTGTTCTAGGGATATTCAAAATTGCCTAGTGCTCACACTAAACTTTCTTATTCCTTAGGCCTATGGAAGAGCTTGATTTATAAACTTGTTGTTTTATTCTATATGTTTGTTTTATTTTGGTTTGCCCACAGTATTGTGTGTATCACATCCTCCATTAATATAGTAAGTAATTTTAGTCCCAATAGACCTTATAATACAGAGCAAATAAACTATTTTTGAATTATAAGGATACCTTCTTACTAAATGTTATATAGAAAACCTATCTGTAAAGCAGGGGGCAATTTAGGTCTTCTGAAAAGCCTTCTTTTTTTAAAAAAAGATTTTATTTATTTATCAGGTGTGGGGAGAGCACAGGCAGGGAGAGTGGCAGCCAGAGAGAGAAACAGGCTCCCCGCTGAGAAAGGAGCCTGATGCGGGACTCAATCCCAGGACCCCAGGATCATGACCTGAACTGAAGACTAATGCTTAACCAGCTGAGCCACCCAGGTGTCCCCTGAAAAGGCTTCTTATCCCAGGTCACTGAAGCAACTCCATGAATGCTTAGATTTTTTTGAACTTTAGTTTTCTTATCAGTAAAATAGGAATAACACCTATTCTGTCTATATAGTGGACTTACCAGGAGGATCAAAATGAGGTATTTATGGGGCACCTGGGTGGATCAGTCATTATGTGTCTGCCTTTGGCTCAGGTCATGATCCTGGGGTCCTGGGATCGAGCTCTGCATTGGGCTCCCTCCTTGGTGGGGAGCCTGCTTCTCCCTCTTTTTCTGCTTTTCTCTCTCCCTCAGCTTCTCCCTCTCCTTTTTCCTCCCTCTCCCTCTACTCCCTCTGCTTGTGTTCTCTCACTCTCTCTGTCAAATAAAAAAATCTTTTTTAAAAAATGAGGTATTTGTGTTTATGGTAGGGTAAAATGTGTTCTGCATTTGACAATATTTAGTAAGATTGTGATTGTGGTTCCCATAATGTCCTTTACAAAGAGAAAATAAAGAATAGAAAGTCTCCAGGGTTAGCTTTTCTAGATGAATCAGTGTATCAAGGACATAAGCATTCTGGAGAAAGCTAGAAAGACCAGGTCAGTTTTTCATTGACCAGAATAGAAATATTTTTCATGTGTGTGTGTATTCATGGACAAACATCTAATTTTTTTAGAATAGTTTTATATTTAAATAATTATTGCAAAGATAGTACAAAGACTGCATATATATACCACATCAAGTTTCCCCTATTGCTAATAAATTAGTTTGGTAAATTTATACAATGAATTAAATAATACTGGTAAACTATTATTAACTAAAGTACATAATTTGTTCAGATTTCTCTAGTTTCTCTCCCAAATCCTATCCAGAACATCACATTACATTTTTTTACCCATCATGTCTCCTTAGGCTTATCTTGATTGTAAATTTCTCAAACTTTTCTTGTTTTTGAGAACCTTACATCTGTTGGGAATTGTTAGGTAATTTGTAGGAGGTACCTCAGTTGGGATTTCCCTGCTGTTTTTCTCATGATTATATCAGGATTATGTGTTTTGGGGAGGGACCATAGAGGTAAAGTGTCAATTTCATCACATCATATCAAGGTCATATACTATCTCCAAACCACTTATCACTGTTGATGTTAATCATGGTCACCTGCCTTGAGATTTCCCCACCATAAAGTTGCTGTTTTTTCTCCTTTCTGCACTGAGTTCAGGAAGGAAGCCATACTTAAGGGGTACCACCCCTACCACTTAAGAGGTAGGGAGCTATGCTCCATTTTCTAAAGGACAAAGTATCTGCCTTAATTATTTGGAATTCTTATGCATGGGAAATTTGTTTAGTCTCCCCCATTTATTTATTCAACTATTTATTTATCTCAGTATGAGCTGTTTCATTTATACTTTGGGTTATAAATCCAGTACTGTTTGTTTTGTTGCTTAAATTGTTTCAGCTTTGTCTACTGAGCATCCTTTTAGTTGGCTCCTAAAATATTCCGTACTGATTTGTTTTTCCTGGTCTGTTCCTAGTGTTGGATTTTTCTCTAAGGGCCCTGGCTCCTTTTATTGCAGAATGATATTATAAATCAAGATTTTGTGTTAGGTGTGTTCATTACTGCCAGTGCGTCATTGTTTCTAGGTCCTTTCAAGTCAACAGTGCTGAAGATATATATGTGTCTATACTAATACATGAATAGTCAACATATATGGTATTTTTACATGTAGCTGTCTATTGACCTAAACATGTGTTCATACTGATGTCTCTGACTCCAGCCTATTATCACATGGGCCATTTTAGCCTTTTATGGTATTTATTTGTCCCTCTCACTCACACAGTAAGATACCTAGATCCCATCAGCCACCTCTGTATTAATTAATTTGCAATTCATTAGTGATAAATACTGTTGAACATGTTTTCATATGCTTATTTACCATCTGTATATATATTTTTTCAGCTTATTTACCATCTGTATATATATATTTTTTTCAGTTTCTTTTCCTTCTTAAAATTGTTTTTGGGTATAGTTGACATACAATGTTACATTAATTTCAGGTAGACAACATAGCTGTTCATCTTTTCTATATGTTATACTATGTTTACCACAAGTGTAACTGCCATCTGTCACCATACAGTGCTATTATAATATCATTGACTATATTTCCCTTGTTGTAGATTTTATTCCCGTGGCTTATTCATGCTATTGGAAGCCTGCGTCTCTCACTCCCCTTTCCCATCTTGCCCATGTCACCATCCCACTTTCCACTGGCAACCATCAGTTTGTTTTCTGTATTTACAGGTCTGATTTGATTTTTGTTTGTTTATTCTTCTTTAAAAAGATTTTATATATTTATGGAGAGAGAGGGAGAGAGAGAGGGAGAAGCCGACTTCCCGCTGAGCAGAGAGCCCAATGCAAGCCTTGATCCCAGGACTCTTGAGATCATGATCTGAGCCAAAGGCAGATGCTTAACCAACTGAGCCACTCAGGTGCCCCAGTTCTTTTGTTTTTTTATATTCCAAATATGAATGGAGTCATATGGTATTTATCTTTCTCAGTCTGCCTTCTTTCACTTAGCATACTACCCTTTAGTTCCATCCGTGTTATCACAGATGGCAGGATCTTATCCTTTTTTGTGGCCATGTAATACTCCTGTGTGTGTGTGTGTGTGTGTGTGTGTGTGTGTGTGTGTGTGTGTGTGTGTGTGTACACACCTCATCCTCCTTATCCATTTTTCTATCTATGGACACTCAAGTTGCTTTTATATCTTGGTTATTGTAAATAATGCTGCAATAAACATAGAGGTGCATATATCATTTTGAATTACTGTTTTTATTTTCTTTGGGTAAATACCCAGAATGAAATTACTGGATCATATCACATTTATATTTTTAATTTTTTGAGGAACTTCAATAGTGTTTGACACAGAGACTGTACCAATTTACATTCCCATCAGTAGTGCATGGACATTCCTTTTTCTCCACCTTCTTGCCAACACTTGTTACTGCCTTTTTTTTTCTTTTTTTTCTTTTTTTTTTTTTATATTTTAGCCATCTAATAGGTGTAAGCTGATATTTCATTTTATTTTCTTTGGAGAAGATCTTTCTGTGTAGATTTTTGTTGGTTTAAAATTTTTTTCTTTTTGTTGTGTTTTTAGAGTTCTTAGTATAGTTTGAATATAAGTCACTTATCAGTTATATGTTTCACAAATGTATTTTTCCAGTCTGTGGCTTGTCTTTTCATTCCTTAACAGTGATTGGAAGAACAGAGTTTTTAATTTTAATGAAATACAACCTAGTTTTTTTCATGGTTCAAGCTATTGATGTTTCATTTAAAAACTCATCACCAAATGCAATGTAATACAGATTTTCTTCTTTGTCTTCTTTATGAAATTTTATAGTTTTGAATTTTAGGTGTGAGAACCATTTTGAAATAATTTTTATTTAAGGTGCAATGTCTTTGTTGAAGTTCTTTTCTTTTTTGTATATGACAATCGAGTTGTTCCAGCAGCATTTGTTGGAAACGCATTAATTGAATTTTTTTTTCCTGTGCTAAAGATCAGTTGGTTATATTCCTGTGGGTCTATATCTGGATTCTCTATTCTGTTGCATTGATGGCTGTAACTATTCCTTTGTCAGTACTACACTGTCTTGATTACTGTAGACTTGTAAGACCTGAAATCATAAAGAGGGAGTTCTCTAGCTTCTTCCCTTGAGTGTTTTGTTGGCTCTTCTAGAACTTTTTCTTTTTCATATAAAATTTATAATCCGTTTATCAATACCTATAAAATTGCTTCCTGGAAATTTGATTGGGATTGCATTGCTTCTATAAATCAAGTTGGGAAGAATGAACATCTTAACAAAATTGAATCTTCAATCCATGAACACAGAGTATCTCTTCATTTAGTGAGATCCTTGATTTTTTTTCACTAGTATATTTTACTTCTCCTTTTGGGTGCTGTAAATATTTTGTTAGACTTATGCATATTTCATTTTTGAGTGCTATATTAAAACTTACTAATTGTTATAAATTTCAAATTCAAATTTTTATTATTGGTATTTAGGAAAGCAATTCACTTTTGTATATTAATCTTATATCCTGCAATAGTTTTATTTTTTTCCTTTCCAAAATGTGTAACTTTGATTTCCTTTTCTTGTTTTATTGCACTACTGAGGATCTCCCATATGACATTGACTAGGACTGGTAAGAGGGGTTGCTTTGTTTCTAGTCTTAGTTGGAAAGCATCCAGTTTCACCGTTGTATAGGATGTTAGCAGTAGATTGTTTGAAAATAGTCTTTATCAAATTAAGGAAGTTTATTTCTATTCCTAGTTGCAGAGAATTTTTATCATGAATGGGTATTAGATTTTGTCAGATGCTTTTCCTTTGACAGTTGGTGGGATCATATGATTTTCCTATGTTAGTCTGATGATGGGGTGAATTACACTGATTAATTTTTGAATTTTAAACCAGCTTTGTATACTTAAAATAAATCCAAGTTGGTGATTGTATATAATTTTTTCATATATCATTGGATTTGACTTACTCATATTTTATTGAGGATTTTTACAGTTATGTCCATGCGAGTATTGAGTATTGATATATAGTTTTCCTTTGTAATATTTTTCTGATTTTTGTGTGAGGGTAATGCTGGTCTCATAGAATGATTTATGAAGTGTTTCTTCTGCTTCTGTTTTCTGGAAGAGATTTTGGAGAATTGGTATCATCCCCCATGCCCGCCCCACCCCATCCCACCCCACCACTAACCACTTGTTTGGAAGAATTCACTGGTGAAACCAACTGGATATGGTGATTACTTTCACGCAAGGATATTAATTATTGATTCAATTTTTAAGTAGCCAAAATGCTTTTCAGATTGTAAATTTTCCTACTGTGAGTTTTGATAGTTTATATCTTTGAAGAAGGTCTTTAATTTTATTTATATTATCATATTTATGAGAATAGAGTTGTTTGTTGTACTTCTGCTTTGTAGAATGTAGAAGCTAAACCTTTTACTTGCTAGATTTTTTGTTGGTTTTGATTTGATATTTTTGATAGAGGGGCATAAAGAACTGAATGATGTGTCTTTAGTCAGTCCACTTAAGAAATCTTTTTGGTTACCAAATGTCAATCAAGCACGGTGCCTAAGAGGCAGGTGATAAAAGTAATCTTTGTATAAGATAATATACAATCCAAGAAATAGCAGATTTCAATAAATATTTTCAGATTTAATAATAACGTAATGAATTATTTATTTTTCAATCCCCCTGCTTTTAAGAGCTTAGAGTTTTATATTAAAATCCTAGCAAATTCTAGGGTAGTTATCAGCATTATTTTTCTTTGAAAATGCATCTTTCTAGGAAATTTTCCCTGTGTGAACAGACCCATTAGTGTTGGAAAAACATAAAACTGGTTCAAAAGGAGATACATTATTTGTTACAATAAATACTGAAGAAATCAAACAAATTTGTTACCACAGTCAAAGACTACTGTAGTCTTTGAAATAAGTATTCAGCAAATTTTGTCATTTAGAAAATCACTTTGAACAGCAGGGCTTGTAGACAAATGTTTCCAATTTTGACCAATATGTTACTTACAGGTTACATATTTTTCTGACATGTATGAATATACTTTTCACATTGAGAAAACAAATATTGTATTCCCCCCAGTGGGCTAGATATCCTTCAGTTCCCAAATTCTGGATACTTTGAATAAAGGAGAAAAGGAATATAAATGTGAAATAATTAAAAAAAGGAAGAAAAGAAACCAAAGTTAAAGGTAATAAGGGCAAGTGAAGAAAAAGAACTAAAATAATAAGGCACTTGTATCCTTTGAGGCCCAGGAATGCTGGATTTTGAACAATCCTGAAAGGTTCAAGTTTTGCCTGTAACTGTACACTTTCTAAGAAAAGATACAACCTGTTGAGAAATAATAACAATTAGAATTTTCTAGTAACCTGTGTAATAAAATGGAAGAAACAGAGGGTGGTTGTTTTTTTTTTTTAAAGATTTTATTTCTTTATTTGACAGAGAGAGATTAGAAGTAGGCAGAGAGGCAGGCAGAGAGAGAGGAGGAAGCAGGCTCCCTGCTGAGCAGAGAGCCAGATGCGGCCTCCATCCCAGGACCCTGAGATCATGATCTGAGCTGAAGGCAGAGGCTTTAACCCACTGAGCCACCCAGGTGCCCCAAACAGAGGGTTTAAAAAAAAAAAAAAAACTACACATGTAGTAGTTAGAAACACATCTTAGTATTTACTGGTTTGGGCTGCTGTTGCAGACCTTCTTTTGCAGCATCAAGGAGATATTTTAGCTGTATTATGAATAACAAAAGCATAGTTGTTCTTTTTTTTTTTCTTTTTCAGATGGAGGTGACTGTAAAAATAATCCAAAGTGACTGGTTCTTTAAAAACTGATGAAACTGAAGTCCATTTAGTGGGGGAAGTAACTTGTTCTCAGTCACACAATGTCAGAATTAAGACTAGAATTGAAGTCTCTGGGGGTCCCCACTAAAGATGTTTTTCTCTACCAATCATCATCTCATGGGAGTATACTATCATTTTTAAAACCACTTAAATCAGATGGAATTAGCTTCTTCCCCTCCGACTTAGTAGACCTAAATATATACATTAGTTGCAAACAGTTAAAAATCTGGAGAATGTTTTCCTAAATTCCTTAGTAAAATGTGTTTCCTCAAGAATGTGGTTCCCAAATTAGATTTAAGGGAATATAATCCAGTCATCAGACAGTGGACAGTGCCCTAGTCCAGTGGTTTAGACAACTAGGAAATTGACCTTAATTTGAAAACTGATGAAAGTATTGCAATTTTGATTAGCTGTGTAGAGAGTATCTTTATATTATGCTTCCAGCAGGATTCAAGAAGAGAGGAATTAAGCTAAATCACCCATACATTATCTCCTCTTCTCTTTATATACTTGAATAATTGTCAATTCAAAATGGCTAGTGACAGTAATTCCCTGAGCTAAAAATTAGCTTGGAAGGTGTAAGGAAGCAAATTCTTAATATTTCGGATTAAAATTTGACAAATTAATTAGAAATATGCAATGATATAGATGATAGAACAATAACCTCAGCCCGGAGTTCAAAAGTAACTTTCAATTTATCCATTGATACCTTCCTTCTGAATTGAACTGCCGAAAGTTCCCAACTGATTCATGGATGCTTAATTTAGTTACCTCTTGAGGCTCTGCTTTTGTGCAATTTCTACATTTCAGTTCACTCTAATATACCTTGCAATCTTACACTTACTTTTATTAAGACTTCTGAAAGGTATATTGTAACATCAATTTATTTCTAGTATTCTTCCATCAAAATAGGTAGAGTGTGGTTATAATCAGATATACAATATTATTTAAAATGAGCATCAGCAAGCAAAAAATTAACTCTGAAGTTTGACAGTAATTTAGATTTCAGTAAAGTCATTGGTTCTTTTGAGCTTTCTGCTATTCAAAATGCAACAAAACACAACAGTTAACTATAGGAAATCAAAACATGTTTGAATTTGGGCTTTAGTAATTAATAATAAGAAATGAAGCCAGGGTCTTAACGTCTCTTTTACTTTTCTTATTTTTAATGTCAAAAAGTAAAAAGTATGAGAACTTTTCTTCCCAACTTAAATTCCTGCTCACCAGCTCATCCATTTCACAGTTTCAGCTGGCATATATTTAAGTGAGCATGTTCAATGTATTGTGCTGCTGCTGACGTTTTTAAGTTCGAGTTGATTGGGAAAAGTCATAATTCAGCTTCCTCTGAAAATCACCTATCAAGATGCAAAAATCTAAAGCTTTCCCTTAGGGATCTCATCTAAATTCCATCTTTTGCCTGTAATTTTTTTCTCAGCTTCTGGCATTAAAATATATAGTAGTTATTGATCATTCTGACATATTTTTAGGGTGCTTTTGCAACTAGAAATCTTTGAACTTAATTTTCCAATTTGGAATATTTTGAAAGGGGACTTCATTCAGCTTTGCTATATATATATATATGTATATATATATATATATATATATATATATATGTATATATATATATACACACACACACACGTGTGTGTGTGTGTGTATCTATCTATCTATCTATCTTAAACTAGCAGACAGAACTAGCCTTTTATTAAGTGAAGTGGGTGGAGTAGGAGGCCACACACTTGGCATGGTTTGAGAAGTTGGAAGTCCCACCTACCCCCAAAATATTGCAGTTTGCTAATGCCTCAAATTTAATTCCTAGGAGTGTCTATGTGACTCAATGGGTTAAACATCTGCCTTCTAGGTCATGATCCCTGGGTCCTGGGATCCAGCCCCTATGGGCTCCCTGCACAGCAGTGTAGCCTGCTCTTCGTCTCCCTGCCCCACCCCCTCGTGCTCTCTGTCTCTCTCAAATAAATAAATTAAATCTTTAAAAAAATTTAATTCCTAGATATCCAGACATTTGAGTTTTATACATAAGAATTTATGACACAGGAATCTTGGGAGAAATAACTGAATATCTAATGGGTTATCTGTTCTTTATAGAAATGTGAAAATTCCTTTCCAGAGAACAAATTTTCAAAGTAAAAAAATGATGAGAAAATAAAAAGACTCAGAGATTAGAGGGGAGGAAAGGGGAAATAGTATCACCAAGGATGTAGAGAAGGAATGGTTTAAGACTATTAAAATGTTACCAAATAACTAAGCTTCACACTAAGCTCAGAAGTATACCTTTTCCCCAGGAGTGGGATATTTTCCCTGAAGTGCTACATTTCTGATCTTTTTTGGAATGGTAAAGATGTCTGTTTTGAGAGAAGAGTAGTTTCAAGATGTTATCCTCTGGTTTATGTAGCCAGCTGGAAGGGAAGCTTTCTTTTGCTAGTGCTTAAACTTTCAGGCTGAATGTTACCTTAAAAAAAGCCCAGATACCCATAATGGTAGAGTCAAGACCAGGTCCCATTCAGTCAATGTGAAGGAAACAAACAAACACCATGGCATTATAGTCTATTTTATAATAGCATTTTGCATTCCAAGAAAAGTTCTGCAGAACAATGTTATCTTTGCATGTCCCTTGTTTGGATGCTAATTATGATTCTGGTGTTCCTGAATTGAGTTGGTGTTGCTCTATTCCTTGACTACTAAATTAAAGCTGAATTTTAACCAACCATTTCATAATACCATGTTGTCAATCACAAGGTGGAATGATGAAAGAGAATGGATTTGACAATACAGACTAATAACTAAAATGCTTTCATGCACACTGAATTTTACTATTAGATATAGTACTAATTGAATGTCCTTGAAAAAGTCTCTTAATCTTTCTAGGTCTCAGTTGTCCTCTCAAGTAAAAGAATAGTGTTGCCCTCACTGATCTCTGTAATTAAGATGATATGTATCATCCAAAGGAGAACTCTTGAAATCAGAAGGGGACAGACAGTGTTAGTGATTATACCTAAAACATAGGCATAAATTAGAATGCCTCAGGAAAACAAAAATGCATGAACACCCTACCTAAAATGGGCAGATAACACTTGGAAGTTATGGGCAGTCAACTCTTGGAAGTTATGGGCAGTCCCATGTGCTAGGAACTTCCTGCTTCCTCCTCATAGCAATGATGAGCCTTCAGCAACCATTTTTGTAAAATATTACTCTTGTGTCCCAGCCTTAATTGGGTGCTTGAGGGGTAAACATTTGAAAAGCTGGGTCTGTCAGAGTTCTTCATCCAGGAATTTAGAATTGGAACTAAATGTTTATAGTTTAGTTGCCTGTTAACTTTGAAGGGGAAGATTTAATCTATACATTGTAAGTAAATATTCAGAAACCAAAAAATAATTCTACAGAGTAAGAGTAGAATAAGGCAGGTTTCTGTCGCATTTACTCAGCACAGTGACCATCATAAAATAGGCACTCAGTGAAAATCTTTTAAATGAACCTTCTGTTTATTAGCTGGTGTTTAGTGTTTGTCAGATTTCAAATCGTATTTTCTCTCTTTGATGATTACATGTTATCCAAAATGTATATCATACTTCCAGGAAAGATTCAGTGTGGCTGATATTATTAACTTGCATATTAATTAAAAACAAAATTAAAGAGTGTTGATGAGTCTCTTGGTGATAGGAGAGAAATAAATGGATCAGGAATTTTGTGGCTTTTGAGCATTAAATATTTTTTTTTTTGTGGTGAGGGAAGGGATGAGAGAGGCATTTTATGTAACAGAAAATAGTTCTGGGAGGGAGATTTATTGGAGTGTTTTGGGATAACATCATAGTATTGAAGGAACAGTACCAACCTTTGAAAAAGAAAACAGGGACAGCTTGGGGACCTCAACAAAGAAGTTGGTGGTTCTTCTCTATAGTACATGTCCTCTAATATGCCTCAGCCATTCTAGTCTCTCTGGCCCTTTATTTAAGGTTTTAATTCCCTGGTAGAGATAGTATTGACCCACCTCCAGTCAGATGCTTCTGTTACTGGGCCAGTCAGCTATGGTGGGGAGAGAAGAATCATGGAGCACAGCTATAGCCATTGAAGGATTTGTTATGAGCCAAGAAGCCATCTACGTATAGGTGCTAAATAAATGTTATATCGCAATTTCAAAGATGTTAAGATATGGGGAATTTTAGCATTTTAAAGACAAGTATCTTAGTTTGGTACAGGCACAGACCCTGAGAAAATTGTTTGAAGGTACAAGAAGTTTATCTGGAAGATAATCCCTGGAAATGCCAGTGGAGAAATGAGGAAGTATGACAACAAAGGAAAGGAGGCCAATAAAGTGTATTTCATCAAGCAAGTTACCTCTGTGAGCAAATAGAGCTTAATATCACTGAAAGGCTCTGGGAAATGTTGTAGAACATTCACCAGGTCATGTGAATTATCAGTTGAGCTGCACTTCTGGGGAACCTTCCTTCCCTAGCACTTCTGTCCTGATTGTGCAAAGAGAGAGCAGGTCTAGACAGTCAGTGAAACACCAACAACAGCAGCAGCAACAAATAAATGGCTTAGATATAGAGATGTGATGCTGTCATTTGGAACTAGTCCTGGGAGCAAGGAAATGGTAAATGGCTGAGCAAGGGGATATTGATACAATAAGAACAGCATGTGTCATATGAAGGAAATGTAACATTTTCACATATATTATTTCCTGATAAACTAATAGTGTTACCGGATTTGTAATCTCAAGAAGAATGAAAACTAAATGTCTTTATGTAGGGTCCAAGCCCAACATGGAGCTTAAACTCATGACCCTGAGATCAAGGTCACATAGTCTACCAACTGAGCCAGCCAGGGGCCCTAAGACTAAATGTTTAAACAAACTCTTTGAATATTAAATTTTTAAAAAACAAAATTTACATACCTTTTAACTTTTGATCATTGGGCTAATTAATGGTTTAGGTATTTTGAAAAATGAGGTCTCCTTTGAGGCCTTAAAGAATAATATAGTGGCAAAGTATATGAATATGAGAAAATGTTAGAAGGTGAGTTTCCTGATCTAAAACTTGTTTTCCAGTAAATAAATTATAGCTATTCTAAGAAGGCTATTTAAAAGTTGGGGTTTTTATGTTTCATTTATTTTATTTATTTTTTTAAAAAGATTTTATTTATTTGTCAGAGAGAGAGAGAGAGAGCGAGCATGCGCAAGGGCACAAGCAGGAGAAGCCCGAGGCAGAGGGAGAAGGAGGCTCCCTGCTGAGCAAGATGGATAAAGGACTCAATCCCAGGACCCTGGGACCACGACCTCTGAGAGAAAGGCAGCTGATTAACCAAATGAGCCTCCCAGGCATCCCAATTATGTTCCATTTTTATATAGTTTTATTTGTCTTATGGTCTAGAAGTGCTTTATTTTTTTCATTCCAGAGGTAATTTTGAGAATACTCTCAGATGACTAATACATGCAGCGGTTTGGAACTATGCTCATAGTTACTAACTCTGAACTCACTGCTAGAGGGTCTAATTTATCAGGGCACAGAGAGGCAGAACTCAGGGACTTTTACAGGGTAATAACTACTGACTCTTCAATCCAGTTGATCTCAGAAGCAAAAGGTGGGGGGCTCTATATGAAGTCCTACAGATACATAAAATATTATTCTTTGCCTGATTTTAGAATTACATTGAATATGGATAAATTCAAGAATAAAAAATATTTGGGACAAAGCATCCTGAGGAAACGGGATAATCAATGAGCTTGTGGTCATTCTGAGCTCTAAAAAGGAGTAAAAATTCAGTCAAGTGAAAATTGAGTAGAATACAATTTTGTTACGATATTTAGTTGGAATATTTACCAGGTTAGGAGAGCATAAAGCTAATGTACATTGGTCATTTTCCTTTGAAGAGTTTACAATAGATTATTTAATGTCTCTTGTGTGACTAGGCATCACAGTTAAAAAACTTTTTCAGATTAACTCTTGGTATTTAAGAAAATCCCTTTATAGCTTTTGCAAATTAGTTTATTCAACTAGAGGAAACACACTAAATCATTAAATAGAATGCCAGAATTTTTATTTTAATTAATTAATTAATTAAAACAGGGGATGGGAGGCAGAGCAAGAGAGAAAATCTTACAACCCTGAGATCATGCCCCAAGCCAAAATCAAGTGTTGGATGCTTAACTGAGCCACCCAAGCACCCCTATGTTATTCTACTTTTAAGCAGGCTCCAAGCCCAACGTGGGATTCCAGTTCACAACCCTGAAATTAAGAGTTGCATGTTCTACCAACTGAGCCAGCCAGAAACTCCTAGAAAGACAGCACTTTAAAAAATATAGAGCACCTGGGTGACTCATTTGGGTAATTGGTTAAGTGTCTGCCTTCAGCTCAGGTCATGATCCTAGGGTCCTTGGATTAGGGATCCAGCCTGCATAGGGCTCCCTACTCAGCAGAGAGTCTGCTTCTCCTTCTGCCCACCCTCAACCCATGCTCTCTCTCTCTCACTTTCTCTCAAATAAATAAAAATAACATCTAAAAAATTAACTAATTAAAAAAAGTTTTCCTATATTCTTTTATATGGAATAAACACCTCCTTCCCTAAATATTTAGCTTCAGTCAGTGAGAAAGTATAGCAAAGCTTTGGACGAGCCAGAGAAAAACCTGATTTTGTTTTTTTGTTTTTTTATTTTTTTGTTTTTTTTCTCATTATACACAGAGTTTCTGCAGAACATAGGTCTAAGTCATAAGGATATGATGGCTTCTACATTCCTTCCATGTATCAAAATTCAGATATGCATATTTCTTTGACATAGTTTTTATCCAAAGCTTGCCTCAAAGCTGAAAATATGAAAATACTACAAGTATAGAAATTTTAACTTATGGTATAATTTTGGACATTTTATTTATTATTAAATGTGCAATGTATAATTTGTGATTTTTAAAGCAATCTGTTTTTTAAGGTATTAAGGACCTAACTCTGCTGAAGTTTATTGTGAAATTATGGTTGTAATGCAATATAAGAGCACATATAAATATACTTCTACATGGTTTTAAAAATCACTGTTAATAATGAAAGTGAAAACATGTGAGTATAATATACTGGCATTGAAAAATGCATTCTAACATTAACTGTACAGTCACTAACTCTCTCTGTATAACCCAGAAAAAATTTCTTAATTAAGAATTGCCAGAACTTGATTTTATTTCTTAGTGTATCAGATCATCTATATTTTTTAAGTAGGACTCTAATTTTAGTTGTAATTACTAGCATTCCTTATCTAAGAGACAGACATGGGAATATCAACAATCCGGAACAGTAGAACCAAGAAGAAAGGAGTTCCAAAGATAGAAGATCAAACATAGGACACCAAAAATGAGAACAATGTGTGTGACAAGTGTACGTATTTTGTTTTTTAAAAACTAAGACATTAAATAATTCAGTAATTCATTGACATATATCTGGTTATGAAGAGTATAAATGGTTTTATTGACATCACATATGACACAATCTATATAATCCAGATATTGGTATATCAACTTAAAATTTTCTTCAAACCAAAGACTAGTTTCCAAGGGGAAAAGGAGATTTTGTCAAATGTTGTCTTTCTGATTAACTCAGGTACATATTTTACAAACACTTTTCTTACAAACACTTTTTTCTCTATGTTAAAAATTGGTGACTTTTTTATTTTTTAAGTTGGCCCACTCTATGTGAGGACAGCAAGTGTGAAGCTGATCAGGAATTTATTTAGTAAGAATGGAGCTACTTGATTTTGGTGATGTGTGCCAAAGGTGCATATTCTGTCTTAAGGAGTAAAATTAGAACTGTTAAGCTATCTGGGATGGTTATTTTTAAGAAACTAACAAAGCATGTTGTGTGTGTTTTTGTTTTGTTTTGAGGGCTTTCTCATATTGCAGACTAGTCCTTTTTCTGGTCTTTTCTGTTTGTTTGGAGCTATGGTCATCATCATTGGAAATAGTCATTTGTTCTTGGCATTAATGTCCCTTTATCAAAGCCAGCTGTGTGCCAACCTTTACATAGTATTTCTACTAGACCTCTGGGTAGGCTTTGATGAAATCCTGAAACTGTTGGCGGGTTTTCTCTGGATATGAGGACAATCCTTTGCTGGAGTAATTATTGTAAAAAAAACTTCCAGTGAGAAATCCGAATGAAGTCATGCTCAGTTCAAACAAGGTAAAACTAGATAGAGATCAGTAGAGTAGATAGATTAGATGGATAGATAGGAGACAACTAAATAGATAGGAAAATGGATGAATGGGTTGGGAATTTGAAAGTCTTCTGTCAGTGAATATATATGGAATATTCTCATATGTTCATCTTCCTATTTTGGGAAGATTCTGATTTTTACTTAGAAGTGAAGGTGATAAAATATGGGTATAGCATCTGATAAATTAATAGCTAATAGGAGAAAGAAATCACTGTTCAGCAATCTTTATAAATAATGCTCCATTGAGGGCGCCTGGGTGGGTCTGTGGGTTAAAGCCTCTGTCTTCGGTGCAGGTCATGATCTCAGGGTCCTGGGATCAAGCCCTGAGCCCTGTGGCAGGCTGCCTGCTCAGCAGGGAGCCTGCTTCCTCCTCTCTGCCTGCCTCTCTGCCTAATTGTGATCTCTATCTCTGTGTCAAATAAATAAATAAAATCTTAAAAAAAAATACTCCATTGAATTAGGTAATTCTTCTGATTTTCTCACTACTTGTTTTCTGTTTTCTTTGTTCACTGCAGTTTTATAATTCCTGCATGCCTCTTATTAGACCATTAACACCCTAAGAACACATTAATGAGACAACACATAGTATCTTCTGTACTATCATTGTATTATAATGGCATTTCTTAGAGACAACTATTTATATACACAGTTATATACAAATTCTTTCAATTTTGCAGATTAGCCTCTTCTATTTCCATATTACCTGGATAAAGAAATAGGTCTTTGGTAGTTGAGGTTTTCTGTAGAAGGGACCGGCTTTGAGTGAAAAAGGAAAGATTGATTAGATCTCATTTTTGGGGTTAACGAATTTCCTTTGGGTATTACTGAAATCCATTTGTAGGAGATTGGCTTCAGAGAATGGAAGTTTTTTTGTTTCTGTTTTCATTTACCTTTCTTTTTATTTTGTTGGAAAGGAGATTTGAAAATTTTGGAATGTGGTGCACTTTGTGAGAAGGTTGAACCTGTTGACCTGAGATAATGGAAGGCCTCTGAGAATAAGGAAAGGAAAGGAATCAGAGGATTCTGAAGAAAGACCTGCCTAAATTGGATTAGGACCCTGAGTGGCCATCTCATGTGATGAGTGGGCAGTGGGAGGGTAGTTCTTCATGGATGCTTTTCTATGTGTCATAGAATTAATACCATAAAAATATGTGTCATGGGGGCACCTGGGTGGTTCAGTGGGTTAAGCCTCTGCCTTCGGCTCAGGTCATGATCTCAGGGTCCTGGGATCGAGCCCCACATCGGGCTCCCTGCTCAGCAAGGGGTCTGCTTCCTCTTCTCTCTCTGCCTGCCTTTCTGCCTACTTGTGATCTCTCTCTCTGTGTCAAATAAATAAATAAAATCTTAAAAAAAGAAAAACATGCATAGCCATTAACATTTTTTAAAAAAAAATGTGTCATGATTATTAGTTGTTGGAGTCAGGGTGTCAAGACTTGTTTCTGTGATGGCAACACTGTCAACTTTAATACATTTCTTTTATTCCCAGGTTTGTTTAGCATCTACCATTTTTGTCTAGTGTTTCCTTTTCCTCCATGTCCCCTCTTCTCTCCTCCATCACCATCGATCTTCTCCATCATCTCTCTTGCTTTCCCCTCCCTCCTGTCCATGCTGAAAAGATGAGAGGGAAGTAGAGCAAATACCTATTTTTTAAGCACATCGGTTACTTCCTAATAAGAGCTGAATAAGGCAAGTGTTTATGTATTTAAATTATCTCATGACTTGTTTATTTAATTCCCACCATCTGTTCCTTCACTTTCGTGGATATTTGATTTCCCTTGCTAACAGGCATATCTGTCTATAATCATCCCTCTGTAGATGCTCTTGGCTTCCTATACACATATAATTGCAATATGTGTGATCTTCTTTCTTTTGTAGCTTAATTTCTTCTTTCTCTTTCTTTCCATCTGCCATTTGTATACCATCCAGTATTCAAAACAATAACTCAAGTATAGATAACTTGACAGTATGCATTTTCATTTGGCTGTTATGTAAATCACTTCAATTTGGGGATTATCTTTTGACCTATGTGCAGTGTGTTCAAATAATCATATTTCTTCTAGAATAGGGGCATACAGCCATTCAAGAACTTGGGACTGCAGGTAGTAGAATCACGCAGGAAGCTAATGGGTAAGAACGACTTGGAAGGAGCATGAGCAAACTGGTCTATACTAGTTGGCCAGGTTGGAGCAGTGTTCTAGTTTTATTTGTATGTTTTGTAAAAATCATATTGTTTATAAAAGCTATGACTTATAAGTGTTTGATAAGTTTGGAGTTAGTATTAGTCCTTCAAGTTTCTAGGGAATGTGGAAATATTTTGGTTGCTTTTACCTGTGATTGTTTTTTGCCTCGTATAAAAGAACTTCATAGTTATAAATAATAATGAGGTTAGAGCTGTATAAATTGTGGAATTTTACTGATAACAAATTTGCTGAGGGGCTTTTTATCCTTATAAAATTTATGAGTATGTTAATATTCTAATGAAAAATTGCTGAGGAGTCAAATTCATAATTATAAATGACTTAATTTAATAAAAGTGTTGATTCAAGTAATTATTTACTTAAAGCTTAAGTTTACTGGAAAGCCTCTAGCAAATTTTTTATTAACATCATATACTAAAGTAATTGTGATACTTTTAATTAAATCCTCAGAGCAGTGACAGTATACTAATATGATTTTTCTTTCCACTATATCTTTGAAAATTTTGGCTTATCTAATCCCCTCATTCAAGATGTCAGAGAATCAAGCATTTACAAATATGAGATAATCATCCATCGAGGTTGGAGTTGAGAAACTTGGTGCATGCTTTCAAGGTGCTGGAGCAATTTGGGAAAGGGAAATTAAGAAGTGCATTTCCAATATTGAATTGTTTCTACAGGCTGCACTTCTCAAGCATAAAGTTTACCTCTTGATTTGGAATTCTCTGGTGAGAAACAGAATAGTGACTTGGAAATATTAGATTGAAAATAGAAAATCAATAGAAAATGTCTTTAAGGGGCTCCTGGTGGCTCAGTTGGTTAAGTGTCTGCCCTTGGCTCAGGTCATGATTCCAGGGTCCTGGGATCCAGTCCAACATCGGGCTCCTTGCTCAGCGTGGAGTCTGCTTCTCCCTCTGCCTTCTGTTCCCTTGGCTTGTGTTCTCGCTCTCTCTCTCTCTCGCTCTCTCTCTGACAAACAAATAAAGAAAATCTTTAAAAAAAAAAAGGAAATGGGAGTTTTAAAAGCCTTTAAGTCTAAGAAATCTGTGTTTAAACAAAATTTCATTAAAAAAGGGAACATGAAAATTAGGATAAAGTTGAACTGCTCTCATTAGAGTTGGCCCTCTGGCTCTGAGTTCCATTCTCTCACACACGTAGGGAACTTGAACGGCACCTTTTGGCAGAAGGTTCGTGAACCAGTGGTCTTCAGGACTGTTTACAAATTGGCTTGAGATTTTGCCATTATAAAACACACGGACAGTTTTTCTCTTAGAAAAACATCCATGAAGAACTACCCTCCCACTGCTCACCCTCATTTCTCTCACTGCTTACCTGTTTTATTTATGATAGCATGATGTTGAGTAAAACAGATGATACCCTAGGTAATTTATTTTTTCTTGATTTATAGTTTATTTTAAAAATATATCTAAAATTCTCCCTTTGAGCATAACATAATTCATACCTCACAAGAATATTATGAAGATTATATAGAATCATTGTGGAGTGAATGCCTTATAATATTCTTAAGAGGAGAGTATTTTTGTGATATTGATTGCACAGCTGAGCTTAGAAGCTAAGCCCTTTCCTCTAGAGCATGCTGCTGAGAATTCCACCACTTTATTTAACAGTGGACCATGGAGTATGTGGCAAGACCAAGTTCAGCTTGAGAATAAATGCAGCAGTCTCTGAAAGTCTTTATGTAGTCACAGTCTACTCCCCCTTTTTTTAAGTAAGCTCTGTGCCCCACATGTGGACCCTGCCATGAAGCTTGAACGCACCACCCTGAGATCAAGACCTGAGCTGAGATAGAGAGTCAGATGCCTAAGTGACAGAGTCACCCAGGTGCTCCAAGTATTCCCCATATTGAGTATTGGAAACAAATAGTATTTTTTGTCTATTTACTTATGTTCTTCTATATTTTACATTTGGCTAGAAGGCTTATAACACAAAAATTCAGATACAGTTTTATTTTTGTTAATTATATTGTAATGACATGCCTGGGTTTTAAATTTAAATTCTGAAGCCAAGGACTAGTTTTGAAAAACTTACTTTAAAAAAACACTATTTGGGCTTCTCCAGTGCTGCATAGACAGCTTGTCAGTGGTTACTGTTTCACTCACCTTTCCTTTTTCATTCTGTTCTCCTCAGAGAGCTGTGTTACTGAACTGCGTTGGTTGATGCTTCTTATTCATTAGGAACCATCAGTTAGATACATCAAAAAGCTGCAGGGAAAGATCTTATAGTCGTAGAAAACCACAGTGAATTATAGTTTTTAAAAGTAGGTCTTAATAGTTGAAGAATTAAGATATACCCATGTGATAGAATACCATTCATAAATGAACCGTGATTTTACAAATTAAATTTAGGACATCAAAAGGAAAAGATAATCTTGTTGAGTTCCAATTGAAAAACATTATTTTCTTTAAAATTATTTTTCTATGTATCTATTTCATCTTTCTCTGTTTCACAAAAAAAAAAAGAAAGAAAGAAAAGAAAGAAAGTAAAAGAAAAAGAAAAAAAACCAATACCCCTGCTGGTAGGACCGTTCTTTTCTTTCTTGTTACTTTGTTTCTTTGTGTTAAATTTGTTCACAGAGCAACATCAGTGAAATTTGGATTAGGACCAGGCTAGGCTGCCCTTGTATATTTTGTTAGTGTTTGATACTCTCATTGGCCTCTACATTTCTTCTTCACTTATGAAAAGGATGGTGCTTCAGAGATTAATCAGTATTAACAGCTGTATGACAGGTTATTTACTTGCCTGATACTTTTACTAATTCTTAGGCCTGATAATAGCTTTTCTCCCTCATGACACAGAACAATTTTTAAATGATTGACACTAAATGTTATTATAGTGTTACTGGACTCAGAATTAATTTTAGTCAAATGTTGAAGCAAGGGCTTTAATTATGAATCAAGCACATTGTTTAAATATTGAACCATATTTTTTATAATACAACACACTAATAATTTAAATTTTAGTGTACAACCTATTATGTTCAGTTATATATCTCTCACAGCAAGAGAAAAATTGTTTATTGCATTTCAAAAGGCAGTTCATAGGAATGTTAGTATAAGTATTAAAGAAAAATAACTCCAGATGTAATACAAATAGAAAGTATATGAACTTTTTAAATCCTACCATTCTCATTCTCCTCCTTCTCTTTTATAATAATCACCAGAACAGGCATTCTACATACTTAAGAAATATATTCTATAATTTTGAATTTATTCTCATTTTTGACATGTATTGAAACCCATGTACATATATATCTCTCATGTTTCCCGTCACCAATATACATTTTTTTAAGAAATTTCTTTCAAATATGGTATGGTAATAATTCTTTATCATTTTGTTTTATTTAGATTCTACAAAACGGTATTTACGCTTTTCTCTTATTATTTTATGTAGAAGTCAGTTTTCTGTCTTCTGTATAAAATAATCACACTGGAATTAAAGATTAGAATAACATAATTTTACCTTACATAAGTAGTAATAAGTAATGCCACTTATAAAAAAATACTATATGAAAGCCTGGAGCCTCTTGGAATCCTAAAAATATTAAGAGGTAGTAATAGAGGTTTTTATTTATTTCAATTTAGCACATTTCTTAAAATATAAAGCTCTTTTTTTCTTAAGTTTAGTACGTGATGCCCCATCATAAGATAAATTTAAACAGATTTTTAGTATTGAAAAGTGAGTATAAATGTCAAAATCAATTTATTGTATTTTTAAATGATTCCTATGTGGAAATCAAATGAATCATGGAATTCAGTATTAATGTTCAGTATTAATATTCAGTTGTTAATCATAACAGGCAGCACATAAAGTATTTTCAAAGTTAGCAAAAACAAATTTGATTAAGCCAGATCTAGAGACTATTTACTTTGTTGTTGTTGTTTTTTTAAATTTTTTATTTATTTATTTGACACAGAGAGAGAGAGAGAGATCACAAGTAGGCAGAGAGAGAGAGGAAGAAGCAGGCTCCCTGCCGAGCAGAGAGCCCGATGCGGGCCTCAATCCCAGGACCCTGAGACCATGACCTGAACCGAAGGCAGAGGCATTAACCCACTGAGCCACCCAGGTGCCCAAGAGACTATTTGGATAATCATATTTTAACCAGCAAAACTCCAGCCAAAACTCAATGTCTTTTGAAGTGCATACAAGAAAATTGATTTCTATTTATAATGTTCTGGCCTAAAGTGAGCTTATAATTATCTTAAAGTAAGTCTATTTTCTGTGGAGTTTTTCTGTAGTAGTTCAACTTGAGAATATTTTTATGTTAGCTGAACTAGAAGACTAGATTAAACATTTGGATTATTTGCTTGGAATTCAATTCTGTGCCAGGAAGACAAACCACATTTGGTATGTTAAGAGAGCACCAATTAAATAGGCAAAAGGGGGAAATAATAGGCAAATTATTATTTAAACCCTGCAGGTGAGTTAATTAGAAACAAAGTTGAACTCAAGGTATATCATAAGCCTCACATGTCAAAGTTAAAGTACAGTAGACTCTTAGCGCTGTGTATTCAGCTGCTGTATTCAAAATGGCATCATGAACAGGAGTAGCCTCTGCCTGCTGTTTAGGTGCTAAAAAATTGCTTTTCCTTCCCTTTTCCTTTTCTTTTTCCTTTCCTTCTTCTTTTCCTTTTTTCTTTCTTTTCCTCTTTCTTTAATATTTCTGTGACTTAGATATATTTTCAGTTGGTGACAGTTTCTTTTTTCTCTTCTGGCTGGGAAATACAGAACTTGATAAATGCAGTATTTTGAATGCTTTTAATAAGTTCATTTATATGGCCTAAAAAAGCATATGGAGAAAATAAAATATAAAAACCGAATAAATTTTTTCCTGAATTATCAGCATATAATACATAATGTGCATGAGAACGAAAATATCTGAACAATGATAAATATATGTTATCTATTCTCCTTTGCTTAGCTGAGTTACATCATATATTTTCAGGATCCTCCAGTGCTTACCACACTTGCACAAAGTGAGGTTTTAATACATGCTTATTTAATTAAGGTAATTAATGATGTTCACTTGGAACTTTAAAAAAAAATGAATTCTAAAGTGGCATAACTTCAGTGAGGTACTGACTGAATTTCAATGGAATTATCGTCTGCAGTGTGAGAGAGACACATGGAAACAGAGAGAAAGACAGAGACAGAGAGACAGAAGACAAAGAGAATAGAGAAAAACACCAGGGGCAAGGGCAAGGAATAAGAGGGAGAGAGAAAAAGTAGGAATAAGAAGAGGAGAAACTAAGATTTCATGTGCACAGATAATATGCATAGGCTTTCCTTTCCCTTTACTGATTTTAAGATTGCTTCTGGCAAATAAACTCTGTTCATAAAACTATAAAAACCATACTGAATTTATTTTCATTATTTTGTATTTATTGAATTGCTGGATTTTTGTAAAAATTATTAAGATATATTATGCTTTTCCCCATAAAATTTGAAAAATTGTGGGTTAGAATTTATGTACATTTTCTATGTATTATGACCATATAAAGTAGTGCCTGATGCACTTTAGCCTTGCCCTGAGAGTGATGTTTAGTCCTTGAGTAGTAAGCTTCAACTTCATCATCTCAAAGGTACTTTTGAGCTTTCAAATTTTGTTCCATGAGACCATGACAGTTTTAAAGTTGACATGCTTTTTAGAAAATAACTTTTCCTCTTTCGAGGATAGGTGTCAAATACTTCATCTATGGCTGGCTAATTTACCACTTCACCAATCTTAATAGTTAATTATATTACATTTTTAAGTGTGTCATCTTCATAGTAGTGGTAATCATTAAAAAAGGTTTTTTAAAGGTATACATATAAAATATATAAAATAAAATAAAATAATAAAACAAAAAATATACACACATTGATATAGGCATAATCTTTCAAATGAGAGCCTTTAAGTTAGTTGAGGCAAATTAATTAATTGGGGCAAGTATTTTCCCACATATTGAATTGCATTTACCAATCTCATAAGCTAAATGTATACTCTAGAGTATAGATAAAATCAAGGAACACTTAATGGGTGGATAGACTTAACTTCGGGAAATTACATAATTCAAAAGTATGGCTTTAGATCTGGAAAATTGGAGCCTGAGTGTGTAATTTGGGAGAACACAGGAAGGGGGAGTGGGAGGGAAGTGGAGACTACCATACTGTTCTAGGTAAGGAATTATCAGGAGATAATTGGGAGGTTGGGAAATAACAGGGAGGCTGGGAGAAAGGAAGTAAAGTACAGGAGAGTAAAGGGAATTGGGCTAACGGGAACAAGACTCCATCCTCCAAGGGGAGCAAAGGAAATACTGCAGGCAGGTTGTTTTACTTCTCTGAATCTTCAGTCTTCTAAAAAACGGAGTTAATATCTAATCTCCAAGAAGAATTTTGAATATTAAAAGAGATGTTCATAAAACATCTAGAATATTACTTGACACACAATAACTGCGTATCATATATTAGGCCTCCAAAATGCATGTTAGTAACAATGAAACAAGTCTTATGTTTACAACATTGGTAATCAAAAAACCCCATAATGAAAACAAAATCATATACTTTATTTTCAATTGATATCATAAACACTTAGTCTTAGAAGCTCCTACTTCAGCCAACCTAAAACTCAATGAATGCCTACATTTCTTCTACATTATTTGGAATAAACAACCCCCAGAATAACACATTTTAGGATAAGAGATATGAAACACAGACTTTATACAGTGATAGTTCTATAGGACATGATGCCAAAATCCTACATTGTCTTGACTACTTAATACAAGTCTGACCTATTTAGTTTGGGGCCAGTATTATTTTGGGTGTTGAAAGATTCTACGTAAGGTGACATGGTAGAAAAACAGGAGAGTAGGGTTGAAATAGAGATGATCTGAAGGCAGACCCTTTTTCAGTGGAAGTAGTAGAAGTTAAAATTGAAAGAATAAATTTAAAAGAACACATTATTAACATTTGTGTAATTAGTTATATTCTTGGTCCTACCCTGTTGCATTATAACACTTAGAACTTTAATCTGGATCTTGATGCAAGTAGATTATATATCTCTATTTCTAGCCTTCACTCTTTGTAGTCCTTCTCAGCCACATGACACTCCTGTGACATTAAAGGACAGCTAGTTGCAACAAGTTTATGCAATAAACTTGCGTATTAATGGTTCTCTGCAGCCTGGATAATCTTGCTAAAGCCCTTGTAAAAGGAATACCAAAACAGATAACCTGAATTTTGCAGTGTTAGACTCTAGTATCCCTAGTTCAATTTCCATTCTTATATCATTCTTTATAGTTCTACAGCATCTTTCTCTTTCCTGTCTCATCCTACTCTGCCCAAACAAAACACCCAGCTTTCATCTTCCCTTTCTGTTTATCTCACTTAATGTATCAGATCTTTAGCATAGATTCATTACTTTCTAATTTCTAATTCTGGCATTGTTTCATGATTAATAATCTTTTCCACCTGAATAAGAATGAAAATTACTTAATGAAATTTTGGAAGATTTCATGTAGTCATACCTGATCCATATAGACAACTCTTCAGCTCACTGAGATTCAGATAGTACTTAAACTTTATTGCATAAACCTGCAACTAGTTGTCCTTCAATTTATAAATCTCCACATTATGAGGAGTCTAGATAATTTCCATTGAGAATCTCAGTACACAAGCCTATTTTATTCATACCTTGGGGAAAAAAACAGGGTAAGGATCCAATCTAAGGGAACCAAAGATAGAGCCATGTGTCTAAATTAAAACCCCTGAAATGTACCAAGAATTAAATCAGTCATTAATTCCAAAAACCAAGAATAAGAATAAATATGGGAGGCACACATCCCATAATAATGAGATGTCTCTGCCTCCTGGCTAGTGACCATCTGCAAAGAGTTTTAAATAAGAGCCAGAACCCATAACAAACTATCCAAAATGTCTAAGTTCCAATCAAAAGTAGTCATATCATGAATCAGGAAAATCTTAATTTGATTGAGAAAGGCAACCAACAGATGTCAAGACAAAGTTGACATAAATATTGAAAAATAACAGTTTTAAAGTAAATATCATTAAAATGTTTTAATAAGCAATTATAAACTCTTGAAAATTTAAAAAGATAGGAAGTCTCAGCAGAGAAACAGAGGATACAGATCTATATGGAAATTTTGGAACTGAAAAATATAAAATATATAAAAATATAAAATGAAAACTCATTGGAAGGACTCAATAATAAAACTAGGTTGAGAGAAGAAAGATTTAGTAAAGTTGAAGATAGATCAACTTTAGAAACTGTCAACTAATAGATATTATCCTATCTGAAAAGGAAAATTAAAATGAGCAGAGTTTCAGGGACATGTGGACAATAGCAAAAGATCAAGCATTCATGTCATTGGAGTCATAAAATTGGAAATAAAAAGATTGAACATTTATGTCACTGGAGTTCCAGAAGGGAAAAAAAAAGGGAGAAAAAATAATTGGAAGACATAATAGCTGAAAATTTCTCAAACATAGCAAAACACATAAATCTACATACAGATTTAAGGAGCTCAGCAAATACCAACAAAATAAAACTAAGGAAATACACACCCAGACACATCATACTCAAATGTCTCAAAACTAAGGAGAAATAAATAATCTTATAAGCAACCAGAGAGAAATAAAACATTACCTATAAGGAAAGATAATCCAGATGACAGCAAATTTCTCTCCAGAAACCATGAAACCAGATGAAGCAGCACAAAAATTTTCTATTACTGAAAGGAAAAGTTACCCCACAATTTTTTATAGAGCAAAAATATCCTTCAGAAGCAGTGGCATTCTTAGATCAAGCGAATTAGTCACTAGCAGTCCTGCAATAAAAGAGGAACTATTACTACAGACCCTGAAGACATTAGAAGGATAATAAGGGAATACTGTGAATAGCTCTGCACACATAAATTTGACAGCTTAGACACAATGGACCAATTCCTTGGAAATAATAAAACAAACTACCAAAAGAATGGTTAAAGAAAGTTCTTCAGCAAGAAAGGAAATGACAAAAGAAAGAAACTTGAAATACCAGAATTAGAGAAATAGCAATGATATAGGGAAAGATGTAGGTAAATATAAAGATTTTTTTTAACATTTGAGTTTTCAAAATTATATTAGTTGCTTAAAAGCAGAATTACTGTATTGTCTTTTTGACAGGGTCATCAATGCATGTAAATGATATATTTATGACATCTAATCATAAAGAGGGTAAAAGGATCTAATTGGTGCTTAATTTACCACATTTCACTTGAAATGCTAAAATATCAACATAAGTTAATAGTGTTATATATTTAGAACAATCACCAGAATAATTATACACTTATATACTCAAAACACTATAGTAAAGCAACAGGAAACATTAAAAAGGATCAAGTAACTTACAGGAAGGCAGGAAAAGAAAAACAGAACAAATAAAGTGTATAAACAGAAAATAAATAATAAAATGGCAAATTTACTTCCTAACATATCAGTACTTACATTAAATGTAAATATAAATGGTCTAAATACAGAAAGATACCCACTGGTAGAATGGATTAAAAAATATGACCTAGCTGTATTTTTTACAGGAAACTCATTTTAAAAATAAAGACAAAAGTAAGCTAAAAGTAAAGGGATGAAAAAATATATCATGCAAACACCAGTCACAAAAAAGAAAGCTGGAATGAGTATACTACTATCAGATCATATAGATTTCAGAACAAAGAAAATTACTAGAGACAGGTAGAAATACTACATGGTGACACAAGGGTCAGTCCACTAAGTATGATAGGATGTAATAATTCTAAATGTGTCTGCACCAAACAACAGAACTTCCAAATATATTAAGCAACAGTCAGTAGAACTCAAAGGAAAAGGTCCCTTCTTTCAAGACAGAAATGACCACATGGAAAATCAGCAAGGGTATAACATCAACCAACAGGATCTAGTTGACATTAACAGCACAGTCCATCAAATGTTTATAGACTATGTATTCTTGTCATATACTTATGGAACACTCACAAGTAGGGCATACCCTTGGTTATAAAATAAACATCAACATATTTGAAATAATACCATAATGCCTGAATATAAGAGTCAATCTCATGGAAAATAAACCACCAACACCACTGAATTATATAAAAACAAAAAGATAACATATGAAAACTTGTGGGATGCACCAAAACAGTGCTTAAAGAGAAATTTATAGCACCAAATGCTCATTTTAAAGAGTGAGAGTCTAAAAACAATAATCTCAGCTTTAACCTCAAGAAAGTGAAAACAAAATAACTCCAAAACAAGTTAAAGGAAGGAAATAAGAGCAGAGATGAATGAAATATAAAATAAAAAACAACTAAAATCAATGAAATTAAAAGATAATTCATTAAAAAAATTATAAACCATTAACAAAATTGACAAAGGGATAAAGGAGATACAAATTACCAAGATGAGGAATAAAAGAGGACATATTACCACAAGCCCAGAGATCTTCGAAAGATAATAAGGGAATAGTACGAACAACTCTATACATATAAATTTAACAGCTTAGATGCAAGAGACCAATTCTTTTGGGAAAAAAAAAAACTACCAAAAATAACTCAAAATGACGTAGAGAACTTGTATAGATCCATAATTTTTTTTTAAAAGTTCTGAAAAGGAAATTTCCAGGCCCAGGTGGTGTTTCTTTTTTTTTTTATTTATTTTTATTTTTTTTTTAAAGATTTTATTTATTTATTTGACAGAGAGAGAGAGATCACAAGTAGGCAGAGAGGCAGGTAGAGAGAGGAGGAAGCAGGCTCCCCATTGAGCGGAGAGCCTGATGCGGGCCTCGATCCCAGGACCCTGAGATCATGACCTGAGCCGAAGGCAGAGGCTTTAACCCACTGAGCCACCCAGGTGCCCATCCCAGATGGTGTTTCACCCAAGTGGGTTTCTTATTTAAATAAGAATGTTATCTCTTTTCCGAAAAAAAGAAAATAGTACTTCCCAACTAATTTTATGAAGCCAATGGTACTTTGATACCAAAACGAAAGACGGTAGAAGAAAAACTACAGATGGCTGTCTCATGAATGTAGATGTAAAAATCCTCAGTGAAATAATAGAAAATCTTATCCAGCAGCATGTGAAAACATCTATATCACAACAAATGGAGTTCATTCCAGGAATACAGTGTTGTTTCAATATTCAAAAAATCCATCAATGTAATGCACCATTGTTAACAGACTAAAAGAGAAAAATCTCATGGTTTTATTAATGCAGAGAAATCATTTGGCAAAACCCAAACTAATTCCTAACAAGAACTTCCAACAAAAATGGAATGAAAAGAAATATCTTCAATGTCATAAAAAACCTCTCTAAAAACTTTTGGTTTACATCGTACTTAACAGTGAAACACTGAATGCTTTCTCCCCAAAATCAGGAAGAAATGATGTCCACTCTTACCACTTTTATTTAACATAGTAATGGAAATCCAAGGCAGGGTATTAATAAAAAATAAATAAAGAATGATTGGACAGAATTGATATTTAAACTGTACTTAAAGATTTAAATTATGTTGTGATTTTTATTAATGTACTATCATTGTATTTTGTTTCACTACTTAAGCTGCTCATAATTTAATTAATGAATTTGATTAAACAATATAATACGTTGATATATCTTCCTTACATTTGAAGGATGACATTTAGCTTTCCAAAATTTTTGGTGGTTCACATCATTTGATGCATTCAAGCCTACATTTAATAGTAATTTAGTGAAATGGGCAACAAAACCAAACAGGAACAAAATAGATAAACTAGACTTTATTGTAGGTGGTAAATTAACTAGTGAACAGAATTGTTTTATATTAATATGTTTTTACTTTTCACATTTTCTTTTGATGCTGAATAAAAATAGAAGACAACAAAATTACTTTTTTTTAGAGTGAACTATGGTATCATTTCATTTAAATTACTAAAGTAAATTTTGCTATAGTCCAAATTTCATTTTTTCCCTTAATGATGCCTGTTTCTGTAAAACCAGCCTGATAGAGCAAGTAAATAATTCCCAATACTCTGGTGGGCAGTATGCACTTTCTCCTGCTAGCGGAATGAATCATTACCGCAAATAAGAGCTCATTCTTCCCACCTTTTGTTCACCCCCTAGCTAACTCACCTCTTTTCTGGGCTGCAGTTTTGCTCAGCATCTTTGGCACTGAATTTGCTTGACCAATTTTCATTTCATATTATATTTGGGACTATTTGAGTTTCTGCCTCTGGGAAGTAACAAAGTCTGAAAATTGAAGCTATTCTCAAATAATGTTTTGAGAAATCTGAAATCATGGTCTTCAAAGTCTCTCACTGAATTTAAGTATAAAGCTATAGATCAGCACAGGAATCTTAAAAAAAAATTCCATTGAGCTAAAGTAAAATTCTCCCTGATTGAAGCAATTCATATTTTTTTTCTTAAAAAGAAATGGAGATTATTAAAGTTGGGTTGAAAAAAACGGAGACCTCTTTACTTGTAGTCATTTTTTATTATTATGTCTGTGGCTGATTATGATTAACACAATGGGTCTGAGTTAATGACCAGAAAATTGGTTACCAAAATGCCTCAAAAGCTGATGTTGGCTAATATTGACTTTCTGGATGTTGACTTATCATTCTGTATGAGGGACAACACATAAAAGCAGTTATGTCTGATGAGCACTTGTTTTCTCTTTTTTTCTTTGTGGATACATAGAATTGTAAACACATATAAGTTTTGTATTCTTTTGTAAATACAGCATCTGAATGAATTCGAAAATGTTACTTAATTGAGGATGACAAGATCACATATTTTAGTTTTCATTGCCCATGTTTTAGCTGATGAAAATTATAGGAGAAAGTATCCAGAGAGTTTTTAAAGCCATATTTGGTTCAGTCCAGGGCAAGGGATTAGCAAATCAAAGGTGCTATTAATAGCATTTATTTTGTTTTGATTTAATCCTTGTGAACCAAGTGGACTATGCAACTGTGTTTGATACCATCCTACCTCAAAGGGACCTTTTTCTTACAGGAAAAGGACACATTAATGAGTAAGGAACTTTGAGACAAATTTAGTTTGTGTACACATACATACAAATCAGGCATGAACTAAGTCATTTTAAATATTTGGTTCTTCTCTTTTGTTTTTACATTCACTATATATAAGTATTCATATATGTGAAAATGAGTATCCACATTTGTTAAATAATTTTTGAAAATATTTTAATGACTGTAAAAGAAATGAGGAACATGTAGATGAATCACTCCTGTAGAATAAACTTCCAATGTCTTCATAATGACTGTACACAACTGTTTTTCTTTTTAAAAAATTTTTTTTTGAATTTTTTATTTTTTAAAAGATTTTATTTATTCATTCTGCCAGAGAGAGAGAACAAGCATGTAGAGCAGCATGCAGAGGAAGGAACAGGCTCCCCGCTGAACAAGGAGCCAGATGCGGGACTTGATCCCAGGAGTCTGGAATCATGACCTGAGCCAAAGGCAGACGCTTAACCAACTGAGCCACTGAGGCATTCCCACAACTTTTTTTTTCTTTTTTTCTTTTTCCGATGCGGGCCTCGATGCCAGGACTCTGAGATCATGACCTGAGCCGAAAGCAGAGGCTTAGAGGCAGGCAGAGAGACAGGGAGAGGAGGAAGCAGGCTCCCTGCTGAGCAGAGAGCCCGATGCGGGCCTCGATGCCAGGACTCTGAGATCATGACCTGAGCCGAAAGCAGAGGCTTTAACCCACTGAGCCACCCAGGCGCCCCACAACTATTTTTCTTAAAGTAGGAAAAATATATAGTATAAATAGACACAGATTTATTTTTAAACAATTTTGAGATTTAGTTTCCTTATTAGGCTCTATTTTTAGCATGTTACAAATTCTAAGTAGTGCACACTTTTACATATATTAATTTTTTCCTGATCCACCCATAAAGATGATAAATTATTTTTTCATCATTCCATTGGGAAAGTAAATCCTTATCTATCTGAACTAGTCTTTCTTTTTTTTTTTTTTAAAGATTTTATTTATTCATTTGACACAATTTGACACAGAGAGAGAGATTACAGGTAGGCAGAGAGGCAGGCAGAGAGAGAGGAGAGAGGAGGAAGCAGGCTCCCCGCAGGCTCCCCGCCGCGATGTGGGCCTCGATCCCAGGACCCTGGGATCATGACCCGAGCTGAAGGCAGCGGCTTTAACCCACTGAGCCACCCAGGCGCCCTGAACTAGTCTTTCTTAGCTTCAGGACAAAAACTTGGTTCTGTTGGCTTTTACTGAACCAGAATAGTCTACTAGTAGTATAAGGCAGTCAGTGAATATGGGCATTCCTGGCAATTACAGATTCCTCCTACAAAACTTCGTTCTTTTCCCCTTAGACTTAGAAGTCAAGTTCTGAGTTGATCCGTAACATCTTTGATTGCCCTGGCTGCACTCCAGGCACATACTTCTCATGAATGAGTTCTCTATCCTTCTGTCTCAAAAACTCTCTTTTTCTGCCTCCATCGCTCTAATTTCCTCTTGCCTTTCTAATTTTTTTTTATTTTTTGACTGATATTTTAAAACCCCTGCCTTGCCTCCTTTGCAAGAACCAACCAGAATGTTTGTAGATTTCATAAAGATTTACCATCCCTTTCCTTCAAATGTCTTATAATTCTCATTGATGCCGTAAATTCTGTTGTTTTCTCCCTAATACCGCTATTATACATAACGAATATAATCTAAGCTTTACCTGCTGTGATAAGAAGAGGTCAAATTTACAGTATTATTTAAAATCTCAGTATGCCTAGTCTCTACATGCTTATGTACTCTGTAACCTCAGTTACTTTCCAAGCTTACTCTGTGCAACTACTCCTTATGCCACCACCTACTCTTACACTTATGATGGGAGGTTTTTTTTTTTTTAAAATTATGAATGTTTTTAAGTTCTTTGAGGATCTTTGAACTTCAGTAGGGTGGGGATCATGACATTTTTTTCCTTAACTGCTATATCATCAGTGCCTACCAGATTGCTGTTCTTAGTAATAATTTAGCAAATTCCTGATGAATGTACAAGTGTTTGTGTTATTAGGGTCTCAGCTATGGTCTTTAGCTATGGTGGGTGGTCTTCATAGCTAGAGAGCAGAACCAGTGTATGGGCATCCCTTGGCTCCCTCAGCTACATTGTCATTTGCTGTCATTTGCCACTCACACTTGTGATTTGTGATGGCAGACAGCTGACATTCCGTGTGTGTGTTTATGTGTGTGAAATACCTTATTGGCTCTGATCTACATGTCTTGTCCACTTCCTCTCTACCTCTATGCTTTTGTGTTTGTTTTGCCCTAAGAGAGAATCATTGTAGTTCCACTGCCATTCCACAAATTTCTTCCCCAAGACCTTTGATTCTCCATGATGATACTGCAAAAATACTAACTTTATTGTGTTCTTTTAGTAAGAATCTTTAAAGATTCTCTCTCTATGGAGAGAGATGGGGTAAAATACCACTTAGAAAATTGGAAACCTTTTGACAAAACTGCTAATTGAAAATTAAAAATGACTACTATTCTTATTTTTCCTATTTAAATCCATCTCTTCCTCAAATTAAGATGCTTTAAGTTTCTAACAGTTGGTAACACTCCACTATCATAAAAGTAAATTGCAGTCATTTATGTGCTTCTTCAAAATTTTACCTTGCTTCTGCTTTAAGTCAAGATCTAGGTGACTGTGACCTTTTTCTCTTTCCTAGCTATTAATTTACTGGCTTCAGGTCCTTATTATATTGTATTCCCTCTTGTATTTGCTACAACTGTGACCTTTTCAGTTTCTAACAACTATTTGTGTGATAGTTTCTACCTTTGACACTCTTGTGTTCCAGAGACATCTTCCACTATGCTCCCATTATTTATCAGCCACCTAGGCTGAGAAAGTCACTGGAAAAGATATAGCTCTGAAAGGTCTTTTATTTGAAGAGAGTATCCAGATGACTGAATAGATCCTTAAGTGTTAAGTTTTCAATATTGGCTATTTAGAAGACATAAATGGAGGTGTGGCCCTCCTTATTTTAAAAACACTACAAAATAGAAATATATTATACACTTCAGTTTTGATGGTATATAAATACCTACTTTAGAAATAAAGTGAATAATGATAGTCTTCCTGTCTGAATTGCACTTAAAAGATGAAAGCACTTACTGTTTTACTATCCCAAGTTCATGGAATTGGAACCATAGCATTGTTTCATATTGATGATTCTACAGTGAGTTTTTTTCAGTGCAAGTGTTATGTTCATTCACTCTTTACTGTCAAAACAGTGTTACTTGTGGAGGTGAGCAGCTGACTGGGGATTTGGGAAAAAAATACTATATATATATATATATATATATATATAGAGAGAGAGAGAGAGAGAGAGAGAGAGAGAGAGAAACAATTTGAAATATCCTTTGAACTATTGAGATTTTCAGTTTATTTTCTGTCCAGTAGGTACAGTTTTAATCAATGCTAAATCTGGGTTACTACTACAAAAATTAACAACAAGAAATATTTTATTTTGAGATTGAATCATAAACTAAAGTAATCTGCCTCTAGTAAATTCTGTATTGTAGTGTTAGTCTCATATTTCCCAAGAATACCCCAGGTGGACCCTATGTTGAATAAACATATGTATTATGTAGTGTAGTATAGTATGATGTAAGATAATCAATGTGTATGTATATATAAATTATTAATATTTGTCTAATATTGTATTGATTTCTTCTAATTACATTACTTCAGTCAACTCTGGCTGTACATTAGAGTAATTTAATTTTACAAAGCACTGAAGTTTGGGCCTTAAGTATGCAAGAATACTTAAGCTGAATGTCTTTTAAGTGTAGGGCCCAGGCATCAGTATTTTAAAAATTCTCCAAGGTGATTCTAATATGAAGTAGGAGTTGAGAACCACTAAACGAGTAAATAAGTAGTAAGCCTAGCAAGCCCTAGAATATGTCAGTTTCTAGATTTCCTCAACTATAGGTTGGCAGTTTTCATATGATGTGAGGAAGCCACAGAGGAAAGGACATTGGAATAATTAGCAGTTCTAAAATTCATTCTTTAGCACCCACTGCATATACATCTTCTATAAAATGGACTGTAAATAACTTCCTTTCACAAGTGCAGTGAAAGAAGCCAATTAGAAAATCATTTCTTTTTATCTTCAATAAGTGTGTATCTTTTAAAAAGTTTTCTATGATGCTTTTGAATGTTGAGTGTCCTGTGGCCTCATTCTATGAGAAGGTGAGATTTTGCTTGAAGATAGAGATTATTTTGGAAACCAGAATCTAAATCTTAGATGGGCACAAGAGAGGAAAAGAACTATCTTGAAAAGATCTATCCTGAAGGAGTTGTCATAATTAGGAATGTTAATGAGGAATGTAGGTCTAGATATAGATATGGATATATGTAGATATATATCTTCTTTATATAACTACTTGGTTTCCAAATAAATCTGGGAAAGAATCAGTTATATTCTTACTGCTATTCCTTGAACCTCTGAAATCAGGAGAATGGCAGAGACAATTAGAATTCATATGTCACATTGTAGGGATGTGAGAAGAGGTGATTTGAAAGGCAAAGTAGTCTCATAGTTAACCAGATTTTCCTTTTTTAGCTTACTGTGAATATAGTTTTACTCCCATTATTGGAAAAATGTATGGTGAAACATCAAAAGTGAATTTTAACTAGAAAGTTTTTAAAATCTTGAGATTACTTGACTCATGGGCTGTTGAAATAAGGGACTCCATAGCTGGAGAAGCCTAGAAATTCTGTAATATTAGAATTTTTAAATTTAGGTATAAAATATTAATTTCCTTATATATTTCGACTACTGTGTGCTGTTCTCAGTTTTTGCATTTTTATAATACATTTAAAAAGAATGAAATATTTAATTGAGTGCTAATTTTGGTCAGCTATAAGCATATCTTTAAATCCTACTTCAAGATAGAAGATATATGCTTTCAAAATTATTGATTTTCAGTTTTGACCTTGGCAAAAAAAGAATGAACAAATCATCTCATTCAAAACAGGGCCATAATATCACACAAATGTTTTCTTATGGTTTGATTTATAATTTCAGTTGAACATGAACTTGCCATCTATATAAACTTAACTCACTTTCAAGGACAGATGAGACTACAATTGGTTTTGAATGACTTTAATTTTTTTCTCCAAAAATTTATTAGAAGTTCTGAATTACCCTTATGAGTCACACAAACCTATTTCTGAGTAGGATCGTTTGCAGGTATGGACTGTAGCATCACTAAAATAAAAAATAGAGGGAAAGGTTTTTGCTGTAGTGTCCAGGAAGTTAGTTTACCTTCATCAGTAAGTGATAAGCATCAAAAAGCCTCCATTAGGAAAAAAAGACCTCTACATCACTTTCCCTGTTGAAGTTGGCTTCTTACTTAATAATTGTTTGGGTAAAATATTTCAAAATGGTTGTAAGTTGTAAAATGCTATTTCTTTTAAAACCCTTTCAGATCTATTTTTAATTTAAAGTGGTAATGGAGTTAAGTAATTTAGGTCAGATGAGTACATTCTCAGAAAAATGGTTTAAGGCATAAAACAGCAGAATGAGATGACTTTGAGAATATGTGAATACATAACTTGGTTGCATTTGCATAGGGGCTGGGGCTTGTTTAACAGTTTATATTTAGGACATTTGTTTTAAATTTAAAGTGTTTTTTTGTTTGTTTTTTTGTTTTTGTTTTTGTTTTGTCATGGGAGGGCAGCTTTTGCTTTAAGTCAAAAAAGGAAAGAAGTGGTAATGTATTAATTCTATGGTAAAGATAAACAGCTTCCAGAGCAAAGAAGTTGTTGAAATTGGAAATGATGATAATTAGCTTAAGCAGTATATTTAAGAGTATATTTAGCATCAAAAGAGTCATTGAAGCTTTTATAACTAACTTAAATATTTAGGTTTTGTAGGGCTTATTTTATAAGTATCTATCTATCTATCTATGTAGTTGTAATATTTATTCTGCAGCTAAATATGTCATTTATACTGAAAACAAATACTACAGTAATTATGAGTGGAAGAGAAGGGTGTTGCTCAGATGAGCCAGGTTAGTTTCAAATATCTTGTTAAGTTAAATGGTTAGTACAAAAAAAGCATGCTGAATTTGCTTATAAAATTGAAAATTCGTTAGGTATCCATAACTCAAAAAAAGAAATATATTTTTAAAGTAAAAATGCCTCTAGAGCTTTCTATTTCTACTTCAATATCAGAGCTTTTCTGTAGTCCTTTCCTTTTTTTATTTTTTTTATTTAAATTCAGTTAGCCAACATACAGTACATACTTAGCTTCTGATGTAGTGTTCAATAATTCATTACTTGTGTATAACATCCTGTGCGCATCACATCACTTGCCCTCCTTAATGCCTGTCACCCAATTACCCCATCTCTCCCACCCACCTCTCCTCCCGTGACCCTCAGTTTGTTTCTTATAGTTAGGAGTCTCTCATCGTTCTTTTCCCTTTCTCCCATCCAAGTACTAACCAGGTCCGACCCTGCTTAGCTTCCGAGATCAGACGAGATTGGGCGCGTTCAGGGTGGTATAGCCGTAGACTCTTCTCCCTTTCTGATGACTTCTCATTCAGTTTTCCCTCCCTTCCCGTATTATCCTCTGTTCTGTTTCTTATATTCCACATATGAGTGAAACTATGTGATAATTGTCTTTCTCTGGTTGACTTATTTTGCTCAGCATAATATCCTCCAGTTCCATCCACAGTGATGTAAATGGTAAGTATTCATCCTTTCTGATGGCTGGAAGTATGTATATTATACATGTATATTATATATACATACTACATCTTCTTTATCCGTTCATCTCTCAATGGACATCTGGGCTCTTTCCACAGTTGGACTCTTACGGACATTGCTGCTATGAATATTGAGGTACAGATGCCCCTTTGGATCACTACATTTGTATCTTTGGGTAAATACCTAGTAGTGCAATAGTGTAGTCCATTTCATAAACAAATAAGGTTTTCTTTCTGGTAAAAAAGAGATGAAAAAAATATTTCAGTGGGGCGGGGCAGTGCAGAATGTGATCCAGTGCAGAATGTGAGAAACATCTCACACTGAAAGAAAATTCCCTTCAGTAAGCACTAGTCTTTTACCAAAGGAACTGCTATTGATCCATCTTTAAATTCCAGTGTCTTAGTCATTTATAAAACATATAATTACTTTTCGCCCATTGTGATTTCCTGTTAGAGAAAAAAAATCTATATACTTTTTCTCAATTTTAATTCATGTATCCGTTGTATTTATTAGGAAAAGAAATACTTTGCCAAAGAGAGAGGTGGACATCAAATGCCATATGATCGAAATGTAATTTATTATAATAATTCTGAGCTGTTCCTAAGAATAAATAGCTCCTGCTATTTGGGATCTGGCAGTTAAGGCTCATCTTTGAATTTCATTGTGGAAGGATTTTCAGATGCCAAGATAAGAAGTAACAGCATAGATGATGGCTGTAGTAAGAAGTGCCCTGGGGCTCTTCTGTAGAAAAATCACATTAAAGATTTGTATCTTGTTTTATGTCTTTTATTGTCCATATATCAAATCAAAAATTGCCTTATTCTTGTTTTTAATTCATATATTATAACTCTAATACATTCATAAGTATTATATTTCAACTTGAAATCTTGTAACAAAGTCTTATATATATACCATGTATTTATATCCTGATCTTATTTTAAAATAAATGTTAATGTCATTCTCATAATGAAAATCCTGGTATATTATTGGAATAATATTTTTATTTTATAAATAATATTATATATAATAAATAATCTTATAAGTAAGATTATAGGTATAAAATATAAGTAAGATTATATTATTTTAAAATAATTTACCTAAGCTGTATAATTTAGATCTTCTAGTGATAATCTCTTATTAAGTTTTTATTGAATACTTACTAAGTTAATAATAGAAGTTATTCACTAAACAGTAGTAAATACTTGTAGGAACATTATTACAATCAAATCTCACAACAAACTGCTGAGTTTTAATCCCTATCTTTTAGATAAAGAAATTGTATTTTAAAATTAAACAATTAACTTATGTATTATATGTTGTATGTCTAATAAGGGGCAAAAGTTGAATTTAAACTCATTTCTTTGACTTTAAAATCTATGACTTTAATTATTATAGTGTAATGGGCCAAGTACCATGTTGTATGTAGGATACAAAGAAATATAACAGTTGCCGTATCCTTTCGAGCAACAGTCAGTATAGTTAAGATTTTAATTATTGGAAAAAATTTCTAAAAATTTTTAGCATTTTTAAAATTGTCAGTTTTCTTAATTACCATTTGGTCTTCTTGCTTACTTGAATAAAATCTTGGGTTTCATTTCAGTGTATCAGATAAAGGAATTGTACTATTTATAGTTGATTTCACTTCTCAAAGTTTATGATTATTGTGAATCAAAAGCAAATTAAATAATTCACTTAAAAATAACAGCATATTATTAGGATCTCATTCAGGTCTCTGTTCAGATGCAACCCTCTCAGAGAAACCTCTCCAGTCCACCTTTCCTAAAATGGCCACAGGCCAGGCAAGAGATAGTGTTTAGAAAAGTTTGAGAAAGGAATGCATGAGTAAGTGAAAAAGTCACTAATATAATTTTATATTTATGTGTCAATAAAAGTATAACAAATCAGGACAAAAAGAACCAAATTACCTGTTGTGAGGAGTATATATAGTTACAGAAACTTTTGTCAAAATTGTAACTTCTTAATTTCCCTTAAAAAGACTATATTTAGAATGGGTAGCATTTTATTTTCAATAATGTTTTCTCTGAAATTCTATACAATAGACCAAGTATGGATAATTTTCAGCTAACAGATTTTGAGGAGTCTTAAATTTAGGATTTATATGAAAATCAGCATAATATATTTTTACATAAATATGCTGTCACTATAACTTGATATTAAAGCATTTTCTCTTTAGAGAATTATTTTTTCCTATAAGAGAATCATAAAATCTATGATTTAAATTGAAATTAAAGCAGTGCTCTTCATCATCCTTAATAGAGCAAGCTTCTGGATGGCACAAGAGATTAAAACACTAGCCCTAGTTTTTGGATACTATTTGATGTTTACTTACCCTGAGACATGAAGTTGTTTAGGCTTCATTGTAAATATTTACTGCACTCATGTTCTTTGGTTTCTTTCATTGTGCACATGTTATATAAAACCTGTCTTATCTATAGACCTTACATGACAACAAAGAACCAGAAAGTATTCCACCTAAAAAAAAAATCAGTATATTAATTGAAAACAAAAGCTGAAGTAAAATGATTTCAAATATATCATATATCTTGTGATTTTTCATATTATAAACAGTTCCTAAATCTCACAGGAACTTTAAAAAATAGAAAGCAGAAGGAATGTCACATTTTTTATCACAGATATAAAAATATTAACATGTTAACAATGGTATAAGAATGTTGTGACATTATTTTCAGCTGTTTTATCTATTCAGTTTTTTGTGTTGTTATAAATATATTATTTATATATAAATTTTTTATATAGTAATACTTAAATATTTCATGTAAATTTTATGAAAGAATATTTAATTAAGATTATTTCTGGATNAGCTGTTTTATCTATTCAGTTTTTTGTGTTGTTATAAATATATTATTTATATATAAATTTTTAATATAGTAATACTTAAATATTTCATGTAAATTTTCTGAAAGAATATTTAATTAAGATTATTTCTGGATTTTTTTTTAAGATTTTATTTATTTATTTGGCAGAAAGAGAGATCACAAGTAGGTGGAGAGGCAGGCAGAGAGAGAGGAGGAAGCAGGCTCCCCGCTGAGCAGGCAGCCCGATGCGGGGCTCGATCCCAGGACCCTGAGATCATGACCTGAGCTGAAGGCAGAGGATTTAACCCACTGAGCCATCCAGGCGCCCCATATTTCTGGATATTCTTTCATTATTATTTTTATTAACATAATATCCCATGGATTTTTTGATGTATTATGGCTTATTACTTATTTGTTGAAATTCTTTGAATAGTAATTGAGCACTTATATGTGCCAGGTATTTTGGGGGTCCCAGGAATTCTTCATTAAAGGCCATAAACTTCGTAGACCCTCACTTTGTAGAGCTTATTTCCTCTAAAGGAAGATATCCAATGGACTAATAATGATACAGTATACATCAGGTGATTGTAAGGGATATAAAGAAAACAATAAAATAGGATAAGGGTTGGAAGGGGTGAGAACACACAATCCACCTATTTATGGCCTCGAGGTTTTTATTTTCTTTTAAGTTTTGTTTGTTTTGCTTTGTTTTTGCTGTTATAAATACAGAATTGAGAAATATTACCAGAGAGATAAATGAAGGGCCAAACACATAATAGATACTCAAATATTTGATGCATAAATTTAGAGTGAATTTATTCATTTTAAAAGGTGTAGATTTTATTCTGATGGAAATTGAAAAAAACCTCAATATCTTTTCTTTGTTGAATAATGTCAGTAATAAATGTAGAGAAAATAAAGCTGAAAAGTAATAGTTATTCATGTAAAAATTTTTCCAGGAAAGAAATAAATTTAAGTAGCACTATAACAGTGGAGACTGAGAATAAGATAGAAAACGAACAACTGTAAAGGGGACAAAATCTAGTTGTTAACTGGAAGCAGAAAGTCAGAATTATCTTCATGGAATAGTCCTCTTTTCCTACTTTTTAAAAGAGTGTCTTACAAGAAGTCCCTTATTCCTTTCTGGCTTTTGCTGATATGTTAATGTAAAATATTAATAAACTTCCTAAAATTGATCTAGATTTTCATTCTTGGTATACACTAGATGTGATTATAGATCATTTGTTTCAGAAATATTAGTAAGATTCCCTTGTTAGTGTCACATGTATTAATATGCAACTTAAAAATTTTTTTCTTATAACTTGCTGTATTTCTTTTCACTATGTTTTCTTCTCATTCTAATTATTATTTCTATTTTTTTGATTTTTAATAGACTTCTCTCAAGGGTCTAATTATTTGGGGTTTTTTTTTCCTTGAATGTAGGTATTGATTATCTTTGTGTAACCTCATTCAGGTGTTTTTGTTATTACCTTTACTAGGTAATTTTTTTCTGTTCTCCTATGAATACTGCATTTTTCTCACTTTACTTCTGAAAATGAATAAATAACTCATGTCTTTTCTCTCTGTTATATAAGAAAACCATATTAGAGTATAAATTTATGACTTCTCTGTGACATAAGTCCTATTCTTTTAAATTATTTTTCTAAATTGTCAAATTTTCTCTCCTAATTGAAAGTTGCTCAGGACAGAGAAAAAATGCAATATGGTTCTAACCTTTTATTTTTCTTTACTATTATGGAAAAGGCCAATGATTCACATAAGTAGAGACAATAATATAATATCTTCATGTCCTCAGCTTCAAATATTACCTAGTCACGGTCAATCTTATTTTATTGATACTCTCAGCTCCTACTTCCCCAAAATTACTTTGAGGCAAATTTTGGAAACTCCAAAATTTCATTCATAAATTGAGAGTGGTTGATATGTTTCTTAAGTTTCTTTAAGAGGTGTTCTTTTGCTGTACCTGTTTTTCTTTTGCATTTACTTATTTTTAAAAAATATTTTATTTATTTATTTGACAGAGAAAGTGGGAGTGCACAAGCTGGGGGCATGGGAGAGGGAGAAACAGGCTCCCCACTGAGCAGGGAGCCCAGTGCAGGGCTCCATCCCAGGACCCAGGGATCGTGACCTGAGCTGAAGGCAGATGCTTAACCGACTGAGCCACCCAGGCACCCCTGCATTAATTTTTTACTGAAGAAACCAGATGGCATATCCTTAGAAAGTTTTAATATGGATTTTGCTGATTACACTCCCGTTTGTCTATTAACATGTTTCTATCTGTTATCTACTCTTTCCATATGAAATGGGAGGTAAACTTAGAAATTTGATCAAAACCAGGTGTAACGTTTTAGGAAAACCGCTTCATAGAGAGTGTTTCATACTTAAATCTAGAAGTAAATAATCTCTGTTTCTCTGTGATGTTAGAGGAATTGATGAGTATTGCCAATATCTTTCACTTCATTAAGGTTTATAAAGAGATGATAGTCTAGTAATTTTTGTTAGCTGTGATGCTTCTGCAAAGAGGAATGTTCCTCATGAACAATTGAGTTATCATGGTGAACAGTTTATATAAAAGAGTAAGTACTAGATTAACTACTTTTATTTACCATTTTTAAAACACTAGTTGGTTCAGTTAACACCCTTCACAGGTGTCAGGATTTTTGTTATGGTTGTTTGTTTTTATCATTAAAAACTCGAAGGTTTAAATATTTTTGATTTATCAAAAATGTTGCATTTATTTTTATTTCAGTTAAATTTTTATTGCAGAGTTCTTGTTTAATTTTATTCTGATCACAACAGGTAACATTATTGTATGTGATTTCACTTAAGAATAGTCCATTGTGGGTGCCTGGGTGGCTCAGTTGGTTGAGCGACTGCCTTCGGCTCAGGTCATGATCTCAGAGTCCCGGGATCAAGTCCCACATTGGGCTCCCAGCTCCATAGAGAGTCTGCTTCTCCCTCTGACCTTCTCCTCTCTCATTCTCTCTCTTACTCTTCTCTCTCTTAAATAAATAAATGAAATCTTAAAAAAAAAGAATAATCCATTGTATCATGGAGAACAAGAGAAATGAACAATAGAAGATAGTGAAATAAAATATAGATTGTAAGCAAGAAGCTTCTGAAACATGTTAGATACAGATAAAGTAAATAGATCATTTGTGTACTGACACAGGTAGGAGGATATAGAATGAACAAGTATTACATATTCAAGAAGCACGAAATTTTATGACAGTTATATCACCTTTAAGTGAAGTACCCATTTCTGTCATCCAGAGGCCCCACGTAGCCTCTTTCAGAGACATGTAGAAACAAGCCATAGCTGCATAGCAAGGTATATGAGCTACAGCTCCTGCCCAGGAGTCTCACCCCTGTATCTTTTCCATAAAATAAGCATGTGTGTTATTTCCAGACACCTTCCTTCAGCTAAGCCACTTTGACTACTTTCAACTCTGGTCCTTATAGCCATTTTATATGGGGGAAGGCTGATGCAGGAGAGCAAATGGTAGAAAAGGAAGGAGGGACAGGGAGGGATTGAGTAGTATGATCTATCCCACTGGTCCACTGCCATAACTGTGTTAACTACATTGCTTGCTGTATATTTGAAATTCATTCAATAAACCGTGTGATCAGAGCATCTTAACTAATCTGGAGTCTTTCTATACTATGACTTCTAGGATGGAATGCCTGATAGTATATATGATAGGTAACAGCATCACAGCATTTTCCTACTCTTAAGAATAGCCCATAGCCCAGGCTGAATTATGACTTTTATGGGCCCTTTCTTCCATAAAAATATTAAAATTCATATTTTATGACTAGTAGTATAAATATTATGGCTATAATAATAATTTAACAATTAACTGTTTAATAATAATATTAAATATGAATATATTAATATTGTACACTAAANTGAATTATGACTTTTATGGGCCCTTTCTTCCATAAAAATATTAAAATTCATATTTTATGACTGTAGTAGTATAAATATTTTGGCTATAATAATAATTTAACAATTAATTGTTTAATAATAATATTAAATATTATGAATATATTAATATTGTACACTAACCTTTTTTGCCATAAGTTTATTTTTTCTTCTGATTTACAAATGAATGAAGATGCTTTCATGGATTTTAGGAGTATTATAGGCTGTAGGCACTGTGCCTGCTCTACACAATGAAGAAGTTGGTTCTACCATACTCTTCCTTTTTCTTAGTTTTTAAAAAAACACCTCTTATACTTTTGTTTGATTTAAAAAACAAACTTAAAAACATTATAGAAATCTGAAAATAGAAAGTAAAAATCTCTTTCATTTCTATAGATGGCTGTTGTTAATGGTGTGATGCATGTACTTACAGGTTATGTTTTGCTCTTCTTGTATTGGCCTATCTGTATATTTTTGCACGCACATACTGTATCCTCTGGGATCATGCAGTGAGCCTTATTCTTGATGTTGATCTTTTCATTGATGATATCAGATATAGTGACTGTCATGCATATTTGCTGAATTATTAAAGAATATTCAAATCTTCAATAGGGAAAATGATAAAACAGTGATGAGGGTAAATGAAATAATATATATAGCAAAAAAACAATTAACTTGAGTGTCATGTTGTCATAAAGTTCAAATGAGGTGATCTATATTAAGCTACTTCAAGTCAAAGAATGCAATTATATTCATTTCCATTTGAGGATGATTTAATTTCAACAAGATGAAATTTAGGGGAGGTCCATCTAGTAGAAAGTTCTATAACTGGAACCAAAGACCAGAGTAAAAAGAGCAAAAGAGAAGAAATGGCTTTATAAGGTGTGAAAATTGTCTAGAGGTTATAGTTGGTAGTAGGTTAAAAATATCACCCCCTGTGTGTTGTAATTTCCATAGTTAAACACAAAAAGCAAGCAAGCAAACAGATTGCCTTCATAGGCCTCTGTGTTCACAGTGGGAACCTTAGACCATACTTATGGCAATGGCCTAATTCCAGGCACTGGTCTATTTTTTGTGTGTTAAAGCAAATCTCAATCCCATCCCAGGAAAATTTAATCAGAACTTCTGTAGCTGAGAGCTAGTAGTTTGTTTCTTTTGTTTTGTTTAAAAAAGGATCCCAGCCATTGTAATGTGTATCTAGGGTTGAAACTTCCTATTTGAATACATGAATTTTATGACTAGGCAAATGAGTCATAGAGAGTACTTAAGAACTGGAAATGTAGTCTTTGAAGTCACCTTTGAATGTCAAATCTTATATAATAGTGAGGCCGACTTTGTGCTATGAAATTACAGTTTATCTGACTCATTATTAGCAGCAGTTAACACAATTCATGAAACACTTCTTTCTACCAGTGTTTCACTTCTCTGTTCTCTTGGTACTCTTTTCCCATCACTTTTCCATTTTCTGTTATTTCAATTTTTCTATTATTTCATTATTTCTAACTGGAAATCTAGTTAGATCCTGAAATAACAAAACTTGTTTTTGTAATCTGATTGGTCATTAAACTTTCCTGATGGTGGCCTTAGGAAATGTGTATATCTTCAAGAATGGGGAAAATAAACTCTACGGTTTATTTTTAAAGCCCAACCCAAGGAGCTATTATTCTGCTTACTCTCTTCTGGTTATTCTTCCCCACGATTTCCATATAATCCTTAAAAACTGTTACAACTAAACTTTGAGTACCACTTAGAGGAGATGGTTTCTTTTTTCCAGTGAACTTCAAAAGTGAGTCATTTTTACCTCAGAAGGAAAGATAACTGTTTTGAAGATAAGACTAATTACATTAGGTCTTCAACAGTCTCTTTTCTATTCCACAGTTATATTTATCTGCAAAAGGTCTAATCCAGTTCAAGGAAAAGATGTATGAAATCAGTTTGATTCCCTAAGGCAAACCCAGAGAGACTCTTATATTTATTTCTTTTAGTAGACTTATGGCTGCTGTCTAAGCCAAAATTAAAAGCATAAATAACAAATAGGAATGGACCACGAAGCTAGATAAATTGACTTCACAACTAGATTTACATGTTGGATCATCAAAACTTTACGTGGCCCAACCATTAATTTATAAATGCTGTCTTCAGTTTGAACTTTCCCATCCTTTCCTCTTGTTCCCCAGTCTTCCACATTAAAGTACCTTAGCTTTCCCCTGAAATATAAATCCTTCTCTGACAATAATATATAGAAAGACACCATTTATTAAATTTCTTCTGCTAAAAATCTTCTCTGGTATATAATCCCCTCCTCCCCTCCTCGACTACATTCTAGGAAAACCCTCCTTAGCGCTAATGAGAAAAAAATAAAGAACTATGCGTTTAGTCTCATACACATGCTGATAAGATTTAACACTGTGTTTCTGATATTGACATGGCCAATAGGGGATGATACTTAGTAGATATATATTGCTAAGACTAACTTTTTAAATGAAAATTTCCAATTGTATGCCTATATTGGCTTCTCTGAGAGTTAATTGTTCCTATCTAGTGAAAATCACAGAATAGTTATTATATATATTAATATTATCATTAATAATCTTGGTTTCTGATATTGAATTTTGACTAGTTTTGATAGTATCCAGCTGTGCTTGCTCTTTGATTCTATGTAATGCCTCTTTATCATCACAATAAATTTAGCTTTTTTCCTTAAACTGCCTTGAGTGAACTTATAAACTGACAATCAATTTATGCAAAACAATAGACCAGTATGAGATCAGGAATGAAATGTATCCATTTGTTTAAAACTCAAGATCTTTAGTGAAAAAAATTATTCAATTTGGAAGGTGAATAGATAAAGTATAAAGAAAAAAACTACATAGTTAGATAAATGAGACCTATTGTAGCATTGTACCGTGATAAAGGGTGAAGATATAATCACCGTCTCCCTCTCTCCCTTTTACTGTCTCTCTCTTTAAATATGTATTCTCTAAAAAAAAAATCACTTAATGTGGATTGAGCTCTTACTATGAGGTAGGGGCAATGCTAAGTGCTTTAAATTGATTTAATCTTCACAGGTATCTACTTTAATTATATATACACAGTAATATAAATAATTCAGTGTAAAAAGATTTGATATGCACATGTGCTTCTTGTAAGGTCCACAAATACTTTTATAATCTTGCTAACGTTTAGTTTTTAGCAATCACTCTCTTTCAGCATTATCCAAGACAATCTATATTCTTTTATCATATTTTATTTTTTTGACAAGACTGCTGTTTCTTCTACCATGATAATATTGACACCCTATGTCAAAAGTCCTATTTGTTTCATCTATCAGAATGAAGGGGTATTATCTCCAAATAGGTACTATTGGTAACAAAGAAATACCCAAATTAAATAGACACTCAGCTAAATTTTCCAAGTGGTTATTTTTTTTAATATCACTTATTTGTGGTCTCTCTCACTCTCTCATTCTCCCTGTTTCTGTCTCTCCTCTCTTTTTTTCCTTCTTTCCCTCCCCCTCTCTTGCCACTCTGGTGGGTGTTAGAATACTTGAATTGTAGTCTCTGCTAAATTGATTTAGAGCAGTATAACCTTGGGCAAATGACAAAAGGTAGTTGGGATTCTAAATTTCTGTTCTTAAAAATGATAATATAAAAGTAGATGATATCTAGTGTCATCTATAGACCTAAAATTCTGTGGTTCAAAGACATGATGAAACATTACCTGAGGTTATATACCATGGACAATGATTAAGTTTCAAATGAAGACTTTTTGAAAGTCCTACATTTACTTGAAAAGATGCATTTTACTTTGAGCTGAAATGCCACATTGACCATGTGTCTGTCCTAGATACTTTTGTTTTCTGGAAGAAAGGATGAAAGAAGCTAGGTTTAGCTAAGTATTATTTATCATGAAGATATAAGTAGAACATAATAGAAATCCACAAAGAAGAGACTTTATGAAGCAAACTCTCATGAAGCTTAGCCTGGGATATTAATGCTGAAGTTTGAGCTATGCTAAGGACTCAGCCATGGGTCCCCTACCATGGATATGACCCAGGACACGTCTCTTATGCCACATGAACTCTTTTTTTTTTCTGATTTATTTTCTTCCTCTATTATAGTTTCTGTCCTCTCATGCCTTCTCTGTACATTTAACTTTGACTTACCATAACCTTCAATCTACTGTCAAGTCAGTTTTTCATCTCTAACACCCATTGCTAATCAGCTAATTTGTTTTTTGTTCAAATTAGAGAGAATCTCATAAGTGTAGTTTATTTTTTTCAAACCAAGCTTTTTGGAAGGCATCAAACTTTGGTCCAATTAGCTGTGGTAGGAATTGCACTTAGGTCTATGTGATAAAAAAAATATGACCATCAAGGCTGTTCCCTTCAGTAAGGTATGTAGGTTTCATTCTTTGCCTTGAAGGAGGTATGGCCATACAGGTAACAAGACACATGTCAACTTACAGGATGGACTGGGTAGAAGGTTGTGAGCAGCAGCAACTGCTGCATACCTAAGTACTACTCTTTGAAGCATTTACATAGCTGTTTTCAGGGGGAAATTAAAAGAAGGTAAGTTATTTTGAGTAAGGAATGTTTGAGGAGATTTAATGTGTATCTCCGAAAGAAGGTGGACATTGACTTTTCTTAATTAACGCAGCTACTATAAAGGAAATTGAAATAAGAAATGAAAATTTAATGAGAATTGAGCTCTTACTATGAGGTAGGGGCAATGCTAAGTGCTATATCTCTGCTGATAATAATAGCATAAAACCTCAAAAGCTTGTGTGAAAGCAAAGGCTAATTGTTAAATTTAAGTCAAGATTTTTTTCCAAATTACATTTTTAAAATTTATTTGTCCACTTAATTACCGCCTTTCCTTATTTACTTTCTTAGTAAAAGCAGAAGTTTGAAAATTGAAAATGATCTATGAATTTGACAAAGGAAAAAAGACATATTACAAGAGCAGTGGGAATTTGTTGTACTTGGGTTTACACCCTAGAAGTGACGACTATTTCAGAATTCTCTTATGTGTATAATACAATGAATATGTGAGGCATTTTGAAACAGCTACTAACAATAATTATTGTATGTTAATATTTTGTTTATAAATGGGGCCTTTTAACTGGTATGAGACAATAACCAATTTTTATATCCCATTAAGGGTATACTGTACCACCAAATGGTATAAATGAGCTGAAATTTATAACTCATTTATCTGAGGGATTTTTTTTTTAGTACATACAGCGTACAGGAACATGTATTATTCATCTAAGCTGTTAACTCATTTGCATTTTCATTAAACTGTAAAGACTATATCACTGCAGTGTGAGCAGAATTTTAATTTGATTCTGTTTTGTACATACAAACCCAAATTTCTTGTGTTTAAAACTCCAAACATTTACTAATAGGCATCTATACATCTATACATACAGACATGTGCATATCTGTAATTGATAGAAAAAGCATACAAATAAAACATCTAATACCCAATTTATTTGTTTTTATTTGAAATAAGATATTTTCCCGTAGAAGCGAATCTTCCAGATAAATGAAACATTCTCTTAAGCACTGAAACTTTAAAAATATTACTGTTGTTTAAAGTATGTTACAACTTTCCTTCTTTTAAAGCCACGTATACTGAATGTTATTTTATTATTGATGATCCAAAGACACAAATTTCATGAGCTATTAAAACTTGAAGGTTTTTCCCTAAAAATAAATGGCTACAAAGGCATGCTTTTTAAGTTTCATATATATTTTTATGTATTTATATATAATATAAAATATTTTTATAAATATTTATAAAATATTAAAAACATCTTTATGGCCTCTTACTAACAGGCTGTGAAAAAGGAAGCAAGGAAATAGCTCCCTTTAATAGTGTTTGTCATCTTCTAGTGTGTTTCTTCAAATTTACTTAGTCAATCAGTAAATAAATATTAATTGGTGTTTATGAGAAGGCATTGGAAACAGAAGGAGAAGTAGTCAAAGCTTTGCTGAGGAAGGAGACATAGAGTAAACTGGTGAACATGAAAATGAATAAAGAAGACTTCTGCTATTACTCAGGAATGTTTCATGCTGTTAGAATATTAACAACACTGAATAATTATCAACCACACTTTCATTGTACCAGGTACTCTTCTTTTGGTTTAATTCATTTGTCTTCCTAAAGGAACTTAGGAGGTGTTATTACTCCTTATTACTCCTCCTTTTCTTATATTTCATAGGAGGAAGGTGAGGCAGAAATGTTAAGTAACTTGCTAGTTCATAGCTAGCAAGTGTTGAGAAAATAATTTAAAACAAAATCTCCTAACCCAGATAACCTCTCCACAAAAGTAGAAGAGAAAGAAAAGTTTTGTTATTGAATAAGCAATAAACAAAATGCATCACAGGCAATCTGTTAATAGATTGCAAAGACAAAAAGAAATCTCACCTTATATATAGCTAAACAGAATACAACCCATTAGATACATGTTTTCAAGACAAACACTAAATAGTCCTTGAGTAAGAAACTTCATGTCACCATTTGTCATGCTGACATCACTATAGACTCACCTGATAATTGGGGTGACCATCTGTTTTAGCTTATTGGCTTTATGCAAGGGAAAAACAAACATATCTTTATGACAGGAGTTAGTTTTACATCTTGGAGTGTGGCACCTGTCAAAATTAGGCTCCTTCCCTGGGACAAATAATACATTATATATTAATAAAAAACAAAATTAGGCTCCTAACCTTCCAAAGAAATTAGGAGATAAGAATACTGCCCTCCATCCATATCGCCTACAGACACATGAAAAAGTGCTCGACGTCACTCGCCATCAGGGAAATACAAATCAAAACCACAGTGAGATACCACCTCACCCCAGTCAGAATGGCTGACATTAACAAGTCAGGAAATGACAGATGTTGGCAAGGATGCAGAGAAAGGGGAACCCTCCTACACTGTTGGTGGGAATGCAAGCTGGTGCAGCTACTCTGGAAAACAGTATGGAGGTTCCTCAAAAAGATGAAAATAGAGCTACCCCATGACCCAGCAATCACACTATTTGGTATTTACCCTAAAGATACAAATGCAGTGATCTGAAGGGACATGTGCACCCAAATGTTTATAGCAGCAATGTCCATGATAGCCAAACTATGGAAAGAACCTAGATGTCCATCAACAGATGAATGGATAAAGAAGATGTGGTATGTATATATGCATGGAATATTATGCAACCATCAAAAGAAACAAAATCTTTCCACTTGCAACAATGTGGATAGAACTAGAGGGTGTTATGCTAAGTGAAATAAGTCAATCTGAGAAAGGCAATTATCATATGATCTCTCTGATATGAGGAATTTGAGGGGCAGGGTGGAGGGTCGTGGGAGGTTGGGAGGGAAAAAATGAAACAAGATGGGATCAGGAAGGAGACAAACCATAAGAGACTCTTAATCTCAGGAAACAAACTGAGGGTTACTGGAGGGTGAGGGCGCTAGGGATAGGGTGACGGTTATGGACATTGGGGAGGGTATGTGCTATGGTGAGTGCTGTGAAATGTGTAAGCCTGATGATTCACAGACCTGTACCCCTGGGACAAATAATACACTGTATGTTAATTTTAAAAAATACTCTCTTCCTTAATGATTGCCTATCAAAGAGATGATCCTCATCTTTGAGATAGACATACCTAGGTTGTAAAACTGGCACAAGGCTTATTTAGCATTTTTAAAAAATGTACATACGTTTTAAGAAACAGAAAACTTACAGTTTTTAATTTTCTAAGGTAAATATGCTAAGAAAAGGGAAAGGTGGCTTTCCCTTTTATTCAACAGAAAGAGTTAAACTTCTTATTTTTAATTTCTGTGTGCCTTTACATAAGTAAATAATAGAATTGAGATTTGAGTCCAGGAAGTGTTGGCAAAGCCCAAGTCCTTAAATACATCCCTATATAAAATTCTGCTAAGTGTATGCTTGGCTTGGAAATGACTGTCTTCACTTGCTTTGATACTTATATCATGAGAAGGATGCAGCCATACAAGCTCCAGGGAAGGAACATTCCAAGTAGATGAAGCAATAAGTCAAAAGACCTTGAGATCAAAAGAGGTTTTTGGTGTGGCTAAGGGACACAAAACCAGTGTGGCTGGATATAGTGGATGGGGGGAGACCATAAGCTTGCACACTTAGGTAAGGGTTAAATCTTATAGGCACCGTAGGCCATAGTAAGAGGTTTGGATTTTATTTTAGTGGCAATAGAGAGCAATTTGAAGGCTCTCTTAGGCAGAGAAGTATAATGATCTCATTTTTAATTAAGAAATTATTTTTCTTATATGAAGAAGTTGTGTTATGTTAGGGAGTTGACAATAGAGGCAGAGTAGCCAATAATAGCCTATTGCAGATTATAGCAATAGAGATTTGAATTAAATCTTGCCTGTTTTGGAGGTAAAGCTACAGAACTCTGTTGATGTTTTGATTGTGAGGTGGGAAGAAAGAGAAGAATCAAGGGTGATTCCAAGAATTTAGTTCTAAAATAAATGGTGGTAATTATCTACTGGCATAAGGAAGACTTCAAGTCTGGAACAGATTTAAGGAAGGTGTGGGCAATCAGTATTAGTTTTAGCCATCTTAATGTTGTAATGTCTTTTAGACGTAGGTCCAAATGGTGATGTCAAGTTAGCAGTTGGATTTAGGAGTCTGTGGTTCAGGGTAAATAGTCTAAGCTACAGATGCAAATTTGAGGGTCTTGGGCATATGAAAAGTATGCATGTAACTCTGGGATCAAGAATGAATGAAATTACCTGTCCTTGAGGGCAGATAGAGAAAAGTGCTGAGGACAGGAAATTTCTCGGATATACATTTAAACCAAGGTAATACCCTCTAAAAGAGTATTTGTCCTATGGATTATTTGTTGGCAAATTGAAGGGGAAAAATCTTTATATAAAAAGATAAGTAGAAATCCAAGAAACAGTGTTACTATATAAGTGAATGAAGGAGATAAATTTGACAGAAAAGTCAATGATCTCTAGTGGGGTTAAGAACTAAAAAAATTGAGTACCTACTATGTTTCAGGGACCTGTCAAAGTGCTTTACATATATTAACTCATTTAATCCTCACGGTTACTTTCCTCCCCCAGAAATGAGGACAAATACTACTGAAATTTCACAGATAAAGGTTGAAGTTAATTAACTTCTTTAAGGGCATACAGCTTGTAAGTGATGCAGTTGGATTCACACTCAGGAAGGTAGGACTCAAGAGGCTATACTCCTAACAATTATGACTATTGGTGACTTTTTGGAAGCAATTACAGAGGAATTTACTGTTCCCTCTCCCAGGAAACTTCCCCAATATCTAAATATGCCTCTCTCTGACACTTCTTAATATCTCTGTACGGTGTCCCTTATCAGAGATCCTTTTTCTGATATTCAATCAAAATGTCTCCTTGTACCACTTAATTTTTCTTCCTGGAACTTGCCAGTTCCTGTAATTATTATATATTTGTCTGATATCTCTGTCTCTATCTAGCTATCTATTAGTAAGTACTTAAATTTGTTCACCTTAGTGTCACCAGTGCAAGTCAATGGTTATGGCTAAATAAAGATTTATTGGCTAAAGATTGATGACGAGTTAATGATGAGGTAACGAATGAATGAACATAGCTTTGGTTGCAATTTTGACTGTCTAGTTGATGTTTGAGACTGTGGATCTTTAGTTTCACTAATTCTGAGGGTCATGTCTTTTTCTCCAGCAGAGCTCTGTCACCAAGAGGAAAGATTATTGTGGGAGTGAGTCAGGCTCTGAGTAGTCAGAAAGGAAGAGAATTGGAGAATCTTAAACAGAGGGAAAAGAACAGTTGAAATAGAAGGAAGGAGAGGTATAGAGAGTATTAGTGGGACAAATAAGGCATGGATAGGACTATTGGATGGGGAGGGAAAAGTCGAAGACAAAGGCATGGGAAGAATTGAAGGATTCAAGAAACAACTGGAGTAGGGGAGGGGATGTAAAGAAATGATGGCAAGTTGTAGTTATTTTGTATAATTCAGAATTTTAGATTTTTATAGATTATTAACTGTGATTATACAAAGGAGATAAGGTATAAAAATAAATGTCTGAAACTCATAAAAATGTTTCCTTAGCATTTCCCACCAGCATTGACATCAATAAAGTTTGTTTGTTTAAGAGAGAATGTGCACAGGGTGTGCAGGGAGAGGGGCAAGGGGAGAGGAAGGAGGAGAGAAGCAGACTACCTACTGAGTGTGAAGTCTGACATGGGGCTTTATCCCAGGAGCCTGAGATCATGACCTGACTGGAAATTAATAGACGCTTGACCAACTGAGCCACCCATATGGCCCAGAGTTTTATTTTTTTTAAATGTTATCTCTTTAGGAGCACAATAATAGCTATATTTTGTAAAATAATATTTTTTCAATTTAATGAAAACATGCATATGCATATACAGTCATAGACATTTAACAACTTAAACATTTCGATTTTAAAATGTCAATAATTAGACATTCTAATTAGAGCCATCTCTTTTGGAGTTGTGGGCCAGTAGGTATATGAACATTGGTTTTGAATTATTCTTTCATAACTGATTATTCAAAAAACCTTTATTCAGTATATTCCCTTCTAGTCAACAGAATTATTCTATTAGATAGCCAGCTGGAGCGATGGATAAAATTTATGCTGTTGGTCTCTGGTTCTTCTTGCATGAGCCTATATAGGCCTTCGAAAAACAGCAACAACTAGCAAAAAAACAGAGCAAAACAAACAAATGTCTTGAACTTCATTATCGGTGTGAACAACTGTCCAATACATCCTTACAAACTAGTTCTGAGGTGTACATATATAATTTCAAAATAATATTACATTTGATGAAGGATTTGGGGCAATATGATCTTTAAAAAGCCCATTTACTTGTTCTGGAAATGTTCACTTTTTGTATTTGGAAAAAATACGCATTTTTTCAGTTTTATTTTTCTAAGATCATAAAGGGGAGCAAAAGTTACCTTCAATTCCTCAAATTGAGAGGACCGTTTAAAGCAATTTTATAATGTTAATAAATAGGAAAACCCATTAACATCTGATTTACTAGGGTGGTCAGGATTTGTAGCATGGTTTATTGCAGTTCATTTAACAAATAAGGCATGCATATTGTTTTCAATTTCCTTATACTCCCAGCTGAGTAGTAAAACTATTCTAAGTAGTATATTAGTAACAATAATAGAGTAAAAGCTGGAGGGGGTTCTGGAATATCTTAAGAAATTTATTTCTACTTTTGCTGTAACAACCACTCAAGGCATAAAGTTCTTAATGTGGCACTTAGAGACTTCAAGGATCATTTAAAATAAAATCTAAAACAATAAAACCACATTGTTGTAAAGCAGGAAATCACGCTAAAAATCTGTCTTCCTATAGATGTAGACTTTTGTATCACCCTCCTTTGCCACAATCATCCATCTTTTATCTCAAATGGGAATATTTTTATTGAAATCAGAGGAAATTCACAGTTAAAATAGTAATTGTGATTTTATATTTCAATGATAGTTTAAAGGTTTTAATTCAGTGATATTCAACTTAGGTCTTTACAAGAGCATTGATCTGAGAGCTTTGTTCCATGTTGAAAGAGGCTTTACTCAGGAGTTATCCTGACAGTCTGGCCTTGGACTCTCCGAAGCTTCACATACAGGTAGGGAAGCATCTTAACGGGGCAGTAGGTCATGAGAAGGAGGATTATGTATTCTTTTACTGTCATGGAATAATGTGGAATATGGATAGTTTACTTGGATCATGTCTGATATCAATTCTTAAACCATTAAGTCAGGGCAAGAAAAGGAGGTCTTGAAATAAAATGGTGATGGTACACTCTGAAAAGTCAAGATGGATAAATGATTGAAGATTTTATTTACACGTAAGTTTTAAAGGTTAAACACGTAAGTTTTATAGGTTATCTCTTTAAGTGAAGAATTGTGCTGGGCTCAGAGCATTCAGTGCTGATCAAGGCAGACCTGGTTCTTGTTTTCCTGGTATTTACATTCTAGTTTAGAGAACAGACAAACACAGTAGTGGAAACATACACACCCATCGTTCTGACCACTGTAAAGAAGCCAGTAGAATAGGGACTGAGGTAGTGACTTTTGGTTGTGCTGCATTTGTTGCTATTAAGGTCAGTGGAGGCTTCTTTGAAAAGAAGGCAGTGTACTTGAAGTGAAATTTAAGAAGGGTTTAGCCATGATGATAACAAGGGGAAGAGTAAGAAGGGGGAGGAAAAAAAAAAAAACAGGAACAGCAAAAGAGAAAGTTCTAGGAATAAGAACTGTTTGAGTTGCAGAGTTACAGAAAGGAAGGCATTTTGATGACAGTCTAATTAGAGCAGGATTAGGGTGTATTGTACTGTGAAGTTGGAGAAGGGACGAGGCAACCTCATGAGGGACATTATAGGTCAGGAATCTTTTAGTTTTGTAAAGATGTAGTGGGAAGCCAGTGAAGTGTTTGGACCAGAGAAATGATGTGATTTGGTTCATGTGTTTTGGTCCCTGATTTTGGAAAGGGGGCAGTGAATTCAAGAAGACCGGCTAAAGAGTTTCTTGCAGTTTTTCAGGAGAAATATTAATATCTTGGCCCAGACACTAGTAAAGATGGAAATAAAGTAAAAATCCAATGTATATTTTGGAGATAAAACTTACCTGAGCAACTAGTACATTTATTGGGGGAGATAAGAGAAAAGGAAAGAATGTCTTTGGCATGAACAATAGGGTAGGTGGGGGTGGGGTGGGGTGGCATTTATGGTGCTATTTGTTTAGATGGAAAAGATACAATCACTTGTTTGATATTTGAGAATTATTTCTATAGCAGGATTGAAATTCTTAAGATGTATGTTCAGAAAGTTTGACAGTTTCCTGAAAGCCTGTCAGGAAGAAAGAGTGTTTGCTTGATTATCATTAGTACAGTTTTATCAGTGATATGCCAGTGAAGTATTAACAACCAGATGAATGCCAGGGAACTTGATCTTCTGTTTTCCTTATCTTGATACCGTGTTGAGACATGATCTAGTTTAGAAAAACAAGACATTTCCTTCTCCTTTTGCATTTTTACTCAGTGAAACTTTTATGAAATTTGGTCACATTTTTCTTTTCTTTTTTTTTTTAAAGATTTTATTCATTTTTCAGAGAAAAAGAGCACAAGCAGGGGGAGTGGCAGGCAGAGGGAGAGGGAGAAGCAGGTTCATGCTGAGCAGGGAGCCTGATGTGGGGCTCAATCCCAGGACCCCAGGGTCATGACCTGAGCCAAAGGCAGAGGCTTAACTGACTGAGCCACCCAGATGCCCCTACATTTTTATTTTTATTTAGTAAAATATACTCCTTTTCATATATAGTTCCATGAGATCAGACAAATGAATAAGTTGTCATAAATACTATGACAATTAATTGTAAAATAGTACTCTCACCCAAAAACTTTCTTCATGATGCCACTTTCATACCATCAAACCCTGGCAGCAACTGATATATATATATATATTTTTTTTTTGTCTTAACATTGTGCCTTTTTCTGAATTATCATATAAATGGACTCATTTGGTAGCTTTATGATTTTGATTCATACATGTTTTATTGCATTTATCAATAGTTCCTATTTCTTGCTGATTAGAGTTTCATTGGATATAGTAGATTGTCAGATTTGGTGATTATGAATAGGTGATTGGTGATAATGAAGCCACAATAAACATAAGTTTTCATTTCTCTTGGGTAATAATACCAAGGAGTAGGATTGCTGGATTATATGATGAGTGTATATTTAATTCTATTAGGAACCGCCAAAGTGGCTTTAATATTTTGTATTCCTACCAGCAATGAAGGGTTGTTCCCAGTTTCTCCATCTCCTCAGCAGNAATAGGTGATTGGTGATAATGAAGCCACAATAAACATAAGTTTTCATTTCTCTTGGGTAATACCAAGGAGTAGGATTGCTGGATCATATGATGAGTGTATATTTAATTCTATTAGGAACCGCCAAAGTGGCTTTTTGTATTCCTACCAGCAATGAAGGGTTGTTCCCAGTTTCTCCATCTCCTCAGCAGTCCTTGGTATCATCAGGTGTTTTGTTTGTTTAGCCATTCCAGTGAGTGTGAAGTGGTATCTCTTGTACTTTTAATTTGCATTTAGTTAATGGTCAATGATATTGAGAATCTTTTCATGTTCTTTTGTGCCATCTGTAAATCTTCTTTGGTTAAATACTAGGCCAAATATTGCCCATTTTTTAAAATTAGGTTGTTATTTTTTTACTGAAATTAAGAGTTCTTTATATATTTTCTGATATATGATTAGCAAGTATTTTCTCCCAGTCTGTGGCTCTTCTTTCATTTTATTAACAATGTTATATACATAGCATAAGGTTTCTTTGATGAATTCTAATTTAATGTTTCTTTGCTCTTAGGGATTGTGTCTCTGGTGTTATACACAAGAACTCTTTGCTCAACCCAAGAGCAAACATTTTTCTCTTCTATTTTTTTCTTTTTTAAAGCTGNTACACAAGAACTCTTTGCTCAACCCAAGAGCAAACATTTTTCTCTTCTATTTTTTTCTTTTTCAAAGCTGTTTCTTTTTTTTTTTAAGATTATTTATTTATTTATTTGAGACAGAGAGAGAGAGATCACAAGTAGGCAGAGAGGCAGGCAGAGAGAGAGGAGGAAGCAGGCTCTCCGCCGAGCAGAGAGCCTGATGCGGGCCTCGATCCCAGGACCCTGAGATCATGACCTGAGCCGAAGGCAGAGGCTTTAACCCACTGAGCTACCCAGGCGCCCTTCTGTTTTTTTCTTACAGAAGTTTTGTACTTTCAGGTTTTGTATTTAGATCTATGATCTATTTTTTTTTTTGCATATAGATGTCCAAATGTTGTAGCATATTTTCTTGAAAAGAGTATCATTAGTCCATGGAATTGTCTTTGTACTTTTGACAAAAAATGACTGACTATATATGAAAATCTATTTATGGCCTCTCTGTTCCATTGATCTACATGTATATCCATTCACCAATACCATGATGTCTTGACTATTGAGATTTTATGCTAAGCCTTAATATCAGGTAGTATTAGTCCTTCAATTTTGTTCTTTTTAAAATTGCTTGAAAGGAAAGTCGAAGAATCCTTATAAGTGATATGGAGTTTCATATCCAGACCTTATCAAACTCCTAATCTAAACTCTCATCTTTTCTGACCGGAGTTTTTAATAGCTATCTGAATTTCTGCATTCTTTTCTTGTATTCATTCTTTACGATGCCACTGTACTGCTTTTCTAAAAGTCTGCTATCATTGTCCTGTATCTTGAACATATACCTTAATTCCCTGTGAAATAATCATGTAGAGTTCCCCTCTCCAAGACATTTCTTATCAGCCATAATTAACTTCATAGTATCCCTCATTCTAGCCACCTCTTTCACTGTTTTAATTTTTGTAATTATTTTGATACCATATTATTATAACAAGTGAAATATTATATATAAAACTATTAAATATATTACTATTATTGAACACTGCTTCATTTTATGTATATTATATAAATCACAGACTCATACAATAGATATTATTGCCCCTATTTAAAACCTTTTGAGGAACTCAGGGCTCAGAATGGTTAAATAAACTGGTTTAAAAAATCGGGAAGGAGACAAACCATAAGAGACTCTTAATCACAAAACGAACTGAGGTTTACTGGGGGGTGGGAGGGTAGGGATAGGGTGGATGGGTTATGGACATTGGGGAGGGTTTGTGCTATGGTGAGTGCTGTGAAATGTGTAAGCCTGATGATTCACAGACCTGTACCCCTGGGGCAAATAATAAAAAAAAATTTTTTAAATCAACATGACAAATATTAGACATAATTAGATTTTCAGTTTCATTTTGCCTCTATGTTTATACCACTGTTCCCTGTTTGTCTCAGGACCCCCTAACATATGCAATCTATAACAGCAGGGATGACCCCAGGTCCTTGATATACACAGAGATCTTACTGTCCCCCTTATTTTGAATGTGCTTCTTCCCTCTCTGTGTCTATTTAAAACCTGATGATCCTTCAAGCTCATTAATGCTACTGCTTCTTCCATAAGTCCCTCAGCAATGTCTAAAGTTAACTCTGAATTTCTACTTATCTGGAATTATTTTTCAGCCTTATACAGTATCTTTTCATTTAAAATTTGACTTCGTAATAACTTTCTCCATGTTATGTTTATATCTTAATCTGAGGACATGACTTTATCATGTACTGCTTCCATGTACTTCATAATATCACATATTCTAATCGAAATATTCTGGTAGGTTCATTGGAATTTTCTGCTCTACTAAGGGCTTTTTACGTCACCAATATTACTTCATTTTAGTACTTTAATATTGGCAGCATAATACTTTTTCAACTTCTATTACCGTATAATATCACATCAGATATACAGACAGATATACACATATGTATGTATATGTGAAGTTTTCTGTTTGAGTATTAACATATTTTGCATTAGAGATTATAGTTAACAGCTCAAAGCATACTACCTTGAAAGGTAAAATGATACTTAAACCTGGCTGTACATTAGAAGTATCTGAAGAATTAAATATTAATTCTCATTCAGTTGGTCCAAGCTTGGGCATGGAAATTATACCATTTAAAAGTTCCTTATTAAAAAAAAAGTTAAAAGATTCTAAGGTGCAGCTAAAGTTGAGAATCCTTGGTCTGTTAGGCAGGTAGACAATACAGCTGAGGTTGGATTTGACAGTAGTTAATTAGATATTAGTGAGAAAAACTCCAAAGTATACCTCGGTCACTGTGACTCCCATGTTTCTAATGGATTTAGTATGCTATTCTTTTTTCACTCTGATTAAAGATTTTATTATATTTTTGAATAATATATATAGAATTAAAAATTGTACTTGTTATCTGGATCTCACATAAAGTATATACCTTTGTTTTGGACAATGGATTATGTAGCCTTCTGAAAATTAGTTATACAGAGCCAAACATTAAATATAAAGTACCAAAGCAATGGCATAGCATAAATCACATTTTTGAAACTATTTGGAGCCTATAGGACAATTTATTTGTGATGCCCATTGTATCTGTATTGCTAATGCTGAGAAATAGAATGGACTGATTACAGTACTGTGTCTAAATATTTAGTCATGCTGAATGAGATAATTTTTCAAACACTAATGTAATATACGATAGGTATTAGGACTATATTTCCGATGTGACTGAAAATAAATTGATGGTGTAACATGTTTTCCTTGACTTTATAATAATAAAGATGTGTTGCCCAGTGATTACAGAGTAAGAGGAGACATAATCAGAGGTAAATGTTAGCAGCAAAGGCATTAGTTACTAAAAAATGCAGCGGGCAAATAAATGGACTAATCATAACTTACAGCATTAGGAAATAATAAAAAATTAATGCATTAATAAAAATTAAAGCAGTAATTAATATATTATGAAATATCTCAGAAGTTGAGTAGAAATTATTAAAAATGCCTTTTGCTATTCTTCTAACTCAAGAGAATAAAATAGAAATTTCTAGATAGCCCAACATAGCAAAACACAAAATTAGTTATGAGAAAAGGGACAAAACCACAGATTCAGGAAAAAAAAAATAAGAAAATCAGATGTGACTATGACCTACAAGTCTATGTTGCTGGGGATAGAATAAGAAGGGAAAGCAGATGACAGTATTTGAATATTTCAAACTAGTATTTGGCCTTCTTACCATCACTTTTCAAAAATATCAGAGGAAATTAGATGTCTCAAAAACAGAAAAACAAAGGAATAATCTCTGAGATTTTTACAGTGAGATTTTTTTCATGAATGTATCTCTTAATAAGCTAGGTAAACTAAACATACTTATTTGAATTTTTATTCTATTTGCCTAGGTAGAAGTAGAACAATATTGTAGAGACAAAACAAACCATGAAGCCACGTTTTTACCTTAACTCCTAATGCAGATACGATGTATAAGGTGCTTATGTTGTCATTACAACAGTGGGAAAAGGCCAATGAAAGGACCTATCAGACAACAAGAGGAAGCCAGTACAGGAAAAAAGATTGCGAGCAAAAACAATTATTTCAGTTTGCAAACAAGAGAAGGAAATCTAGGGCGCCTGGGTGGCTCAGTGGGTTAAAGCCTCTGCTTTCGGCCCAGGTCATGATCTCAGGGTCCTGGGATCGAAACCCACATCGGGCTCTCTGCTTGGCAGGGAGCCTGCTTCCCCCTCTCTCTCTCTCTCTGCCTGCCTCTCTGCCTCCTTGTGATCNAAATAAATAAAATCTTTAAAAAAAAAAAAAAGAGAGAGAGAAGGAAATCTAAAGGAAAAACAGTTATTTCAATTTTTGGACTTTTCTAGGGTCATAAACTCCAGAAAGTTTTATAGTCCTTAAAGCCTCTAAGTCTTTCTGGGGTTCTCTGCAGTAATTCTGGCTTTTGGTTCCTATTCCACTTCTTTCTTCACCACACACACACATACAGACACACACATATGCACATGCACACACACAAACACACACACACCTGACTTCCACTTACTACAGTTACTTAGATTTCTACTTCTTTTCTAGTTTGCTCCATCAGTTACCACTTTTCCATCAGCTTCCAAAAATTTGTTGACATCTCCCATGAACGGAGAGTACAGATACACACATATGTTCATTCTGCGAGGTTTAATTAAAATCTGTTTTTTTCTTTTCTCTCTTTTTTTAATTAGCAACAATCGCTCCTCAGATAAACCTCATTGGCTACGATACTGCCACTGCGCAAAGCTTCTCTCTCTTTTTTTAAAGATTTTATTTATTTATTTGACAGAGAGATAGAGAGTACAAGTAGGCAGAGCAGCAGGCAGAGGGAGAGGGAAAAGCAGGCTCTCTGCTGAGCGGGGAGCCCAACGCGGGACTCGATCCCAGGACTCTGGGATCGTGACCTGAGCCAAAGGCAGACGCTTAACCAACTGAGCCACCCAGGCGCCCTAAAATCTGTTTTTTTTTTTTCTAATGGTTTTGTTAACAAGAGATAGAAATAAGAAAAAAGAAAAAAAGAGCAGAGTAGACATTGCATAGTAAATGTGACTATGCCAGGGGGTTGGAGGATACATGTGAGATACCTTCTCAGACATACTTGGAAACATTTGCAAAAAGATGCACCTGGCCACTCCAAGAGTGATAGCTTAGCTCCCCGATACTTGGGCAATGAAAATTAAAAATAGAATGAGATTTTAAAGAGCTCAAGTTATAGAATAATGTGATTAACTGAAATTTCACCTGTACTGTTTGCTAAGTGAGTGAAGTTGAGCAAGTTTCTTAACCACTTGAGCTTTGGTTTGCTCAGCTCTAAAGTAGGAAGTATAATAGTTCCAAATGCATAGGAATGTCATAGAAATTAAACATGAGTGTGAAAGTACTTGGAAGAATGCTTGGACTATGGAAAAGATTTACTATTTCATAGTGAGTATCATTAACATGTTTTGAGTGTTTGCTGGATGATGATGCCAGCACAAATAGCAAGTAAAGAAGATTCAATAAAAATAGTGAAATTGAAAAAAATATTGAAAAACTTTATTCACTTTCTATAAATCAAATCTATTTGATTTTCATAGTGCTCAAAATATGTAAGGGGTAAGGTGAATTTCAACATCCCTTTTGGTATGTATGAATAAAAGTTAAACACATACCTTACAAACTAAGCATAAAGATGTGATTATAATATTTATTTCAGTGTAAGAATGAGTGTCATACTCAACAGTGAAAAATTAGAGTCATCTTAATTAAAATCAGGAGAAAAACAAATATGTTCTTAATTATCATATCTATTAAGCAGTGTTCTGAAGTTTTAATTATTTCAATATCCAGGACGAAGAAATAAGACCTAAGATTTAGAAGAAAGGAGATTATTACTGTTTGCATGTTATATAATTGCTCGCCCAGGAAACTTAAGGAATTCAACAAGAAAACTATTAGAAATAAGAGTTTAGGAAGGGCTAATTGTACATTCATTTTATAAATATCAGAAATAGCCAGTTTTAAAATGGAATTTTCAAATGGAAGAACATAAAACTGATACAGTACACGAGCCCCCAGTTTTCAGGTTTTGAACCATACCCTGTGAATGCAATCTGTGAGAAGGGGAACTGATGTAGTGAGCCCCATAGTGACCATAGCTTCTTCCCTGAGGACAGTACCCTGACCATGCATGGATCAGCAGGCTGGAGCCCAAGCAGATCACAGCCACTCCACTGAGCTGAGGACACAGACATGGCAGTCCAGGGCAGTCGAGGCAAGCTGGAATCTGTGGAATGGGGCAAGGTAGAGGAGGAAGCTGTGCATATGGCCAGGAGCCTCTGTAAGAGACTTCTGAAAGACCTTGGCTTGGGATGAGCTCTCTAACATGCTTAGGCTAAAACTCTCATATGTTTACAGAGAATGAATTCTTTGAGAGTGAAAGTTGAACTGGACATTAAACAGTGCTGAAAGACATGGAATTCTGGCCCAACAGGCCAGGGAAATTAAGAGATTTAGAATTCACAAACTCAGCCAGCCAAGGTCTCCATCCCTTCTATCAGTATCACACTATTCCCCCAGCAGGGCCTGCCATTGACAGCATAGACCTATTAGGCTACTGTGTTGGAATATAATACAAGGGCCTGCATATTAACTTTCCCTTGTAGTTTTGCCACTTTTATAATCAGATCCAGGTTCTGTCAGCTGTCAGCTCTGGTATCTCATGGAAACTATTTTCATCTGCAGTAGTTCCCATCCCCTGCCACCCATCCATGGTTTTGCTTTCTGTGTTTTGGTGGAAGCAGGTGATTCTCCTGACATGTCATTAGAAGGTCAGTGGTAGCCTCATGCTGCAGCATAATGTCTACACCGTTCACTTCACTTCATCTCATCATGGAGACATTACCACAGAAGAAAAAGGGTAACTACAGTACAATAGGATATTTTGAGAGAGAAAGCATATTCTCATAATCTTTATAAAAGTATGTTGTTATAATTGTTATATTTTGTTAGTAGTTATTGTTAATCTCTTACTATGCCTAATTTTTATATTAAACTTTATCATAGATGTGTATGTATAGTAAAAAACATAGCATGTCTAGGGTTCAGTACTATTCACACTTTCAGGTATCCAGTGGTGGTCTTGGAATGTATTCCTCATAGATGAGAAGGGACTACTGTAATTTTTTTTTCTGTTAAACTAATCCCTGTTGACTAGGGAAGTTAGTACATTAGAACTTATTTCAGTGATAATATATCATACTTTATTTCTGTTCTTTATGCTTCTCTTTCTTATTTTGTATCTTCCTTTGGATTGAATGAACTATTTTTTTTAATTCCATTTTTCTCTTATTCTTATCCTTCCCTTCCCTTTTTACGGGGCATTTTGTTCAGCATGTTAATTTAATCATGATTTATTTTTATTCTGCCACATTTATTATTATAATTATTGTTAATTTCATGTGCTTATTGGTTCATATTTAGCTACATGCATACCTATATCTTTGTTCATAATTTCTTACTGTATCCTAGTCATTCCCTCTGGTTTCAGTGTTCTTCTCAAAATACATCTTTTAGATGGTCTTTCGTGAGATTTAACTGGTGATAGACTCCTTCAGGATTTATTTGTCTGAAGTGGCTTTGATTTTGCTTTTTTAAGACTTGACACAAAATTCTAGGGTTGTGGTTATTTTCCCTCTGCACTTTTATGTTTCAACTATCTTAAGTTTACATCTTGACTGTTGAGAAATCTATTCTCAGTGTATTTCTCAATCCATTAAGAAGTTCATTTTTCTCTCTGGATCCTTTTAAGATTTCTTCTATATTTTTGTTGTGTTTTTTTGTGTGTATGTTATTTATTCAAACTTGCTTAAGTGCTTGCATTTCAAAAGTAAGTATATTTAGGTATTTTATTGATTCTGGAGTTTCTGATTCACTGTATATACAAATAAAAGTTCTGTTTCATTATCTAATTACATGCATGTTAGACCATCTTAATCTTTTAACTCCCTTATTTTCCACCTGTTTAGCATTCTTTGTAATTTCTTTATGTTTATTGTCTTACTCAGTCTCTGTTCAAGTGTGTACTATTTCTTTCGTCTTTCATAGTAGGTCTGTACAACCATTAGTCTGTCCATAATCTAGGTTCAATTCAAATTTTGTTTTATTTTAAGCATTATTTCTTCTGAAAGTTCATCTTGATTAGGTATGCCTCCTTTAGTTGCTCATATACCTTTGTGTATACCTCTATATAAGTTTAGGTATTAACTAATGAAATAAGGAAAGAATGGCTTTCTCTCCTGTTGTCTCTAATTTTTGTAATATCTTAGGTAAAACTTTAACCACCTAGCATTTGATGCCTTGCTTCTCTATTAAGGGAAAGAAAGCTTAATATTAATTTCCTATAAATTGTGATTGATTTACTAAAGTCTGATACAATGAAATGTTCTGGTTATATATGGTTGTGTAATGAACCAATCCTAAATTTGGTAACTTAAAATAATTCATTATTATATCTCAAAGTTCTGTGTGTAGCCTGAACTTAATTGTAAGTTCTCATTTAGTGTCTTTCATGTGCTTATAGATAGTGGCTGGGGCTGCAGTCATTAGAGGCTTGATTAATCTGGCCATCCATGATAGCTCACTTATATGGCTTGCATTTGATGAATAACATCAAATAGCATGTTAACCAGAGTACCTATACATGGCCTCTTTACATGGTTTAGGTTCCTCACAGCATGGGTTGGGTTCTGAGAGAAATCATTCCAAGAGTGAATATCCTAAGAGACCCAAGCAGCAGCTATAAAACTTCATATAAAAATCACACAGATTCCCTTCTACTGTATTCTCTTAGTCAAAAAAGAGTCACAACCAGGACAGACTCAAGAAGAATGGGCTACACAAAGGCACAGATGCCAGAAATTGTGGTTTACTAAGGCCGTCTTTGGAGAACAGGTGCTACTGATGTCTCCCAGTCCCCGATCATATCCATTCTATTTTCAATACACTCTCATCCCCCTCCCAAGAAACCCAGAGAGTGCATCCATTATAGCATTAGTTTCAAGAAGGATATAATCATCCAGATCATATTCACATGGTAATAATGCAGTTCCATAGAATAGGAGGGTTGGTTTCCTATTGCTGCTGTAACAAATTATTACACATTTAGTGGTTTGAAACAGTGTAAGTTATTTTCTTATTGTTTTTATGGTCAGAAATCTATAATCAAGGTGTTGGAAGGGCTGTATGCATCCTCAAGGCTTTAAGGGAGATTTTGTTTCCTTGTCTTTTCCAGCTTCTAGAGATCACCTGCATTCCTTAGTTTGTGGGTTCCTTGCTCCATCTTTTAAGTCAGCAGCATAATGTCTTCTCTTTTCTCTGACTTCTAGAACCCTTGTGATTACTTTGGACTCAATCTGATATAAAGATAATTTCTCCATGTCAAAATTCTTATGCTTATTTGTGAAATTGCTTTTGCCATGTAAGTAATGTACTTAGAAGTTCTGGGGATTAGGGCCTACTCATCTTTGAGAGACCTTATTCAGCCTAATGAAAATGGTTTCTGGCATGCTATTTCTAGAATAGTATTTCTCTCAATCTGAATTCATCTCAGTGAAAAGACAAACTCCAACACACAATGGTGCGATATAAAGAATATTGTTACTCAAGAGTAGTAGGAATGAGAGCACAGAGCAAATAACCTGTGCATAGCAATTCTCAAATCCAGCCAGACGTGATACCATTTCCTTGATTATATCTCAGTACGGTTTCCTGGAAGTTACTCTTTATGGTGCTTAGCTGGTTATTATATATATGTAGGCTCTTAATTTTACTGTCTGGACTCTTGACTCCACTTTCTCAATCAACCTTTTTTACAAGAAATTGGTGGCTTTGTAGCTTTCTCAGCCCGATTCCTTTCTATAAATGGTTCAGGGCCCAAAGGATTTATTTCATTTTTAATTATATCTGTCCATTCTGATGCAAGTTAACAATGTTTTTTCAAATACTATATTCTTAAAACCTTTCTGATTTTCCTGTGAATATCATAGATTTACTCATTAGACAAAAGCCATGGCTAACAATCCCTTTAAGATAGAGGCTTTCCTTGTCAGAATGTGTTGGAGCAATTCTTTAAAAATTCTTAGAAGTATTTTTTTCCTGTTTTCTGAAAAAAGTTAATTCAGTACAAGTACAGAGATGGCTTTCGCTCATGGGTTGTGGAGGCTCAACTTTACAGGGAGACTGGGGAAAATGAAGGTTGTTAGGCTGTTACAGAGGAAGCACATTCGACTTTTTTTTTTTTTAAGATCTTTTTTAAGGTACCACTCACATAAAATCCATATATATTTAAGATATACAACCTGATGTTTTGATATATGCATACACTGTGAAATGATCACCAGAGTTAGGCTAATTGATGTATCCATTACCTCTCCAGTTACCATCATGTGTGTGTTGAGAAGATCTAATTTAAGATCTGTCCTGCTAGTAAATTAAAAGTATAAAATACAGTATCATTAACTTTGTTACCATGCTGTACTTCAGATTTCCAGAAGTATTCATCTTGTATAACTGAAACATTGTACCCTTTGACCAACATCACTCCACTTCCCCCACCCTCAAACCGTAGCAACCATCATCCTACAGGCCACTTTTTATGAATTTGGCTACTTTAAATTACACATATGGGTGAGACCATATAGTATGTCTCTTTCTGTGTCTTGTTAATTTTCCTTATTATAATGTCCTCCATATTATTGCAAATGGCAAGATTTTCTTCCTTTTTATGGCTCAGTAATGTTCCATACTCTGTTTTGTGTATGTGTATATGTATGCATATTAGAAGCATTTATGACTAATTGAGAGGGTCTGTGGGATGGCCATTAAATCTTTTTAAAGTCTTGATAGATATTTCTATAGCCATGCTGTTAAAATGATCCATGCCCCAGGTCATTTCTTATTCTGAGAATCTTCCTTTTTCATTTAGAGAGCCCGAGAGAATAAGATGCCTTTTTAAAAAATTGAGAAACTCTGGTCTTATTTTTATTTCTCCTAAATTTTGATTGAAATTGGAACAATTTATGTCTTGCTTATTCCTCTCTATGCATACCTTATTGTATACAGCTACAGAAAACCAGGTGGTACTTGTAACCAAGTGGAAGTCTTGGCCGAATGTACCAATTTATTTAGTACATTTATTTTCCTTGTTATCATAGGCAACAGTTTTACTAAACTTTTAACTGTTATATAATAAAAGTCATCTTTCCTCCAGATTCCAAGAAAAATTTTCTTACTGTCCTTGCAGCTTTCATTAATAAACTTCTTGATACCCTTCAGGCCTCCACAACCCCATTCTAGGTACCAGTTTCTCTTCCCCTTATTTCTGCTTCATAACAAATTATCTGAAACCTTAACTGCTAAAAAACAATTTTAAGAAAGTAATTATCTTTCATGACTGTGTTGCTTGACTGGGTTCAGCTAAGTAAGCACTTGGGTTCTCTTATGCAGTTGCCATTAAATAACAGTTGGGGACATGATAGGCTTAGTTAAGCTGACTGTCCCAAGATGCATCACACACATAGCTACTACAGGTTCTTGGCTCTGATCTCAGCAGGTACTATAGACTGAAGTGATTCTGTTGGACTGTAGACTGTGATCTCTCTCTCTGTCACCTGTGCTTTGCACGGAATTATGGTTGGTATCCTAAGGACTGCATCACAACAAGTGTTCCAAAAGACCAGTTGGAAATTGTGCGTCTTCTGATGACCTAGCTTCGCTATGATCTGTTGGTCAAGGCTAAGTCTTGGGGCTAGCCCAGATTTTAGTAAAAAATACTACTCTAGGACACGATCACTAGGAGATGTGGTCAATTGGAAGACCATTTTGGGAGACTAGCCATTACATGAAAATTATTAGTATCTTAATGTTTATCACAAATAAGCTTTATTAGTAATTTAAAATTCTCCAGAGCTACGTGTATAAATTGTTATGTAATTTTATTGGGTTGTTTCTAGGTTTCCAGAATAAAGAGTAGAAATTGTGTGAAAGGGCGCCTGGGTGGCTCAGTGGGTTAAAGCCTCTGCTTTCGGCTCAGGCCATGATCTCAGGGTCCTGGGATTGAGGCCCGCATCGGGCTCCCTGCTCAGCGGGGAGCCTGCTTCCCCACCTCTCTCTCTCTGCCTGCCTCTCTGCCTCCTTGTGATCTCTCTCCCTCTGTGAAATAAATAAATAAAATCTTAAAAAAAAAAAGAAATTGTGTGAAAATATTCATATGAATATTTTTGTTATTTTGTTTAGAAGTATTTTGGTCTTTGTTTAGAAGGTCATGTCAACTTTGCCTTTTTATTTTCAACTATAGCTTTAAAAACTGTAAGAGTGGGGCACCTGGGTGGCTCAGTTGTTAAGTGTCTGCCTTTGGCTCAGGTCCTGATCCCAGGGTCCTGGGATCAAGCCCAACATCAGGCTCCCCACTTGGCAGGAAGCCTGCTTCTCCCTCTCCCACTACCCCTGCTTGTCTTCCCCCTCTCACGGTCTCTCTCTCTGTCAAATAAATAAATAAAATATTTTAAAAAACCCCAAAACTGTAAGAGTTATTCAGTTTCAGAGTATCCGTAGAATAATGTTATCAGTTTTCTTAAGTTTCTCTCAGATAATATTTATGATTGTATCTTATTAAATAAAAAAGTTGGAAATGAAACAACATATATGAAAACATGTACATGGTTAGACACATAGTAAGAACCAATAATTTTTAGCTTAAGTAAGTTATTTTTTCTATTTTTAAATGTTTTAAACCCTTTTCCAGTTTTTCTCCAACATTCACTGTTACCTCATAAATATTTTGTAAAGATTAATAACTTAATTAACAGCATATAGAGGGCATTTTTAAGTTCTCAAAGAAATGTGCTCTAAATGATAATGATAATGGTGTAATGATTATTTTCAAAGGGAATTGACCTTTTTTCAGGTAACTGATTAATTGTGCCTAAATTTAGTCAACTATACTTCTTTCTGAAAAGGTAATTCCATTCTTAATACTATCAAGGTCTATCTTACTCATATCTTCTTAGCAATATTTACCTTACTTTTTTTTTTTGGATGAGTCTTGGTGATTTGCAAATCTTTTTTTTCTGAGGTCCAAACTAACAGAGAAATTAAGGAAGTAATGTAAATATAAAGTAACATATATGGCACCTGGGTGTCTCAGTGGGTTAAAGCNAAAAAAAAAAAAGAAAGTAACATATCTGCTTTATTAGGCCAGTTTCTTTTTTTATTCTTCACGTATAAATTGAAATTACTCACTCCATCCTGCATACCCTTCACCTTGCAGATAAAGGGTCTCTCACAGACCAAATAGAGGAGCATG
>LNAC01000167.1:1934325-2062892 GCA_002007465.1 Ailurus styani | reverse complement strand
TGGCTCAGTGGTTTAAAGCCTCTGCCTTTGGCTCAGGTCATGATCTCGGGGTCCTGGGATCCAGCCCTGCATCAGGCCCTCTGCACGGCAGGGAGCCTGCTTCCTCCTCTCTCTCTGCCTGCCTCTCTGCCTACTTGTAATCTCTCTGTCTGTCGAATAAATNGAATAAATAAAATCTTTAAAAAAAAAGTCTATGACAAATGAGTTTAGTTTAGTCCTGGGTCAAAGTATTCCTATTCTTTNAAAAAAAAAAAAAAGTCTATGACAAATGAGTTTAGTTTAGTCCTGGGTCAAAGTATTCCTATTCTTTTAGCAAATTTCTGCCCAAAGCATTTAGATGGAATATAGTTCTCTACTTGATTTAGCCCACAAAGTATAGTGAATTTTAGACATGTAAATCTAATGGTCAGATGTCAACTTTGTGAAGATTTACCAATCATTTGGCTTTAGATCTTTGAATTATCTCATTTGACAGGATAAATATAGTAATTGTAGAGAACAAATAAGGAATTAAATCATAATATCTTTAATATTAAATGTATCTAATAAATCATTTAGGACACTCCTTTACTTTGTAAAACTTATGTGACTTTTCCAACATCTACAAGAGAATAAGTATTCAAAATGTTTCCCTCTAGGGTATTTTTCCCACCCTGTACAATGCTTTTTTGAGAAGGCACCCAGTGTTAAGGGTTTATCAATTATGTTAAATGTGCATTGCAAGAGAGGAGGTGTGAAAATCAAGCTGAAACACAAAATGTAAGCATAGAGAAGATGGATTACTCATCTATGATTTAGGAAATACAGGCTTATTCAGCTTCTTATGAATCATGGATGTTAATAGTTTCCAAAAGATTAATGTTAGGTTTTCATTAAGAATTTCAGCATATTCTTGATTATTTGGACTTTGAAATTTAATGACACAATTGAGAAAGAAAATCAGCTTAAATGTCCTTTTCTTTAATTTGACCTCCATCACAAGTATAAAGAACTCATGATGCTTTGAGGATCTGGAAACCTGTACCTATGAGGGTAGATTTCAATTTATAAGGATTATGCTCCCAAATGCCAGAGCTGCCAGCAGCTACGTATGGGAAGCTGTTTTGGGACATTGTTCCTAAAATTATTGCTTCTAGCAGATGGCTTATCCACAAGTGAGGATGATTCAATACTTAAAATGATGAAAGAGATGGGACTTTTGGGGGTGAAGGACACAACACCCAGCTTGTTGAACACCTTATATTGATATAAAAATCTCAACAGTTAAGACTCTAATGGGAAAATACTTCCTCCACCTCTTCTCAATGCTTTTTTTTTTTTTTACAAATATGATATGTATGGAAAATCATTGAGGTTATCGTGAACCACCATTGGAATAGTTTTCTGATTTTTTTCAGATACTGGACTTACTCTTCTCATATGGGCACTAATTTATTAATTTGAGAATATAATATATTCCATGACAAATGCTTTTGAGATAATGGTTTGTTCTTTTTCTGGGTAGCGTATTGAGACAGTATCATGCTAATTAAAATGCACCTAGGAAAGTATCACCGTGGTCAGGCCTTCAAAGATGGTTAAGACAAATTAATATCGTTGAACCCCAGAGATATATTATAAATTCCTCTTTACGCTTCCTTTATTTCTTTCAAGGACAATTTACCCCCTACAGACATAACTGATCTTTTAAGTTTCTTACTGTCTCCTCCTGAAGAGTACTTTAATTCTCTGCTTAGCAAATGCCGACTAATTTTTTTTTTTGCATTTTAATTTTTTGAACCCAAACATGTCATACTTCAATTTACAAAATTATGTTGGGAATTAGAAATTAAGAAGTTCAGTTGTATTTCAGAAAAATGTGGCAAGCAAACTAAAACTATGACTCGATCATTACATTTACCAAATTAATTTAAAACATACAACATGTAAATAGAATTACTTTCATTAGAAATACTCATCAGAAGAAATCGTTAACTTCTTAAGAGGACAATTCAAGGTTAAGTTTATAATTCATTGATTTTTATTCATATTCTTGAGTTATTCTTGAGTTAGATGTAAGCATGGTTAAAAAATTATGAATACATATTATTCTTTGGAAAAAATATACCTGATGACAAATACAAGTTTCTCACTATTTAGACTGGTCATATAGAATAGTTCATATTCCCTGATTTAAGCAGAGATTGAAGAAAGTATATAAATGGGACAGAAAAGGTAGTAAGAACTGAGTTATAGAAGAATATGGCTGTGTTATTAATTCAAATAAGTAAGGCAGTGTTGTCTAATGGTTAGATGCTTAGTATCTGTAATCAAACTGCCTTGCTTTCCCCATCCTTTCCAGTTGGTCTATGAGTTAATCCCTTAAGTGTCATTTCCCCACTGGTGAAATGGAGAAAAGAACAGTAACTGGTTTGCAGGATTCAACGGCAATTAAGTAAAATCAGTGATATAAAGGGCTTAGTTTAACTTTGGTGACTGGCACAAAGTGAAGGCTTAGTAAATTTTTGCTTTATTATAAATAAGCAAGTCATTTTTTATTGAGATATAATTGACATATAACATTATGTTATTAGTTTCAGGTGTACATCATAACTTTCTCTCCCTTGATATGAGAACTTTTAAGATCTGTACTCTCAACACCTTTTAAAGGTAAATATAATATTGTTAACCATAGTCATGATGACATACGGTACATATGCAGGATTTTATTTATTTAATAACTGAAAGTTTGCCTTTTGACTGCGTTTACCCAGTTCACTCACCCTGCTCCCTACTCCCTGCTTTGTCAACCACTAATCTGTTTTTTGTATCCATGAGGAGGTTTCTTTTTCTTTCTTTTTTTGTTTTGTTTTGTTTTTTGTTCTTTTTATTTTTTAAAGTATACATTTAAGTAAGATCATACTGTATGTCTTTGTCTGACTTATTTCACTAGCATAATGTCCTCAAGATTCACCAATATTGTCATAAATGACAGGATTGCCTTTTTTTAATGGCTGAATAATATATCCCTTTGCATGTGTATGCCACATTATTTTATCCATTCATTCATCTATGGACATTTAGGTTTTTTCCTTTATTGGCTATTTCCAATAATGCTGCAGGGAACATGGGGTAGAGATACCTTTATAAGTTCGTGTTTTCATTTCCTATGGATGAATACCCAGATGTGGAATTGCTAGGTCATAGGGTGGTTCCATGCTGTTTTCTATAGTAACTGCCCCATTCTGCATTCCTCCCATGCTGCTTTCCACAGTGACTGCCCAAGCTGTTTTCCATTGTGACTGCCCCAATTTGCAACCCCACCAGCAGTGCACAAGGGTTTCCTTTTCATCAGAGTCTCAACAACACTTGTTATTTCTTATCTTTTTGATAATAGCCATCATAACAGGTATGAGGTGATAATCTCATTTGGATTTGATTTGCATTTCCCTGATGAGTAGTGATTTCAAGCACCTTTTCATGTATCTGTTAACCATCTCTCTGTCTTTTTTGGAAAAAATGCCTATTCAGTCCTTGTCCACTTTTTAATGGGATTATAGGTTATTGTTGTTGTGTTGCTATTGAGTTGTATGATCATGAGTTATTTTATATTCTTATATTTGGCCATGATAAGTTTTTCTGAAGGATGCATCTGTTTTATCGTTCTCTACAGAACATTAATTTTGAAGGCTTTTCCTTAAGAAAATTTGAGGTCAATATGTAAATATTAATAACTTGACAATTTTGTTGTGTTTTCATATATGGTGTACTACAGATATGTGGGAGCATAATGCTAAGGGGCAGGGTATTTTTTTGTAACAACTAGTACTTTAACAGGTGTGCCGGAAAGAGTTAACTTGCTAGGACTGATTATTAGAAGAGCCTGCTTGCAGGGGTGACCCTTGGATGGCTTTTGAAATGGTCTCCATGTAATAAGTTGTTCTGTGTGCCTGGGACAGTGAATTCTGTTTTCCAGCTTGTCTAGACTGTATACAAACAGTGTAATCAATGGGAGCTCTTACTTTCCTTCTGAGAGTCTGGGATTTCAGTGATTGTGGCTGATCACAAAGGCAGTGTGTATCTGTGTTACCAGTTCACAGTAAAAACCTTGGAGTTTTAAGTGGCCTTACTGGGCAGGAACACTCAACAAGTGCTGTTAAATTTTGCTGTTGGGGTAAGGTGAATGTAGGAAGCCTGTGCACGATTTCCTCTAGATTCCACCTAATGTGTTTTTTCCCTTGCAGACAGCTGTAATAAACTATAGCTGTGAATGCAACTAAATTTGAGCCCTGCGAATCTTTCTAGAGAATTGCTGAAATTGTGTGTGGTTGTAAGGACCTCAAAATAGAGGTCCTCCGTTACCTTCTACAAAATATCATGCAGTTGGGGATTGTGTTAGGAGAGGTTGTCAGTATTTATCTAAGACAGGATCATAATTAATATTTGGTTTAGAGTGTGAGATGGTAGCCATTTCTCTGGGCTTTGTTTTAAAGAAGTAGTCAGTAATGATGCGAATTCCAGTAGAGGGACATTTTTTTATTGTTTCCTTCTTCTGTATTTACAGTATGGTAGCCCATATGCATGTGTGTGGTTAGTGGCTACCTTACTGAACAGTGCAGATCTAGAAGTTTCATATTTTTCCTGGTAGACACATTAGGAGCCAATGCTTATTAAAGCTCTTAACTCAGAATGAGATTTTCCTGTTATTCTGTTGGATTACATCATGCCTAATTTATTTTTTTCAAGCTGAAAGCCTCTCTGCTGTTCTCAAAGGTACCATTCTATAAAATTCTTTGGTTAAGAACTTAAATCAGTTATTTTTTAGCATATTCCCTAAGATATGTTTTGCTTGTTCCTTATATGCATGCATCATTGTGCTACTAATATATTAAATATATTAGAAAAAATACACCAAAAGTAGAAGTTTTTAAAGAATAGCTAAAATAAAAATATAAGGACTAATATTATTCCCCCACATTCTGATGGTTGCTTTGAGTGCCTCTGAAGTATGTGCACTTGCATTTGGAGACCTCTCCTCTGTTTCTAAATTCCATTCTGCTGGAAAGTTACTACAGTTCATTGGAGAAATGTCTGACTCTAGGAAAATACAATGTAAACTTAGAACATGTTTTGTACCAGAAAGTAAGGAAGTGTTCAAAGAATGATGGAGAGGTAGTCAAATCATAACTGGGGCAAATTGAAAAGCAAAATAAAATAGTTCTCAATTTTAAACATTTTAAGCACATTAGGAAACCCTGAACCCACATTTATATAAATAAATAATGAATACCTAGATAAATTCAGTAGAAAGGAACCTCTACCTTATAGTATCTCCACATAAAGTAATTACTCACTGATTACTGAATATAAAATATCATTAATTAGCTTTTCAGTGGAGAAACTTGGCAGGTATGATCTTAAGCAAGTGATAAAACAACATCATGCATGAATAATGAGGGGTAGCAACATTGTGTACCCTGTGATATGATACACTGAGAAGAAAACAATGTATCATTGAATTTTAAAAAAAAGGGAACAATCTATTCATGAGGAAAATCAGAAGAACCCCAAATGAGAGACTTTCTATAAAATTACTGACCTGTATTCAATACAAATGTCAAAGTCATGAAAGACAAGGAAACAATGAAAAACGGTTCCAATTTTAAGTAGTCTAAAGAAACATGACAGCTAAATTTAGCATGTGATCCTGGGTGTATAAAAAACCTTACTTGGGATCATTAGCAAACCTGAGTGGGCTCTATGAATTGAATGATGATTTAATGCGTCAGTGTTAATTTTGTGATTTTAATGGTTATAATTTGGTTATGTAGGGAAAAGTTATTTTTAGTTTTTGCAAACTGAAATACTAGGAAATAATGGGATCATTATATTTTTAATTCATTAAGTGGTAGATAAATATATATTAAATAATATATATGAACACATATTTATATAGACAGGTGTATTTTTATATATACAAACCCAAAGAGTAAATAAAGTGAAAGGTGAAAGCAGGTGAAGTGTATACTGAGATTTTTCTCTTTTTAACTGTATTTTTTAGAATGGTTTTAAGTTCACAGCTTAGGAGGAAGGAAGATCCAGAAAATTTTCATATTCCCTGTGTCCATACATGCATAGCCTCTACCTACTGCCAACTATCAACATCCCCCACCAAAATGGGACTTTTGTTCCAATTGATGAACCTACATTGATACAACATAATTGCCAAAAATCCATAGTTTACATTATGGTTCACTCTTGTTGATTCTACAGGTCTGGACAAATATATAATGACATGGGTTCATTGTTATTATGAGTTCGGTTTCTTTTACTATTTCTGCAACATATCTGAATATTTTAATCCTTTCAAAATAAAAAGTTCAAAACCCTGAAGATATTATCCTAGAATTTCGGAAATAAGATATTTGCATCACTAAAAAGTTTTATTGCCTTGGCCAGCTGTTATAAACTCACACCTCCAGTATTAAAAATCATATGGATATATTTCATTGAAAAGTGTGTTTTTAAAATAGTATATGAACATCAGTATCTTTTTTTTTTTTAAAGATTTTACTTATTTATTTGACAGAAAGAGACACAGCGAGAGAGGAAACACAAGCAGGGGGAGTGGGAGAGAGAGAAGCAGGCTTCCCACTGAGCAGAGAGCCTGATGCAGGGCTCAATCCCAGGATCCTGGGATCATGACCTGAGCTGAAGGCAGACACTTAACAACTGAGCCACCCAGGCGCCCCTACTGTGAGTGTTTAAATCAAAGAATATCCCAGGACTGGTCTAGAAACTTAATTTCAGTGTTCTCAACTTTGAAGTGAGAATCAGTAACAGTGCCTACCTATGAGAGTTACCTCTTTGAGGAGTAACAAAATACTCCAAAACTTAGTGGCTTAAGGCAATATTTATTATCTCTCAGTTCCTGTGGAAAGGGAATCCTGTAGCCTAGCTGGGTCCTCTATCCTCTATCCTCTGGCTCACAGTCTCTTTTTCACTCAAGGCCTCTATCAAGGTAATGGCTTAGACTATCGTTTGACTGCGGAAGCGTCTGCTTTTGAGGTCACTCCGATGGTTGTTGGTAGAATTCAGTTTCTCTGGGTTACTGGACTGAGAGCCCCAGTTTCTGCTGCTGGCCAGAGGCTGCCCTATCAGCCACATAGGAAGAGCTCTGTTCAGGGCAGCTCACATGTAGCTGGCTTCTCTCAAACAGGTGAGTGAGAGCAAGCGAATGAGAAAGATGTCCCAGTTTCATGTTGCCTAATCTTAGGAAAAATATTCTATCATTTGTGCTTTATTCCAGTTGTTGTAACTGAGTTCCTAGGGTCTAACCAACACTCAGGGTTGGGCATTACACAAGAATATATCAAGAGGTGGAAATGATAGGGGTTATCTTAGATATTACCTATCATACTGCCTTATAGAACTTGTTAGAAATTCAATGAGCCAATACAGTATATGTAAAGTGCTCAGAACAGTACGTGGATATAGTAGCGTTATGTACTAGATTTTGTTATTATCTGTGACTATAATGCAATAGGGAAAGCTAGATCCTCTTGGAACTAGAGAATGCATGTACCACGCAAAGATACTGATGTTCAGAGCTGCCTGGGTGGCTCAGTCATTAAGTGTCTGCCTTCGGCTCAGGTCATCATCCCAGGGTGCCCCACATTGGAAGCCTGCTTCTCCCTCTCTCCTGGTGTTTCTGTCAAATAAATAAATAAATAAAATCTAAAAAATAAAAAATAATCACTCTCAGTAAGTATACTGGTATTGTCAGTTAGGTAACCTGCCTCACTCCTGAAGACATTTGTCTTATTTTTATCCCTGAAAATGTCTTTTGCTTATGACAAAGCCTAATAACAAAGCTTTTCAGGGATTATATTCTGAGAATACACTGACCAAATGCTTTAGCCAGATCTGTGTGGGACCCTTTTGCATGCTAGTTGAACATATTATAGTTCCAATAAATGTTTCAGACTCAGACTTTCTAGTTGGACTCTGGAACATTTCCCAGATTTCATAGATTTTTAATAATCCCTTGGCAAAACTATACTAGTTTATATATATATATATTTTTTTTTAAGATTTTATTTATTTATTCGACAGAGAGAGAGAGAGGGAGAGAGAGAGAGAGACAGCGAGAGAGGGAACAGCAGCAGGGGGAGTAGGTGAGGGAGAAGCAGGCTTTCCCACAGAGCTGGGAGCCCGATACAGGGCTCAATCTCAGGACCCTAGGATCATGACCTGAGGCGAAGGCAGACGCTTAACAACTGAGCCACCCAGGCGCCCCTAGTTTATATTATTTTAACTGGATCTGGAGTCCTGTGAATTCTTTATATTGTATACTTTAGGGATTCTGATGGGAGTAGCCTTAAGCATTAAAGGTCACAAGGGTGTGCTTAATTCTAATCTCTTTATTTACATAAATATCAATAGAAGGGCCTCCTTGGAGTTTGTGTGTGTGCGTGTGTGTGTCTTTCTAAACTAGATGCTCCTTACACTTCTCTTTGTAATGTTTTCATAGTAAAATCTATTTAAGTTTTATGTAAGTATATTTTGTAGAATTTATTTTTCATTATTTAACAAGCAAAAATAAGAGATAGAATAAAGGATAAAATTGAAATAATGTGTTCTCAGTTAAAGGTTATAGAGGTACTGAGTTATTTATCTCTTCAACCCTTATGTAAAGTGTATGGACTCCCTGGACCTGTCACTGACAGATTGAGTGCCCTGCCTCAAGTCCTAGTCTGCAATACACATTTTAACATTTTCTGGGGTCATGCCAAGAGAAAGAACAGGAGATAGTCTAGTAAAATCTTTAATAGTGTACTTTTATTTTCATTCTTTCCCTCTTATTCAATCACAGATATATTGGTCAGGGCTCTTAATATTGATAACAGAGATCAGCTGTCACTAATATGAACAGAAAAGCAGTTTAAAGAGAAGTTATAAAAAGAATTCTGTGGATGGTAACAGGGGCCTCTGGGGATTTGGAGAGCTGGAATTTAAGGCTAATCAGCAAGAAACAATTTCCAATTTGATGAGGCCCCAAGGACTGATCTTGCAGCTGCATTCAGATACCACAACCTATCCCAACAATGCCTCTGATATCTCCAGTGACATTTGCCTCTGGATTCTGGATGTTTATCATTAACTGCTAGACTCTTAACACTGAGCAAAGAGGATGCACCTGCCACTGTCACCATCTCTCCCAGAAAGGATTCTGTGTGACTCTCTCTTCATGTCACTGGCTTCCAATTAAAGCTCAGAAGTAAGTGCTTCAATCCAAGCTTCCAGCAAAGTGAGACATTATTTGACTTCTGTATGGGAGGAGGTTTTGCCTTCTAAGTTGAAGGAGTCCTTACACGTAGGACTTTTGTTTAAATGCAGTTAACATGAAGTAATAGCAAATGTACATACCACCAGCCGTCATCACAAGTTCATTTGAGACAACAGCTAAAATGAGTCATTTAAGAACGATGGCAGTTTAAAGATTAAAAAACCAAGGAAGTATTTTAAAGGGTTGTTTCTGAAGATGTTGATACACTGCTTAAACCTTTAAGAAAAAATTTAGTCTGTTTCAGAGCCAACCTTCTGTGCTAAGTTGTGTTGGTTCTTAATTTGAATGATAAGTGTGATTATTAACCTAATAATGATCAGGGGTTTCATTTGCTCTTGTGGATTACTATTAAGCAATGTTTCAGATTCATTCATGATGGTAAGGAAAAAATAAAAGTGAATGAAATGCAGCAAATTAATACTTTTTCTCCCCTTACTTTAGACATTCTTTGGAAATAAACATGTTTATTAATTGATTTTTTATTACCCCTGTAAGTTAACACAGGAATCCTATTTTCATCATTTTGTTACTCATGTTTAATACATATCATCTAAAGGGATGTGATAATGAGATTATGAAGTTTGATATCTAAAACATGAAATGCTTGTGCTCAGAAAATAGTTACCATTCCCACACTTTCAAAGCAATATATGGTTTAGGTTAAAAACATTTATTCTGGACCAACATAAATGATGGGATAGCAATTAAAGACATTCTTGGGATTAATGAGCTAAGTTGGATGATTCAGCCAACAAGCCATGGAACTTCCTGTAACATGAATGGCAAGGTGTGACTGAATATAACTGCGCTGTCAAAATTTTCTAAAAAAAAAAACAAAAAACTTCTATCTTATATTCAGTAATTAATTTGCACAATTCAGTTATAGAACATTTTAAACTTTAACTTTCTTCTCTTACCCACCTGTACATACATATTCATACACACACAGACAGACACACATACCTAACTGGGACCCAGAATAGTCAACCTATATTTTACTATTAGTTCCTGCATTTTTAATTCTTTGAAGAATCAGACTTCAAATAATAATAAGTCCAAATACTGCTTGATATTATAGCTGACCTCAAGTCTTGAATAGTAGATAGGTGAGCTTGTAATAACTCCTAATCAGTTTTTATTTAAAAAAATTTTTTTTAAAGATTTTACTTATTCATTTGACACAGAGAGAGAGATTACAAGTAGGCAGAGAGGCAGGCAGAGAGAGAGGAGAGAGGAGGAAGCAGGCTCCCTGCTGAGCAGAGAGCCCGATGTGGGCCTCGATCCCAGGACCCTGGGATCATGACCTGAGCAGAAGGCAGTGGCTTTAACCCACTGAGCCACCCAGGCGCCCACTCCTAATCAGTTTTTAAAACCAGTCAATCTACTTATAAGAAAAGCAATGTGTGGCAAGGAGGTAATGGAAAGATGGTGAGAGTGGTCAGTAAAAGCAATAAACTTGTCAAATGGTATAATTTACTTCTTTTATTATTTTTTATAGATATATTTATTTATTTGAGAGAGGGAAAGAGAATACACACATGAGCATGGGGAAGGGCAGTGGGAAGGGGAGAGAGAATCTCATGTAGACTCTGCAGAGCCCAACTTGGGCCTCAGTGTCATGCCCCTGAGATCATGACCTGAGCCGAAACCAAGAGTTGGACGATCAACCTACTGAGCACCCAGAGGCCCCATATTTCTTACATTTGATTTTAAGAGACTAATATCAGATCTATTTTGATAAATAAGTTAATGACTCTGGCCCTGCAATGTTGCGATTATAAGAAATATATATTTGGTCATTCAGATAGCCAAAATATATTTCTCATACTTATTTGGTCATTGTTCATAGTTCCTGTCTCACAGCTCCCAAAATCATAGGAGTTTTTAATTTGGAAAGTGATAAAAAGTGTCTTTTGTTTGGTTAACAGGGTATCTTTTGGAAAGCACCTAAAGACCTAGGCTGGTTGCCAAGGGAGCCAACCATGTGATTAGAAGATTGGAATTTTGGGGCACTTGGATGGCTCAGTTGTTACGTGTCTGCCTTTGGCTCAGGTCATGATCTTGGGGTCCTGGGATTGAGCCCTGTGTCGGGCTCCCTGCTCAGTGGGGAGCCTACTTTTCCCTCTCCCCTCCACTCCTGCTCTCTCTCTGGCTAGCTCTGTCACTATCTCTGTCTCTCTCTCAAATAAAGAAATAAAATCTTAAAAAAAAAAAAAAAGGAGAAGTTTGGAATTTTCATTCCCACCCCTTGACCCCTGGGGAGGGAAGAGGAGATGGGGATTGAGTTCATTTGCCAGTGGCCAGTGATTTAATCAGTGGTGCTTATGTAATGAAGCCGCTATAAAACCTGAAAGAACAGATTTGGAGAGCTTCCAGGTTGGTGCACATGTGGATAATCAGTGAGAAAGGTGTCCGTCCTGGAGAGGGCATGGAGCTTTTGTGCCCTTTTCCATGCCTTGTGCTGTGTAGTTCTTCTGTCTGGTTATTCCTGAGTTATACCATTTCATAATAAATTGTTAATCTAGTAAGTAAAATGTTTTTCTGAGTTGTATGAGCCACTCTAGCAAGTTAATTGAACCCAAGGAGATCCTGGGCCAGGATTTACAGCCAGTCCATCAAAAGTACAGGCCATAAGCAGGCCTTGAAACTGGCATATGAACAGAGAGAGAGAGAGAGAGAGAGAGAGAGTGAGAGTGTGTATGTGTGTGTGTGTGTGTGTGTGTGTATGCGGTGCGGGGCCAATCCTTTACCTGTGGAATCTGATGCTGTCACTGGGTAGCTAATATAAGAGATGAGTTGAGTTCTCCAACTCAGCCCTGCTGAATTACTTGTTGATGTGAGGAGACCTCCCCTCCCTTTCCACATTGGAAACTGAGTCTCAGAATACCAAAAAAGGCCCCTTTAAAATTTATTCTAAACATTTTTATTGTATTTGTATTGGCATACCTCTTATCTTTAAGGTACATATAATCTGAAACAATACTTATAATTTTATACTTATAAGATAGAGAAATAATAGAATAAAAACCAAATTAATACAGAAATACCTAATACACTTTACTCGTTAGGGCAAAAACAACGTTATTCTTTCCTAATATAGAATATTCTTTATATGGCTTGGATATTATTATAGAGAAATCTAGTATTATATAATAGTAATTAGAACTTTAAAAATTTTAACAAAGAAAATATAAGTTTTCAGATAGGAGTTACCAAAGGAACTGTTGTCTTTCTATACTCTGAAAAAATATATAAATTTTATAAACCTGATGGAATCTTCATAATTTTCAAACTTTTTTGGATCACACTGATAAGACAAGGCATGCCATTCTCTTATGAATGTGTATGATGTAGAGTCAATGGCTGTTAACCACACAGTGACAGGAAGGTTAGGGTGATTAATGAGGAATGGGGGTAGGAGCCACTTGCAGAATATAACATTTTCATAAATTGTATGCTCCCCAAAGAGCTGCTTATTATGACTCCTTCAGTACCAATCCCATCATTTCTTGTGGAACATGCCACATTCCAAATTAGTGCTCCATTCCCAAGACAACTCTCGTCGCAGCAGCCCTTTGCTGTGCTGTGGATTCTTTAGACAAACTATTTCAGCAACTGACAGTTGTCCTCTGATTCCTCCTTCATCTCATCCGAGTCTGGCTCATGAATTTTCAGTGCATGTTCTCTTCTATTTGGGGGAAATTCTAGAGCACTTAGATCACTGCTAGCTGGACAAGTACTTAATTTCAACTCTGGCCATCAAACAAGCCTTTCAGGGTTTTAGCGTTTTTTCCCACTTCTTCCTTTCCTCATATTTTTATACTCAAACCTATGCTATTTCTATGATTTTACCTAAGCACTATGAAAATAGTCATAAAATTGATAAATCTTGTTTCAGTACCTTCGTGGAAAGAGGTGGCATATAAACTAACGTTGTCTGACCTGTGCTTCCAGAGACGTGGTGGTCCAGGAGCCTGGGCTGGGGGAGAGCTGCAGAGAGCGTTTACCTATGGGCTGTGGTACATGTTAATAAAGGGAGGATAAGAGGAATATCATCTTGTGGAGGAACCAGAACTGAATGCCAAACAGAACAAATAATTCAGGAAAAATCCAGATACTATCAAGGAAATAAATGTATAATTATGATGAGAGCTCTTGTCTAAGGAAAGGATAATGTGGAGGAATTCTCTGTGCCAAAAGAATTTTATCAGAGATTCTCTTTACAGGCTTCTGTGCCTTCTGCCTTTAGCAAAAGGACATTTTTAAGGACAGTAAATGTACTTGAAATGCTACCCCTTCTTCAGGAACCCCTAAACGCAAGTAAGGTGGGGATGGATTTTTTCAGGTTTCCTTTGTGGGTGATTTAAATATGCCTTCATATATTCCACTTTGGAGAAGTGAGTTCTGACCAGTGCTCCTATAGGAATGGACTTTCCAGCTAACAAGGAATGCAGTTGCCAAGGCATTAATAAGAGCCTCATCACTCACTTTGTTTATCACTTTGTTAAAATTTTTAAAAATGATTAAAAATGAGTGTTTATCAAATGCCAAGGCCTGTACTAGATGTTGAGGACAAGCCAAAACAAAAATGGTCCATGTTATCATGGGGCTCATAGGTTGGACAACTTCCAAGCTCACTCCTCTCCAATCCTGGGTCATCAGTTTAGAACCTGAGGTGCTGAGTGGGCAGTTAGTGTCCATTTGCTGCATAAGCAGAGAGCAGAGTAAGAGAGGTGGGATATTCATTGGTAGAATTCCATGAAGCAGAGGTTTTTCTAGAGATCGTCAGGGCACTTACAGAGATTATAGTTTTTTTCCAAAAGAATATAGGAACAGGAAAAGAATCCACTGTTACTATGAAAAAGGATATTTTTTATGAGGGACAGTGACAAATCATTGTAGATGGATATGAGGAGCAGTCATGTTTTTGGTTAGGCATAACAACAGTTTATCATTAATTTCACCAGTATGTGTCTATTACCCATTCTCTGAACAGCAGTGGAGATACAGCCTATAAGAAACAAATATGATTATTTCTCTCATGAATCTCACATATTAACTGGAGAGACAAATTTTAATAACCTAATTATACAATTACACAGTTTATCATATGAATGTAATTGTCAAGATTACTATAAAGAGAAGTTTCAGAGTGTTGTAAGAAGAGCACATCAAAGGGGGTATCGAATTTAGTTTAGGGCATTTGGAAATGTATCTTTGAGGAAATTATACAAAGGGTATTTACAAGTTTCTAGAAAACGTGTGGGAGAAAGATAAATGCTGTAGTCAGAAAGAGCAGTCTTTGGATATCTCTGGCTTCAGAATGATGAACGTGAGTAACTGAGTTATAAATGTGAGTCTTTGGGACTGGAAAGCAGAGAGTTGTAGACAGGGATCAATTCCTGTGAGTCTTATTTAACTATATTAAAGATTTCATGTTTTATTGTACTAGAATGAGTATCCATTGAAAGTTTTTGATTAGTGAAATGTCACAGATTTATCTTTAAAGAGTACTATGAAGAATGTGTTCCGTTGAGGACAAGAATGAATTTAAAGAAAGTATGAGGGAACTACTTCAGTATTCAGGAAAGGGACAGTGTAGATATAAAATAAGGTGGTAGAAGGATATGGTGTTGGGATGGATATGAGGAGTAAGCAAGAGGGAGAAATCAAATTTCTCTCTTATTACTGGGTAATAATAGTTCCAGTCACTGAAATAGAGGATATAAAATTATTGATTTTGGGGGAAGATATAAGGATCTAAGTTTTATATAGAAAGGGATAACACTGCCTCTACAAATAGAGATGTCAAATAGGGAAATGGCTCTACGATTCTGAAACTTGAAGATGAGGTCAAAGCCAAAGGCATCGGTGTGTGAGTCATTATGTGTCAGAGGTTAATTGAAGTTATGGAAGTGGATAAGCTTGACTGGGAAAAAGAGTAGAGGGAACAGAGACTAGCACATAGGGTCAAACATAGAAGAACCATTTAAAGATTAGATGAAAAAAAGAGTCTGCAAAGAAGGCTGAGATCTGACCAGAGGTATACAAGGAAAAGAAAGAAACTATCTTGGGGTATCTTTCTTTAAGCACCTCACTGGCTTCGGGAATCAGGCTTCTGATCAAGACGCTGCTATTATGAACCCTCTCTCCCTCAATTTCCTCATCCATACAGATAAGAATATTTACCTGCTTATCTCAGGAGCATTTGAAGATCAAATATCATACTGTCCAAAAATAAATTCAAAATGGATTAAAGACCTAAATGTGAGACCTGAAATCATGAAATTCCTACAAGAAAACATAGGCAGTTATCTCTTTGACATCAGCCATAGAAAGATATTTTTTAGTTCTGTTTCTTATGTCAAGGGGAAACAAAAGCAAAATTAAACTATTGTGACTACATCAAAATAAAAAGCTTTTGCACAGCAAGGGAAACTATCAACAAAACAAAAAGTTCCTGCTGAGAAGTTACTTGCAAATGATATATCCAATAAGGAATTAATATCCAAAATATATAAAGAACTTATACAACTCAACACCAAAAAACACAATCCAATTAAAAATGAGAAGACATGAATAGACTTTTTTCAAAGAATACATACACATGGCCAAAAGACATGAAAAGATGCTCAACATCACTAATCAGGGAAACTCATGTCAAAACCATGATGTGATACCCCTTCCCACTGTCAGAATGACCAAAATCAGCAACATAACAAACAACAGGTGTTAGCAAGGAGGTGGAAAAACAAACTGGTACAGCCACTGTAGAAAACAGTATGGAGGTTTTGCAAAAATTAAAAATGGAATTACCATATAATCCTGTAACTCCACTTCTAGGTATTTACCCAAAAATATGAAAACACTAATTTGAAAAGATATTTGCATTGCTCTGTTTATTGCAGCATTATTTACAGTAGCTATATACCTAGATGAATGAACAAAGAAAGTATGTGTGTGTATGTATAGATATAGGGATTATACATATATAAATTATTATATAGGAATTATATATATAATTTATATATATAGGAATTATATATATAGGAATATTACTGAGCCATAAAAAAGCCATTTGCAACAACATGAATGGATCTAGAGGGTATAATGCTAAGTGAAATAAGTCAGAGAAAGACAAATACCATATGATTTCACTCCTGTGTGGAATTTAAGAAACAAAACAAATAAGAGAGAAACAAAAAAACCAGACTCAACTATAGAGAACAAACTGATGGTTACCAGAGGGGAGGTGAGTAGGGGATGGGCAAAATAGGTGAAAGGGATTAAGAGTATTATCTTGATGAGCACTTAGTAGTATAAAGATTGTTGAATCACTGTATCGTACATCTGAAACTAATGTAACACTGTATGTTAATTATACTTGAATTAAAAAAAAAAGAAAAAAGGGGTAATGTCTGAAAGGTCCCTGGGTATATAAAAAAAGCCCTAAGACAGCTTAAATTATAATTATGCATCATTGTTTTCCCTCTGAAGCATTTTATTATCTCCTATTGTGTTCCTGAGGATAAATGTACACAAAAATATGACCCTGTCCCCTCACCTCCTCAGATAGTTTCACTTATCTTTCAGATCTTAGTTCAAGACTCACGTCTTTAGGAATTCTTAGCCTCAACTTCCAATGTAGGCCAGACTCCACTGTTATAGAACTGAGTTTCTTTCCTTCAGAGGACTTAACTTAGATTTTTAATTAAACATGTTTGTGGTTATTTGTCTAATACTGTCTCCCACACTAAAATACATGCTTCATATCTTTATGGATCTTTGCTTTATTCTCATTGCTTGGGATAGTATTTGTGAAAGGTATTTGTGTATTTAAAGATATTACTAGAATAAACTGAATAAGTGGATGAATAAATGTTGTCTTCAAAAATCAAGAAAGAGTAACTGAGAATAGAAAAATGATATTTAATCCAGCAATATGGAACTCATGTGAAATTAGGAAGAGGTAGCTCAGAAAGCATTTGTGATGGAAAAATGAATTGAAGGACATTGAAGAACAAATAGGAGGTGAAATGCAGTGATAGAGAACAGACAACTTGTTCAAGATGTTTAGCTCTTAAAGAGATGGGGGAAGCAATGGAAGTATTCTTCTAAACCTAGTGAATATACCGTATTTCATGAGCACTAGATACGCAGAATCACCATTAGAGGACTACAAAGAGCATTCTCTAAAACCTGAAAATAATTGAGAATTGGAAGTTAGACATGAGTGACATAGCATCCCGTAGAGACAGCATTGTTAATGGATATATGGACAGTTGCTTGTATGGAGAGGGGACCAACACAGAGAATGAAGTGCATCTGTTTTTGGAGGATATCTGCCTTTTTCTTGTTAGGATATCATTGAAATGGGCCCTTGAACATGATTCTGTAGTGCAGAGAGGAAAGTGTCTCTCAGTAAGCCTGTCGTCGTGGGAGGTCAGTTGATGTCAGAAGGTGCAGGGCTCAGAAGAAGGTCTTTTGGTCCTTCAGGCTGCTTAGTACAGGTGGAGCAAGTTCTCATATATCACATATCCCACGTCCTTGAGGATCCTGGGATTGCTTTGACCAGGCTGTATTAGCACATGGAGGTAGTGTAGTACCTCTCCAGACTGGATGAACATTCATATCCCCAGTCTTACTAACATCTCAGGGACTCCCATCAACCAATCTGAGTTAGTTTCTAACTAGATCACTGCAAATTTCCCCTTAAGAAATAATTCCCAAAGGTGATGTCCCGTTATACTTTAGCAGTCCAATGCGCTATCCATTGCACCCCGGAGCCACCTTGCCCCATTATACTTAAGAATCCAGAAGATTAAAATATCTTCTTGAATATTTTCCCTGTCTGATACGTAAGAAGTGGAACTGTCAAATTCCTCAAAAAAAAAAAAAAAAAGGCTGCTTCCTTATCTCCAGCTTGGCTGAAATGAAACTTTCAGGTTTTTCTTTAGGCTGCTGTCACCTGTTGCCAGATAGCTGACCTCTTAGATCAAATCTCTAAGGCTTGGAGGACCAATTTGAAGGTTAGAATTTCTTTTCCCAAAGAAAAAGATCTCTGACTTTCAGAAGGCCCAGGGGAGGCAGCCATTGAGGATAAACTCATTTTTAGGCTCAGTGACATATCCTAATTGCCAGAAGCTTTGGTCGTAATATAAAGGAAGGGAAGGGCTTCTTAAAGTGTGAAGCTCCATCTCAATGCTAGTTAGTCTACTGTAATCAAAGTCAGTTTCCACATTGACCCAGTTTTCACCCAGTACGTATGTTATCTAGTAAATTTCTATATCTAAAAGTAATCTTAAAAACATGTAGATGTTAAATTGAGAAAACATCAACACAATGCCAAAGTTCCCAATGCAAAGAAAAAGTTCCCCCAAATTCTATTTCCTTAGCTCCCTCTTTCTCTTAGCATCTGAAGGTACTTCTTTGAACCCTCTCTTTTCTTTTGCTAAAATTCCAGAAAATTCTTCATCTATTCAGGCTGAGTCAACTCTTCCCTTCTCTCCTTCCCCCAGTCCCCTTTTGGTCACCAACCCCACTAGTGGCTTTCCATACTTTGCAAAAAAAACCAAAATGAAGTTGATTGTGTGTCCCTAAAATTTCCCAGTCAATCATCACTCTTACTCAAAACAATGAAGAAACAAATTGTGCAGGGATTCAGAATTCTCCTTGTAGACAAAGAGGAGAAGTGTGAATTCTTTATTTTCTTGTCACACAAGCTAACCCTCAGATTTCTCATTTCTCTGGCAAATGAATATATTGTGTACCTATTGACTCTGAAGTAGCACCAGCCTCATTTGAATTCAAAGCTGCTAATACTGGATATTTGACTTTGGTCAAGTCAGGCAATTTTCTCCTCTCTCAGTGGAGTTATTAATACCTGCCACACAGGGATGTTGAGAGGATTACATGGAAAATATAGGAAAAGGTTCTGTTGTAAATGGCACATAGTTTGGAACAAGAGATGGTTCCTTTTGAATAGGGATTTCTGCTTGTGACAGTTGTAACTAGCACAGTAATAATTATTATGAGGATTAATTTTAACATACATTTCTTTGGACATATAAGGCAAGTTCAAAAATTTGTCCAAAGAGATTATTCAACTTTGACATTTGATCTTGACTTGTATAATGCTCTTGCTGTAAATAATTTAAAAACGTTTAATAATCAAATACCAGAAGAAACACATGGAGAGAATAGATTTTAACATAGTTTTTGGTAAATTGCTTACTACATGTGAAGCTAGATATTTTAATGAGATGTTTTCTCTTGTTTCATTACAGTTACTTATGTTGACAAGAATCCTTTGAATGTGATCAGTGCTAAAATCTCACTCTGAATGCTATTTAATATTCTCATGTTCTAAAATTAAAAATTACCTCTGTCTCCACTGACCTTCATTTGCCCTTGCTCCCGTTTGCAGTTAATTGTAAAAGAGTGATTCTCATAAATGTGACATTACCATTAAGATTATTTCAAAACATTTGTATTAGTATTTACCTTTGCTTCAAAGGTAGTAGTCAACTAATTTTGGTGTCAGCCTAACCCCCAAGTAGAGCAGTTTCAGTGAACTTTGCACTGAGTGTGTTTATGTCTAAAAAACAGCAACATGCTGAATCAGTTAAGAAGAGAAGGAATCTTAAGCCTTTGGAAGTCTTTTTACTGAACTGAAGAATTTACTCTCATTGAATCAATCAATGTTTTACTAGAATAACTAGTTGAATATATAACCCAGAAATTCTTTTAAATCAAGATGTTTGTGTTTTTCTCAAAGAATCATAGCTCATATCATGGTAATTCTAAATTACATTGGATAATCAATTGAGTCAGATGGATTGAATCAGTTTTAGTATATATTTCATTCAGCAAGAACCAATGGCATTCTTTCACTCAGAAATTTAGGGAATAAAGTTATTTGTTTATTAAATCAAAAATAGCAAAATATCTCAGAATAAATACAAGCCAAACTGAAAAGTGGCCTCTGGAATTGAAAATGGAAAGTCACTAATAACTTTTTCCTTCTTCCGTTCGTTCGTTCGTTCCTTCCTTCTTTCCTTCCTTCCTTCTTTCCTTCTTTCCTTCCCTCCTTCCCTTCTATCCTTCGCTCCCTTCCTCCCTCCCTCCCTTCTTTCCTTCCTTAGTTTCTTTCTTTTTGAATAATGTGAGGGAGTAGCAGGAATGATCAGCTATCCACAGGGAGTTGTAGATGGGAAAGTAAGAGGAAAGAGGAAACATATGCAGACATCTCTTTGCAAATTGTTCTCAGTGGTAGCTTTAGAAGGGGCAGACAGGGACAAGGCAGATTGCATTAGAATGTCTTTGAATATGTTTATAGGCTAAAGGGAAGAAATAAAAATTAATATTGGTTGATTCACACAGGTTAAACATCTGTCTGACCTCTGACATTTAGCTGGAGACACAAATGGATTTAAACCTATTTCCCTTTGACTACAGGACTACGTGGTAATTTACTCTCCACAAACTACTGTCCTGCCTGTAGGTGAAGGAGTCAGGGGAGAGAAAAAAAGGGAAACTAGAGTAACACCTGCAGAAAAGTCTGGTGCCTGAATCCGGTACAGTAGTCCTAAAGGGATATACTTTTCTCAGTAATAGGGAAATATAACAACAAAAAGCTCCACAACCCCCACCCCCCCCAAAAAAAAACATTGTTAAATCTATAGATAAGATTGAAGAGGAAACATTTTTTGGCAGGTGCTAACATAAACACAGTATTTGTAAACTTGTACCATTCTTTTTAAAAATTATTCACTATTTACTATTTATTATCCACTCTTTCCTACTTCAAAAGTGGATTTTGATCAACTTATAATGAAAGGTGCAGTCACAGCATTTGCTTTTATTCCTGTGACTCAGAACCCTCCTGAAATTCAGTGGGATTAAGTCACATGTCTTCTGTCACTTGGCTCTCACAATCCATTGATCTGTGCCTATTCTTTTGCAATACCATGCTACCTTGATTACTGTACCTTATAGTAACTCTTAAAATTGGGCATTGCAATGGCCCAAGACGTCCGTTAAACATCTGACTCTTGATTTTTGCTCAGGTCATCATCAAAGGGTGGTGAGGTCGAGTTCCGAATCCAGCCCTGTGCTGGGTGTGGAGCGTGCTTAAGATTCTCTCTCTCCCTCTCCCCTTCCCATGCCCACCTCCATACCCCCTTTGTGCTCTCTATCTCTAAAAAGTTAAAAAAGAAAACTGGGCATTGTGAGTCCTCCAACTTTGTACATCTTTTACCGTATTATATTGGCTATTTTGGAATATATTGGAACTTTGTCTTTCTATGTAAGCTTTAGAATTCATTTGTTGATATCTATAGAATAGCTTCCTTAGATTTTAATGGGATTGTATTAAAAATATAGATCAATTTCAAAGAATTGACATGTTCCAAAAATATTGAGTCTTCAATCTGTGAGCACGAAATATCTCTTCATTTATTTATGTCTTCTGTTTTTTTTCAGTGTTTTGAGGTTTTCTGCATATAGATTCTGCATATATTGTGCTACATTTAGACCTAAGTATTTTACTTTTTGATGTGCTATAATATATACAATAATATACAATATATTATATACTATATTGTATAAGATGGTAATATACAATATAATATATAACCATAACTTGCAGCTTTGATATGCTTGCTTTTTACCAAAAAGTTCTGGGATGATTTTTGTTGTTGTTAGGAGGAATGAATTCTGTGGCATTTTCTAAATGGACAATTATATCATCTGTAAATAGAGACAGTTTTATTTCTTCGATTTCAATCTGTGTATCTTTTCTTTGTTTACTGTCTTCTTGTATTATCCTTTTCCTTGTGTTACTGTTTTTCAACTTCCAGTACAATGTTTAATGAGAATGGAGAGAAAAAACATTCTTCTCTTGTTCCTGATCTTAGGAGGAATGTGTGCACATAATTTAGTATGATGTTAGCTGTAGGTTTTATGCAGATGTTCTTTATCAAATTGAAGAATTTCTCTTAATTCCTAGTTTTTATGTGGGTTTTTATCATGAGTGGATATTGGATTTTGTTAAACGCTTTTCTGAATCGATTGATATGATTGTATGATTTTTCTGTTTATATTGGTTATATTGATTAATTCTTAAATATTGAGCTAGCCTTATACCCTTGGAATAAGTTTCACTTGGTTATGGTGTATGATACTTTTTATTCACCAATGTATTTAATCTGATGATTTTTTTTTGAGAATTTTTGTGTCTATGTTCATGAGAGACATTGATCTTTAGTTTTACTTTCTTGTAAAGTCTTTATTTGTTTTGGTATTGGGGCAGTGCTATGCTCAGAGAAAGCATTAGGAAGTGTCCCTTCTATATCTTTTTTTTGGAAGAGATTTTAGAGAATTGGTGCCATTTTTTCCTTAAATGTTTATTAGACTTTACCAATGAAATAATCTAGATCTGGTGATTTATTGGTTTGGAAGTCTATTGGTTATGATTCAACTTCTTTATTAGATACAGAATTATTCAAGTAATTTGTTTCTCTTTGTGTGAATTTGGGTAGTTTGTGTCTTTCAAGGAATTGGTCCATTTTATTTAAATTTTCACATTTGTGTCCATAGAGCTATTCATATTATTCCTTTATTATCATTTTAATTCATGGAATCAGCAATGATGATCCCTTTCAATTCTCATATTAATAATTTGTGTCTTCTTTCTTTTTTTTTTTATTGGTTAACCTGGCTAGAAGTTTATAGATTTTTATGGCTATTTTCAAAGAGGTACCTTTAGGTTTTATTTATTTTCTCTGTTGTTTTCTTGTTTTCAGTTTTATGTTTAGTGTTCTAGTTTCATTTTTTCCCCCTCTGCTTGCTTTAGAGTTAAACTGATAATCTTTTTCTAGTCTTTTAAAGTGGAAGCTTAAGTTATTGATTTTAAATCTTTCTTTTATATCATATGCAGTAAATGTTATACATGTCCCTTTAGGCACTGCACTGTTTTCACAGCATGAAAGTAATTTTGATAAGTTGTATTTTCATTTTCATTTAGTTGAAAATATGTTTTAATTCCTCTTGAGACATCTTATTTGACCCATGTGTTATTTAGAAATTTACCATTTAATTTCCAAATATTTGGTGATTTTCCAAGTAGTTGTTGTTATTTGATTTCTAGTTTAATATCATTGTAGTTGGAGAATATGCTTTATATTGTTTATCCTCCTTTTAATTTGTTAAGGTTGTTTTATGGCCCAGGATGTGGTCTATTTTGGTGACTATTCCATATGAACTTGAGAAGAATGAATATTCAGCTATTAATGAAGAGAGTATTCTAAAATTGTCAATTAGACCAAGATGGTTGATACTGATGTTCAGGTCCATTCTCTCCTCCTTGATTTTCTACCTTTTTGACCTATCAGTTACTGACAAGGAGGATGTTTGAATGTCCAGCTATAATAGTGGATTTGCCTAATTCTCTTTTCGGTTCTATTAGTTTTGCCTCACATATTTGGATGCTCTATCATTAGGTTCATACCTCCTTAGGATTGTTACGCCTTATTAGAGAATTAACCCATTTGTCATTGTGTAACGATCCTCTTTATCACTGGTAATTCTCTTTGTTCTGAGTTTATTTTATCTGAAACTAATACTGTTCTTCCATTTTTCTTTTGATGAGTCTTACAATGATTATTCTTACCTCTTCCTTTGCATTTACCCTAGCAGAATCTTTATATTTGAATGTTTTTATTTTAGACAAAAAAGTAGGTTTTTTTCACTCGGTATGAAAATGTTTATTTTTTCATTGGTGTATATAGAACATTTTAATTGAAAGTGATTATTGATATGTTTGGATTAATATTAACCATGTTTATAAATATTTTTTATTTCTTGTCAGAGATTTCTTTTTCAAACTTCTTTCATTTTAATTGAGCATATTTTATGTTCCATTTTATTTATTTTCCTAATGTCAAATATACATCTTTACAAATATTTTATTGGTTACCTCAGAGTTTACAATATACATTTTTGACTAACATAAGTCTACCTTCAAATAACACTATTCTTTTCCTGTAGTATAGTCATGTATTCATAGTCTCTTGCTCCTGCTCCTAATAGCATTGCTGTCATTTTACTTTGTCCATGTATATGCTATGATAGTAACAATGCCTTGTTGCTATTAATACTTTAAATAAAGTTAACTCTTAGATCAATTAAGAATAAGAAAAATAGGGCTCTTATCTTACAGTACTCACAAAAATGAACTCAAAATGGATCCATGATTGAAATGTAAGTCCTGAAACTGTTAAACTCCTAGAAGAAGGTGGGGGAGAAAGCTCCTTGCATGAGACATCAGCAAGTCAGACTACATCTAACTAAAAAGTTTCTGCACAGCAAAAGAAATGATCAACAACGTGAAAAGTAACCTATAAGATGGGAGAAAATATTTCTAAAACATCCATGTAATAAGAGATTAATATACCAAATATATAAGGAACTCATATAATTCAATACCAAAAAAAACCAAATAATCCAATTAAAATGGGCAAAGGACCTGAATAGACATTTTTCCAAAGAAGATATACAAATCACCAATGGTACATGAAAAAGTGCTCATTGTTGCTGATCATCAGGGAACTTCAAATCAAAACCATAAGGAGATATCATTTCATACCTGTTAGAATGGCCATCATGAAGAAGACAAAAGATAGTAAGTGCTGATGAGGATGCGGAGAAAAGAGAGCCCAGTGCACTGTTTGTGGGAGTATAAATTGGTACAGCCACTATGAGAAACAATATGGAGGTTCCTCAAAATATTAAAAAATACCGTATGACTCAGCAATTCCACTTCTGGATATTATCTGAAAAATGAAATCACTCTCTTAGAGAGATGTCTATACCACTAGTTCATTGCAGTATTGTTATAATAGCTAAGACATAGAAACAACTTAAGTGTTCGTCAGTGGATGAATGGATGAAGGAAATGTAGCATATATACATATATACAATGGATGATTATTCAGCTATTAAAAGGAAGAAAATCTTGCCACTTTGTGACAACATGGATAAACCCTGAGGACACTAAGTTAATTGAAATAAGTCAGACAGTGAAAGACAAATACTATATGATCTCACTTATATATGGAATCTCATAAAACCAAGCATAGAAACAGAAATCAGTACTTACCAAGGCCAGGCAGATGGAGGAAATGGATGGAAGTGGTCAAAGCATACAAACATCTAGTTATATGATAAATTAGTTCTGGGGTTACAATGTACAGAATGGTAACTATAGTTAACAGTACTTTATGGTATACTTGAAAAGCTGTTAAGAGTGTAGATCTTAAAAGTTCTCACCACATACAAATAGACACACAAGGTAACTGAACTGATGGATGTGTTAACTAACCTTATGGTAATCCTTTCACACTATTCTAAATATCAAATCACCCCCATATACATCTTACACTAATCCAATGTTCTAGGTCAATTATACCTCAACAAAGCTAGAAAAAAAGAATAAGAAAAATAAAATATTTTATTTTACCTTCATTTATTCCTTTCCCAGTGTTCTTTTTTTCTTTATGTGTATCTGAGTTTCTGACTTAATTTTCCTTCTCTCTGAATAACTTCTTTGATTTGCTCTTACAAGGCGAGTCTGCTAGTGATAAATTCTCTGCTTTTGTTTGTCTGAAAGTCTTTATTTTTCCTTCACCTTTGAGGATAATTTTGCTCAGTACAGAATTATAAATTGATTTTTTAACACTTTAAATATTTCACTCCACTGTCCTCATGCTTGCATGTTTTTAGACAACTCTGCTGTAATCCTTAAACTTATTTTTCTGTAGGTAATCCCTTTACCCCCTACTTCTTTTAACGTGGTCCCTTTGTCTTTGGTGTTCTGTTGTTTGAGTATGATATATACAGGGTTTGGGTTTTTTTTGCTCTCTGTCTGCTGGGTGTTTGGTCTGGTTTGATGTGCATCATTAATTTTATTTTTTATTTTTTATTTTTTTTAAAGATTTTATTTATTCAGCATCATTAATTTTAGAAAGCTCTTAGCTGTTGCTATTTCAAATATTTCTTCTGCTTTGTATGTTTTGTCTTCTCTTCTGGTTTTCCAAATACTTATATGGTAACATGTTTTGAAGTTGTCCTCAAAGTTCTTGGATTTTTTTTTTAATTCTTTTTTCCTTCTATTTCCATTTCAGCTTTAGATATTTCTATTGCTGTATTTTTAAGCTCACTGATTCTTTCCTCAGCCATTTCAAGTTTATTGATGAATCCATTAAAGATTTCTTCACTTCTATATCATGTTTTTAAAATTTTTTTGTTTTAGTATTTTCTTTTGTTTTTAAATTCAGATTCCCATACCTCTGCTTATAGTATCCATCTGTTATTGTATGTTATCTGGTTTTTTTTTTTGTTAAGCTCCTTCATATGTTTATTATAGTTATTTTATATTCCTTATCTGATAATTCTCACATCTGTGTCATACCTGAATCTGGTTATGATGTTTTCTTTTTTTTCCTATGGTCCATCTTTTTTCTTGTCTTTTGGTGTGCCTTTTTGTTTTTTGTTGAAATTTAGACATGTTGTTTTGGGTAGTAGGAGCTGAGATAAATGGGCCTGTAGTGTGAAGATTAATGTTAATATGGGTAGGTGTTTGACGGTATTTAAAATTTTTTGTTGTTGTAGGTCCCAGATATTCCAAATTCTTCTAGTATCCTTTGTTTTGTCTCTTCTTAACTTTGGGCTTTTTAAAGTTCTTTCCAGACAGCATTGCATTTTGCAGCTTTTTCAGTTATAACCCAGTATGACTTTACTATAGCCTGTCGGTATGGTGATAAGATATGGTAGAAAAGTCCTTAATAGTCTTATTCAATATCAGTCTTTTAGTGAGTCCATGTCTCTCTGGTCTGTGTCCTTCACATGTTTTCCTTATATACAATTTCCAGGTAATGATACTGGGCTTGAGAAGCCTGCATCATCTTTCTTATACAACGTCTATACAAGCAATTATGCTGCCTCCAAACAATCCAGTTCATGTCACATTAGGCAATCAGTAATAATAGGTAGCACTTTTTATAATTCTTACTCTCTATCAGGAACTAGTCTTAGAACCTTTTGTTTTAACTTATTCGTTGCCCATAAATAACCTGTGAAGGAGTACTATGATAATCTGCATTTTGTAGTTGAGGATACCAAGAGACAGTTAAATAATTTGTCCTGGATCGGTAGTGAATATTTGGCAGATCAGGAGTTTGTCATTGAGAAGACTACACCTTAAGTAATTAGAAATTTGGATGGCTGGATCTTGGATAAATGAGCCTTTGTTTTGCCTGATAAAAGCATGATTTTAACTTGTTATTACTTTCTCATGCCCTCATAAAAGGGCATAAATAACTCAGTGTTTTTACAACCACTTAGTATATTGTTTACCAGCTATTTGTGTGCTTGCTACCTGACAGCAAGTCAATACTTGTTACTTGTGAATGTTTTCATTTCTTTAGTGATCCCCAAGTTTATAGTCCTCCAGTACCAATTACTGAAGTATAATCCAGTCTTCACTATTAAATGAATTAGCTAGATGAATCTGTAAATGTTTCTGATGAAATTAGGTTTCATTTTCTTTGGAGTCTGGTGGAGGAAATTAATCATTTCATTCAATGACTTGTGAGGACAGAGTCTGAGCTCCATTGATTTATTTACCATTTTTCCTTTAGTGTGGAATTTGAAAATGTAGTTATAACTGTTATATTTCCAATAAAATAGGAAACTGAATTTTCACTATGGAATGGTGGCATATAATTGGGCTAGTTTCTTTTTAAATGTTCCTTACATTTCATATTTAAAACTATTTATACTTTGTATCCTGTTTTATGTATTTATTGATATGATCAAATATATTCTACATTTTAGGCTAAAAGGTTGAGACATCTGGCTGCCAGACATTTCATCTCGATCATATTATACTGGCCCATATTATATAAATTTTAACACTTTATGGAATATCAACAAGGAAAAAGAACCAAGGAAAAAGACAAAAAAGGTGTTTTCTGTAAGCTTAAACTGTGAATTTACCAGGTAGGTTTATTTTATTTAAGTTCCTTAATAAGACTTAGATAAGAGAATTTATTCCATTAAAAAAAATATATTTTTAAGAATATAGTCGATTTGGTCAAACAGTTGGCCCCCCAGTCAGCTGACATGAAGAAACAGTCATTTTTAGGTAAATATGATGGTATGTAATATCACAGAGCATCCACTGTATGCCTCAAACATATAGAATATATAGCTGAATAAATCAAATGCTAGCTAAGCTTGAAATCAAGAATGAAAGAATCCACAAGCATTTGAAATGAAACAGAAAAGCAAAGAAAGAACACTGAATAGACACTAAGCCAAGATGCCCATAGGGAAGTTCAAACTAGATATGGGCTTTAACTAAACAGCTTTATACTCCTGATATATGATAATAATCCTGACCACTGATTCAAGAAGGACATGAAGCAGGAGTTGAGTTGCCATGAGAAGGCCAAGAAGCACAAAAGCATATACTCTGAAATGTAACCCACCGAAAACTCTACCCCAGATGTCACAGGGAAATAGCAAAGGAATTTTCTGTCTACCATCTCTTAGAACTCTGTCCTCCCAATTTCATCCTTGTAAACCTTTGTTCTACTTGAAAGGTGAATAAACTGGGCCTTCTCCTGCTTCAGGGCCTTTGGATCTATTGTTCCCTCCGCTTTGGATGTTCTTCCAGAGAGCCATTGGTCTCATCACTTTTTCTTTGATCAGGTGGTTGGTCAAAGATCATTTTGCCAGAGGCCTTTCCTAACCGGTGTATATAAAATAGCATCTGTCTTTCTCCAGCCAAGAACACTGTCTGTCCCCTTTACCCTACTTTAGATTTCATCAAGGGCTCATCATGATCTAAAAGATGATAAATTCATTTGTTTACTATTAATCTTTCTGTAGTAGAATTAAATGCTCTGCTTATCGGGACAAGTTTAATCTCTTAATACTTAGAAAATCATCCGGCCTGCAGAAGATGCTCAGTGGTAGTTGTTATTAAGAATGTGAGGGAGAGATGGAGGGAGGAAGGGAGGAAAGAAGGAAGAAAGGAAGGAAGGAAGGAAAGGAGGGAGGGAGGAGGGGAGGGAGAGAGGAAGGGAGAAAGGAAGCGGGAAGGAAGGAAGGAAATAAAGACATGCCTACAAACAGGTAAAGCAGATAAAACTTTGCCTCTCTAAAAATAAAAGTGACACCATAGTTTGGGAGTTATTGCTTACTGTTCTCATAACAAGATGTCTCATTAAAAGAAAAAAGTTGCTGATATTATGAAGTCATCAGTGATATTTTGTGAGGGAGCAGAGATGTGCATTTGATATTACAAAGAACTAAGATTGAATGTGTTGCAATGCCAATTTAGTAATCGTCAGTGTATTACTTCCCTATAATTTGAGATCTAGTTTATGGCAGGAACCATTAATCTTTCTTAATCCTGCTTGAGTATAGGACGTTTGCCAAGATTGTGCTACTACAAAGATACCAAAGAATTTATACCCACATTTCTTTCTCAGTTCATAATCTCTCTTCATGCTTTGTATATTCTACTCATCTTCACCAATAGAATGCTTACAAACTTTTGATCATTATGTGTCTAATGTCAAGTGGATTTTGAATAAGATGAAAGGGCAAATATGATCCAATGGCTGTGTTCTGTCGGCAGGACTTTCCATGTTATATGGGACAAATACCAAATTTCTAAATATTTTATTGCATTTTCATGATTTTGATGTGTAACTTTCTGATTCTCATGTTAGAAACGGTTGCTTCCTATCTAAAAGCTTTAATTTCCTGCAATACAGGTTGTAAACTTTCATCTAAGTCTTGAAAAACGTATAATACTGTGACTTCTTTGGATCTATCCTAAAGAAAAATCTAAAAATCACAACTTTTATCATGTTACCTCCTGACGTTTAAGCAATATCCATCAGAATTGCCCTTGGTTATGAATATTTGAAATCTACAGGGTGAACATGAATGACAGTAAAGAGAAAACGGGGTCAAAATGGTCAAAGATTTGTCAGATTGAAGGAGAAGATGTTTTAAGAAAGGTGAAAAAGAAGTTTCTTTGAGAGATCCAAAAATGAAATCTAGCATTCTTAAAACATTTTATTTATTAACTCAGTTCAGTATCATGAATATTGGATTTGATTCTTTGAGGCAACCTCTCTTTACATTCCTGTCTTGAATCAAGAAGACTAGCTTAAAGTATGGTGTGATTCTTTACACATCATTGTAGGTTTTATGTTGTTTTAATCATTCATTCTTTCAGTAAGCATTTATTGTTTGTGACTACATGATAAGCATTTAAGTGGTGGGGGGACATCTATCCCACTTAATGAACTGATTTGGGATACTACTCTTGTGATCCACATTTGTCTGCTTGGGGTCTGAACATCTGGGTAGGCCAAGTTAACAACTAGGAAAGTAAGACATTCCTCTATCTTTGCTACTCATAATAATTCACAGGAGAAATAAGGTAGTCACTTCAGTAATTTTTTGTTTATTTGTGTGTGGAAGTGGCAGTTGGGGAATGGTGGCTAATTGTGACCTTACCTGGATAGTCCCCCAATGAGAAAGTAGCAGGAAGAGAGCTGAAAGGAAGGCAGAAAGAAGCTCTGTTTCTTTAACCTCCCAGAGGAGTGTGATTGGCTAAAAATTTAATTCATTGGCTTGATATAATTGTAATTCAAGCCAATCTATAAGAACTGTTTACATTTTAATGATGATGGAGCTCTAAAATTATTATTTATAGAAGACATCATAACTATAATTAACACATGTTAAATTGCCTCTTTGTTACTATCTTAGCCAAAAGTCACACTTGGATGCATTTTCCTCCTTTATTTTGAGCAACATATGATAGAATGAACCCTTTAAAAGATTCTTTCTGGGCATAATTTAATATAGAGTTTGCTGTGAATCATTAACAATGGTAGTATGATTATAGCATTTATTTTTATATAGTTTTTAAATTTAAATTAAGTAGTCCATCGATACAGAGGAATAAATTATTTATTAATATATAGTAGGATCCAGAGAAAGAAAGATTGAAAAAAAGAAAGATTCCTCACTTTTAAAATGAATTATTGTGTTGTGGTTTCAATTATAGTGCACTGCTAATTTCTGCAAGAGGAGAATAAAAGCTTTAAATTTAATATCTATGGATACATAATATAGTTGGGCAAATTGTTGGCCATATGATACTGGGAATCTGTGGCTAAGCTGTAACTTTATTTATTTTTTTTTTTAAAGATTTTGTTATTTATTTGACACAGAGAGATAGATTACAAGTAGGCAGAGAGACAGGGAGAGGAGGAAGCAGGCTCCCTGCCAAGCAGAGAGCCCAATGCGGGCCTCGATCCCAGGACGCTGAGATCATGACCTGAGCCGAAAGCAGAGGCTTTAACCCACTGAGCCACCCAGGCACCCTAAGCTGTAACTTTGTTTACTCAATTATAAGAGACGTTCTCTGTGAAAGAAAAATGCCTAAAGATTAGCGATTTCTATGAAGCTAGAGATTTTTTTAANCTGTAACTTTGTTTACTCAATTATAAGAGACATTCTCTGTGAAAGAAAAATGCCTAAAGATTAGCGATTTCTATGAAGCTAGAGATTTTTTTAAAAAAAGATTTTATTGATTTAATTGGCAGAGAGAGAGATCACAAGTAGGCTGAGAGGCAGGCAGAGAGAGAGGAGAAGCAGGCTCCCCGCCGAGCAGGGAGCCGGATGCGGGCCTCGATCCCAGGACCCTGAGATCGTGACCTGAGCCAAAGGCAGAGGCCTTAACCCACTGAGCCACCCAGGCGCCCTGAAGCTAGAGATTTGATGATAATTAGACATAATAATAATGATCACAAGGTCAACTAGAAAGCCATCATTTCCTAGAATTTCTAGAGATTGTCTAAATACACAACCACAAGGAATTTTTCCAGATGTGATGAGAAAATTTCTGAAATAAAAAGTGAGTCTTTAAATTTTATCTGTTTATCCTTCACAGGGGTCATATTTTTTCTAAGCTTGGAGAGAAAGTAGAAGTTCACTCTTTCTCATCCTTCTATATTCTCCAGACTGGACTCTATATTTTAGGGGATTCAAAAGTCCCTGATATATAGTCCTCTTCTCTCTCTGAGGTAGCACAGCAGAACTTGAGCTGAGAAGAAAGTCATTGAAATTTGGATTACGAAGGTATGAAATATGCATGTCAAGAAAAGCCACGTAAAATTAGATTATTTCTATAGAAAGAGAGAACACCGGGGACAAGGAGTAAAACTAAATGAGCTCCAGAAAGTGAGGAGAAGATTGAGAAATGAGGGAGGTTCACATGAATCATACATTGAAAGCCTAGGGAGCATCTGTGTCAAGCACTCCCCTACACCACCAAGATTCCCAGCAAGCATGGAGAGTGAGGGGCATTGTTATTGTAATAGTGCAAGGACGGATGGCCAGAAACACCAGGCCGGATACCGAGTCCAATTTTGCCAGGCTTTAAAACAGTACAGAAATCCCTTCCCAGAGACTAGCTTGATCTTAAATCATTGTTTCAAGAAAAAGCCTGAGGTGTTCACTGGAACAGGCAGGAAAGGAGAAATCCCCTCCTGCCTGATACCTACATGCAGCTGTAGCTTTCTAATTGACCAACTACTGTGTTATAGGAAATATTTACCCACAGAAAATAATTGAGAAAGAGAAAAAATAAATTTCAACCCCCTAACCCTCCTTCCCTAGAAGATAGCCAAATAACCTATTATGAAGATTAAAATGTACTTCTGCTGTTATAGACCAGAAAGATGGAGTGACAGGGTTGGAGCAATAATCTCTTACTGTAAATCTGATTCACTGATCAGAATTCACTGAAGTTATAGAGAGCAAGCAAATCAGTGAGAAATTGTAGAGATGTCAGTAATAGGGATTTGATGACAGTGGATAAAAGAAAATACTCTGTCTCATATGAAAGAAATCTGGATGCAGATAGTCCATGTCTAGCATGGTGATTCATTAGTGTTATTAGGGTCCTGTCCTGCTTCTGAGTGTAATTTTCTTCATGTTTAGTCTGTGGCTTCCATTTCTGAGGTTTTCCTATGGCCCAGCGTAGCTTCTGATGCTCTAGCAAACATGGTTGTGTCCTGAACAACATAAGGGATGAAGATGGAAAGAGAAGAGGTGGGATACCTCAGGGGAGTCCATTCTCTTTAAGGAGCATTCTCAGGATCCCCAGTCATGTACCATTGGTGTGTAAGAACTTAGTAATGTGGATATACCTAGTGGGAGACAAGAAACTGATCTTGGCTAAAGATCTCTCCTGAACAAAATAGGATTCTTCTGTGAAAGAAGAGGTAAGTGGATACCTAGTATGCAGCTGGAGGCTTGGCCACAGAAAGTAAGATGACCACAATGAATAAAATGTGTGCAGGGCTTGAAGTAACTAGCAGAGCATTGAGAGGTCATGTATGTAAATCAGGACCAGAAAAATCCTGATTGATCCTTCCTTTCCTTCCTTCCTCCCTCCCTGCCTTCCTTACTCTCTTTCTGTTCCTGCCCTGCCCTGCCCTGCCCTCCCCTCCCCTCCCCTCCCCTCTCCTTTTCTTCCTTCTTCCTTCCTTCCTTCCTTCCTTCCTTCCTTCCTTCCTTCCTTCCTTCCTTCCTTCCTTCCTTCCTTCCTTCCTAAGATTTATTTCTTTTTTTCAGAGAGATAGAGAGAACAGGGGGAGGGGCAGAGAGAGAGGGAGATAAGCAGACTCCCTGTTGAGTGGGGACCCTGAGATCAGGACCTGAGCTGAAATCCACAGAGAGATGCTTAACAGCTGAGCCACCCAGATGCCCTGATCCTGATTCTTTCATGTCAGACATCAAGAATCTGTATGAGAAAGATAAAACGTAAATAAATAAGGAGGCAATGGAGTATCATTAAAATCCAACTGGGGATTAAAACAGACTTCCTTTCTGGACTTGATGATTTTATAGTCTTCCTCCTTAAGGAAAATATATTTTTATGTGTTTAAAAACCAAAGACTTGGAAGAATGAGAATGAAAGGAAGTTCAGCGACAGGGCTTAAAAATTTTTCATTTTTTTCTATTTCTTTGATACAGTGGTCAATAAGTCAATGATATATCCTGTCAACTCTAGTTATTTAATTGTCACAACAATTGAGTTTCTTGGGCGCCTGGGTGGCTCAGTGGGTTAAAGCCGCTGCCTTCGGCTCAGGTCATGATCCCAGGGTCCTGGGATCGAGGCCCACATCGGGCTCTCTGCTCGGCAGGGAGCCTGCTTCCTCCTCTCTCTCTGCCTGCCTCTCTGCCTACTTGTGATCTGACCTCTCTCTCTCTGTGTCAAATAAATAAATAAATAAATCTTTAAAAAAAAAAAAATTGAGTTTCTTCATGTTTTAAAGACCAGTGGTTAAAAACATGGCTCATATCATTTGAGGAGCTTAATCCTGGGTTTAATAATGCTAATTGCTGAGCCTGCTTTGGGATTTGGAGACAGCACAACTGTTATTTGGTCCAGGACTTGCTAGTGAGCAAAACCTCAAGGTGGCTCCAGTGCCAGTGTAGAGAGTTTTCTGTTCTTGGTTATTGGATTTGGGGCGGGGTTAAGGAGGAGAGAGAATAGATCATTGTGGTAGAGTAGACACATGAGAAGAGTAAAAAGCAACATTAGAAAATCTGTCTTCATAGGAATACTGTAATTTGTTTTGCTCAAAGAAGCATGAACCAGTAATAGCCTGAACAACTTGCAAACCACATACCTTAGTAAACACCTGTTACTCCATTATAATTTTTATTGCTTATGCTTTCTTTTTGTCTAGCTTTCCTCATTTATTCAAAAGTCTTTTTAGTTGCATGAGTTTTAAAGTATTTTCTATCAGTGAAGTGGTAAAAAGTTGCCCATTTAAAAAAGTATTTGAAAGTGGCTAATTTTCTTGTCTTAAATAGTTTATTTGTTTTTCTTATTCTTTGCCAACCAATGTTTTTTACTTATGGGCTTATTGAAGAAAGTCAGTGGTTTTCTGTGACTTCTTGATAAATCTGTTGTAATTATTGGCACATTCAGTCACAGAGAATAATTAATTAATTAATTTCATGTTATCATCATTCCATATATAATCTATTGTATATTATTTGTTTATTATTTCCCCTGACTTCCTCCCCATACCATATAACATATCCCCAGTGGAACGTGGAAGCCACATGAAGGCAGCAGTTTATATCCATGCAGTAATTTTCCTCTTATGTATTATAATATTTTGTCATTTGGGGAAGTAAAGTAAAAATATGTATCTTTTTTAAAAATTATTATTTGCCCCAGGGATACAGGTCTGTGAATCATCAGACTTACACATTTCACAGCATTCACCATAGCACAAACCCTCCCCAATGTCCATAACCCAGCCACCCTAATCCTACCCTACCACCCCCCAGTAACCCTCAGTTTGTATCCTAAGATTAAGAGTCTCTTATGGGGGCACCTGGGTGGCTCAGTGGGTTAAGCCTCTGCCTTCGGCTCAGGTCATGATCTCAGGGTCCTGGGATCAAGCACTGCATGGGGGCTCTCTGCTCAGCGGGGAGCCTATTTCCCTCTTTCCCTCTGTCTGCCTCCCTGCCTGCTTGTGATCTCTCTTTCTCTCTCTCTCTGTCAAATAAATAACCTAAAAAAAAAAGTCTCTTATGGTTTGTCTCCTTCCCAATCCCATCTTGTTTCAAAAAATATGTATTTTAACTGTAGCTGAATTTCATTTTTGCAGTTACCTAAGTAATAATTTTTAACTATTGTTCATAGTGGCCTTATAGGGTTGGCTGCTATTTATTTAAGTTACTTATCTTTCCCCAAGAGATGGTATTTGAAAGGGAAGGGCAGATTCTTAAGTTAAAATAGTGTTTCTGGATCAAAAGCATAGGGCTTTTTATGGTTGCTTTGCTAAAATAATTGCTGCGGTTTTTAATTTTATTCCCAGGTTATTGGGTAAATAGAAACTAAACTTTCCTATAGTTTATACTTGTCATAGTTTCAGAAGCTTATGAGGTTGAAAGCATGAGCTATATTTCTCTGAGTCTAAAAATACATATTTTTAGTAGAAATGGAATAAAAAATTTAGAATACAAATGAACTGTTATTAAAGGTTCCTGTTACTATAGAATTAAAAAGCTGTTGTAGATTAGCAATGCGGGTTATTTGGACAAACAACTTTACTCTTAATTAATCAAAGAGATCCATAATTATAAAGTTAATACATTTATGTTTATAAAATAAGTTGCTTCAGCTTATTGATCAGCTTACATAATCACTTTAGAAATATGTTCACAGGGAAACAATGAGCTTTCCTTCCTCAAAATAGATATTCCCTTCTCTTAAAATGTCTCTAGAAGGACATTCCAAATTCTAAATTCCCCATACTTGCTCTTGTCTATATTTCTTAGTTTACTTTTTTCTAATAAGTATATGATTTAGAGAAATTGCATTTCTACAACACTTAAAACTCAACCAGAACATTTTCCGGAGCCATTTAGATAAAGAAAAATATATTTTTTCAGACTAATACAAATAATTATTCTAATTTTCACTTCATTTTGTGTATACCTATGCTTTACATAGACCTTTTAGATAGAATTTGTTAGATTCTACTGTCTGCTAGTTACAGTTGACCCTTGAACAACAAGGTTTTGAAGTGCGTGGGTCCACTTATATGCAGATTTTTTATATTACCATACTATAAATGTATTTTCTTTATGATTTTCTTAATAAGATTTTTCCCTAGCTTACTTGACTATAAGAGTACAGTATATAATTCATATAGCGTGCAAAAAATATGTATTACTTGGCTGTTTGTTATGTGTAAAGCTTCCAGTCACCAGTAGGCTACTAGTAGTCATGGATTGGGGGAGTCAGAAGTTATACATGAATTTTTGACTGTGTGGGGTCATTGCCCCAAATCCCGTGTTGTTCTAGGGCCAACCGTATTTTCAATTTTCACAACATTATCCAAGGTTTAAGAAAGTATAGGAAGAAAGAATGTAGGTAATGAGTAAACTGGTGAGTATAGCTAATGAATATGATAACTACATAAATAACTGTCGAAACATGGAATTGGGGTGCCTGGGTGGCTCAGTCATTAAGCGTCTGCCTTCAGCTCAGGTCTTGATCCTTGGGTCCTAGGATCGAGCCCGGCATCTGGCTCCCTGCTCAGTGGGAAATCTGCTTCTCCCTCTCCCACTCCCCCTGCTTTTGTTCCCTCTCTCACTGTGTCTCTCTCTGTCGAATAAAAAAATAAAATCTTAAAAAAAAAAGAAAAAAGAAACATGGATATTTCTGAAAGTGAAAGGAGGTACTAACCAGGCCAGACATAGGGATAACTATACAAAATAACTGGGCAAAGAGGGCAAATATTCATGCTTGTGATAAATAACTCACTACAAACACAGATCCTGTAAATTTATTGTAAAATGCACTAGCTAAAAGTTCCCATATTCTAATGCATATATTTTCACTTTTTTTGCGGGGGAACTTTTGTCATTATTTCATTCAGTTGTACTTACTCAGTTCTGGGATGGGAGCTAGGTTACTGGGTTTTAGCTCTGAAGGAAACAGACCCCACCAGGTCAGTTTCTGAGCATTCATCTCAAGCTTTCTTTTTTAATAGACATATTAACATTTTATGGCATTTCAAATGTTTTAGGATGTATCATACATAAACTGGAACTAAGCTGTCCTATTTAGGTAGAACTTTGTAGTAAAACTGATATTAAAAGTAACAGAATTTAAAGGAAAATCTATGTTTTCAAATGCCTGATGTTTTTCAACTAATTCCTTTTAGAGCGTATCTTCAGAGGAAAACTAGTAAAGTGTAGAAACATCTTTAAAGAGAAAACAAGTAATAGATGAATAAAGTCATTAATCCACGGGAATCCCTTTGAAAAACAAAATGCTTATCATAGCAAGTAGTTAAAGAGAAAAAATGTAACTGGACAGTGATAGAAATGTAAGAGGCAGAAACTAGAAAACAAAAAGCAGTAACATTATTATAATTAAGTTTCCTTAAAATCAGTTGAGATTTTTAGGACATCTACTCCTTCTCTTCTTCAGAATCATTTTATATAATATTCTACATGGTTCCTTATGTACTCTAAATTGACAGGAATGATCATTTTCCAAATCTGTGTTTACCGACGGTAATGAGCACATCTATTCAAATTCTCCTTCCATATTTGATCAGAAATATTGGTGTTGCCTCAGTAATAGAAGTTTCTTACAAACAAACAAACAAACAAACAACTTTACCAACTGTTGAACTGAGTAGAACACACAGCAATACCATGTTTTGTTCTGGTGGAGACATCAGTTTTGGTCCCAGATCAGTTACTGATTGGCAGTGGTTACTTATCTAAATAACTTGTCCTCTTTGGACTTAATTATATGTGTAAAGAAATTAGAATGAGCTCTAAAATGTCTTTCACCTGAAATGTTTGGTGAGTGTTTTATTTTCATGTTGTAATAGAATTTCTCAACTTCTTTCTCTGGTTGTTGCTGTATAAGTAGGCCAATGCAGGGCAGTCAAGAGTCTGGAGGCTAACCCACTGAGTCGCCCACACGCACCATTTTTCTCATTATTATGTTTTCCATCTCTGGTTTTCTGATTTTCTTTTCCTTCAGAGAGAAGCTTCTGAAGGAATAGATCTTGTGCATTTTTCCACATCTAAAACTCTGATTCACTGATACCTCAACTCTCTGATACGGCTTTTCTCTTACCATTTAACAGATTAATTATATTTTAGGTCACCAGAGACCTTTGTTTTACTAACCCAAGATAAGCATATAAATTCTCACCTCACTTAACCTCTCTGCAGGACATGACCTTTTGGGGCACTTTCTGTATTTTGAAGTTCTCTCCATCATGGTCTTTCATGATACCTTCTTTTCACTTTTTTTTTTTAACTTGCCTAGCCACTCTTTTTTTTTTCTTTTCTCTACCCTCTTCTTTAATATTGGTATTCCACAAACCCTTGTTCAACCTTTCTTTAACTCTACTTAAAGCTATAAAATTTCACTCCTATCCATAAGTTCAATTTCCACTTATTCTTATGTTCATAAATCTCTATCATAAGACCAAATCTTTTTTCGATTCTGTTTTACCACGTACACAACAGACATTCATCTGAATACCCAACAAATATCTCAGATTCAACCAACGGAAACCAAACCAAAACAAACCGCTTTAGCCTTCCAACACAAATATGTTCTTCCCAGAGTATCCCTTGTCCCTGCATTTAATACTAGCTGCTTGAGTCTTTACCTTCTATCAGTTTTACCTACTTAAAAAAAAATTCTCAAACTGTTTTTTTACTTTCATATTCATTATAGTGACTATGGGCTAGCCTTATTATTCTTTGTATTTATGTGTTAATAATATAATAACCTATTGACTAGTCTCTTGTTCTTCACCCCTGGTCACCTTCTAAAATGTTGGCATAGCTATAGCTCTCTGAAACAGTGAAATTATTCTAGCTCTTGTCTGCTTGGAATCCTTCAGTGTTTTGTCTTGACCCTTAAGATAAAGCCAGAATTATTTAACGTGGAATAAGAAACTTTCCAGAGTTGGCTCCTGTCCATCTATTCTCATTACCCCACTACACAGCACTCTATAATTATTTACATATTTATTTCTTCTTTTGAATTGTGAGTCCCTTGATGATGAGGTCTGTGAAATACTTCCTGAGCTCTAACTCCTAGAAATGTGTCCCACATCTGAAATATGTTCAAGAGGTGTTAATTATTTAATTAAAGGATAGATTATCAAGGTTAAGCAAAATAGAAATAGGATTAATATCTTCTCAAAGTTATATAGAGTAATGCCTCTATCAAAGAATTAGAAACCTGAGTTCTAATCTTTAATCTTTTATTAATTAGTTCATCAAATCACATAACTTACCTGGTCCTCAGTTTCTTACCTAGAAATTGATTTTGTAGTGTTCGGTGATTTCTTTAGTCTCTTCTAGCTCTGACTTTCTGTGCAACCTGGTACTGTTCCATGGTCGTAATTTAATGAGACACATTAACTTTTCAGGCCTCTAAGGAACAATTTCCTTAACACTCAAACATAGTGTTTCACCCTAGTTTCTGTCCTATATCTAAGTATGTTTTGCCCCAGGGAAAGCAGGCTCAGAGTGCTGTGATGGCAGAGAATAGTTTCTCATTTCCATTGGTTTTATATAAAGGGGGAAAAAATGGTGTCATAACTCCAGTGGATTTATTTCCTGCTAACTTTAAAAGCTAAGAAATGCTTGAAAATATATCCTCAATGTCACTGATTAGAACGTCCTGTGGAGACAAATTAATTTTCTCTAAATGACATTTGAAAGCTTGCTAAGGGCAAAGAACAGGAGAATATGGCTATCCAATGAGTCATTTTATAATTTCAGGATGAAGTTGACCACCTTGTATGATAACTTTTTGTGGAGCAAACAGGACAAGGTGAGTTTTCCCCAGCTATAAGCAAAGTACCTATTACTAATTTAGAAAAGGGAGGGATAACAGTCTGGAAAATTATAGGCACATTTAAATAACTAAATGTGCTATAAAGATATATGCTAAGATTTTGGCGACAAGACTTGGAAGAGTTATGGGTAAATTAATACACAGGGACCAAGTTGGATTTATGAGGCATGAAATAATTACAGACAGTATGAAGAAGAGTTTTATGTTAATGCAAATTGATAGTGATACTCAGACTCTGGTGTTTGCAAATTCTGTTAATACCCAGGAAGTGTGTAATAGAATGGAATAGAAATAGCTAAAGATAATATTAAATCATGTAAGTTTGTAAGTCTTGTTTTTTGAAGAAGATATTATTGTGGAAAAATAGATTGTATATTTATGGTACCAAATGCCCAATGTAGAAAATGCAGATAATCAATGGGATGATACCTAATTGGAAGGACTTAGATGTATGATTGAGATAACTGTTTTTTTTTTCCCCATGTAGACTGGCTGCATGTTGAAAGTCATTTTTAAATAGCTTGCACTTATCTTACCCTTATTATTTTAATCTTTGTGATTAGAGAATGGCTTAAATCATCAGTATGATACATTTTAAATAATACATTCTCAGTCACAGGAATTTGAACTAATTTAGAAGTCGCAAATTTAAAATGCTGATGATAGTGTATTCTCATCAATTTTAAAGAATATTTGAGGGAGATGCATGTAATCCTTTTGACTGAAAAAATTAACCTTTAAAATTTTATAGAACTAAAAAATGTTTCAGACATGTCCATTACCAGCAGAGTAGTGGTTTAAACACTCAGAAGAGTTCTCCTCCTACAAAACAACTAAAACTTATATTGAAAACGCATTGTTGAGCTTCAAGAAATAAGCAAAATTTTCGAGGGCCCAAACAAGCAAACAGCAAAGCTATGCATTGAAACCTTAGCAAGGGGGTACCTGGATGGCTCAGTTGTTAGGCGGCTGCCTTCAGCTTAGGTTATGATGCCAGGGTCATGGGATGGAGCCCTGCTTTGCATTGGGCTGCCTGCTCAGCGGGAAGCCTGTTTCTCCCTCTCCCATTCCCCCTGCTTGTGTTCTCTCTCTCACTGTGTCTCTGTCAAATAAATAAATAAATTCTTAAAAAGAAAAGAAGAGAAAAGAAAAGAAACCTTAGCAGGAATCAGTAAAGAATAAGTTAACCTGAGAGCTGAGTTGGTGGCAAAGTGTAAATACCCATGCTAACCTTGAGATTAAATGCTGTTAGGAGAGTGTATTACAGTGTGCAGGAGCCTAACCAGGAGGGCTCAAGAGCCCCAAGTATGTTACTGGAACCTCTTGTGGCATAGCAGAAGCAAACAGAAATCCTTTATAGTTTAAAGGATCTCACATTTAGGCCCTTAGAATTCGCACAGAGTAAGATCAAGAAAAGAAATTTTCATAATCAGAGATCACAAAATGGAAGGAAAGAAGACACGGACAAGCATCAGCATAAAAAAGAAACATTTCAAATGCTTTTAAAAAGTATTTTTAAGAAGTATAATTGATATTCTTAAAAAAGGAGAAAATAGAATTACATAAAAGGCTCAGGTAAAAGTGCAAAGGCAAAAAAGTGTGGAAGACAGAAGTAGGAAAAGGGCAAGAAGAAAAAAGTAACAAATAATGGTAGATACCAATCCAACTATATCAATAATCACTTTTTTTTAAAATTTATTCATTTGACACAGAGAGAGAGATCACAAGTAGGCAGAGAGGCAGGCAGAGAGAGAGGAGAGAGGAGGAAGCAGGCTCCCTGCTGAGCAGAGAGCCCGATGCAGGCCTCGATCCCAGGACCCTGGGATCATGACCGGAGCCGAAGGCAGCGGCTTTAACCCACTGAGCCACCCAGGCGCCCCAATAATCACTTTAAATATTAATGGCCCATATGCACCAATTACAAAGACAGGGGTAGTCAAAACTTATCAGAGAATAAGATCCCAATATGTATTATCTACAAGAAACTGAATTTGAATAAAAAGACATACTAGATTAATAATAAACAGATACTAAAAGATATACCATGCTAGCACTAATCAAAAGAGTGAGCATCTATATTAATTTCAGCAAGAGCAGACTTCAGAGCAAGAAAAGTTAACAGGGATAAAGAAGGAATTACATAATGGTAACGAGGGCAATACTCCAAGAAGACATAACAATCCTTAATAAATTTGTATTTAACAATAGTGTATCAAAATATGTGAAGCAAAAACTGATAGGACTACACAGAGAAGTAGATGAATCTACCATTATAGTTGAAGACTTCATTACTCCTTCATCTGAAATGGACAGATCCAGGAGGCAGAAAATTAGTATGGCCATAGTTGAGCTCAACACTGCCATCAATTAACTGGATATAATTGACATCTATCAAGAATTCATCACATAGGGCTCCTGGGTGGCTCAGTGGGTTAAAGCCTCTGCTTTCGGCTCAGGTCATGATCTCAGGGTCCTGGGATCGAGGCCCGCATCGGGCTCTCTGCTTGTCAGGGAGCCTGCTTCCTCCTCTCTCTCTCTGCTTGCCTCTCTGCCTACTTGTAATCTCTCTCTCTCTGTCAAATAAATAAAAAAATCTTAAAAAAAAAAAAAAGAATTCATCACATAACAGCAGAATACACATTCTATTCATGCTCACATGGGACATTTACCAAGAATGTACCATAGTACATTCTGGGCCATCAATCACACCTTAAAAATTTAAAGATGGCGCTGAAGTTTCTCAGGTTCTAATCATAGCTTAGTCCTTCTGGTGACCGGCCCCCATTCAGGATCTACCAAACATTGCCTCATAAGAACAAAAGATACTCTTATCACCCAGGAAATTCCAAGGGAATTTGTTATATAATGCCACCTCTGCATATACCTAGTTTCCAAACGTGTGGATTATTGGTGAGATTTCTTTTTGGTTCCATTGTTGAATTTTCCTGACCTTGTGCCAGCATCATACTGTCTAAATTATAATAATCACTTAATTGATTAGTGAGGTAAGTTTTTGCCAGCCCCTTACTAGTGCTTTTTCTCAGGGAGTATCCTGTATATTCTGAAATCTTTATTAGGCCTAGTTAGTCTAAGTCAACAACCTACTTTTAACCACATTGTCATCATCATTTGATATTACATTTGACAATTAACAAATACATATTTGGCATCTACCATATGCATATATATGAGCTATGTTAGGGGCTGTAGCCCTGAACTGTGCTATTAGGGCTCCTAACCTAAGGTGGCTTATAGACTTACTCTGTATTTTGTTTACCATGTTCAAAGATAGCAAGTATATTCTCTTCCAGTTGAATGTGGAATTCAGAGTTGAAGAAGAAAATATGACCATCCTTCCCTTGATGTTAAGAGATGCAAAATAAGACTAAACCTTAGGAGCTTGCATCTAAACATAACTGACTTCCAGCCTATTTCCAATGTATGTTTAGAGTCTGGCATGTCCACACATCTGTATACTTTATTCCACATTGGTGAAAATCTGGAAAGATGGTAAAAGTTTGTTAAAGCCCAAATTAGAAAATCCAGCCTTCAGAGTAAGTAGAGGAGGTGCTTCCCCGATGTGCTTGTGAGAAGGTGCTGGTCTTCTAAATAGTCACCACTCTCAGTTCATGGATATATTAGAACTGTTAAAGAAATTAAATCTTTAGCTACCAGGATTATCAACTGCTATAATGCAGCTAGTATGTGCATTGTTCGTGATGGCAGGGAGCATTTTAATTAAGCAAAGTCAGACTTTTGAGGATTAAATCATTTGTCAGTTACTTTCCAAAATGACAACTAGCCATCTGAGAACAAACTTTCATAAATAAGAGGAATAAAGAATATGTCTAAGGAATTCTTTCTTCTGAAGCCAGGGGACAAATGAAAGACCATGGGGAGGCAGAGGAACAACAGAAAGAAGTGACAAACCAGAAGGCTCACATTTTCACTTAACCTGTCCCATTCCTGCTTCTTGAACTTAGGCTGTGATGTTACAATGTGTTCTGTTCTCAAAGAATTTTGCCAATCAGGAAGAGTGATGAAACCAGAGAGTCCATAAAACTGGAAAAGTGCAGATGAGATAGCAAAAGCTTGTCAAGTGTTAGAAGCTAGTGTAAAAAATGTTTTTAGAAGCATATAGCAACAAAAGATATTAAATTCCAATTGAGGAAAATATTAGAGGCCATAAAGTGCTATATAATTCTGCCTGTATTCAAAACCAATGAAAATGAAGAGTCAGGGAGGTTATAGGAATTAATTTTGTGTTGAAATGAGGTAAGGCAACAACTTACTGGGCAGTTGTTCGTGCCTGTGCTAGAACAACTTCATGAAATCTCAGGGTTTTTTTCCCATTTGCACGTAGGGATAGGCCCATCAGAAGACCTGGGTCCAAAAGCCCATTGCCTAACCATACTCTCCATATTCTCCACTCTTGTGGTAGAACCATCATACTTTTCAAAAACCCCTAAAAAGGAGTGAACAAAACAGAGAAAAGCCATTTTACTCTTCCTCTGGTTGAGAACAAATTTCTTTTTTAATGCTAAGAATTATTAGACTTGGGGCGCCTGGGTGGCTCAGTGGGTTAAGCCTCTGCCTTCGGCTCAGGTCATGATCTCAGGGTCCTGAGATCCAGCCCCACATTCGGCTCTCTGCTCAGCGGGGAGCCTGCTTCCTCCTCTCTCTCTGCCTGCCTCTCTGCCTACTTGTGATCTCTCTCTCTGTCAAACGAATAAATTTAAAAAATGTTTAAAAAAAAAAGAATTATTAGACTTATGTAAAATGAATACCTATTAGATTGCTTTATAAGGTTCCTTCTCTAAGCTCCTAAGTGTACACAGAAGGTTCTAGATACCATGGAAATTTACGTTCGACTAGTTTTTAAAAATATAGATTTCCCACTTTTTTCTCTTTCCTTTTCTTCCCTTTCTTTTCCTTTCCTTCTCTCTCTATTTTTCCCCCCTCTTTTATCTGTCACAGAGGTTCAGAGCACAAGTGAATTACAAAAGGAGGCAAAGGACTCAGGCGGGAGAGATGATGCCTAGCAATAGACCACATATTTGAGTCTGTAATATGTTTTCACTTTCTCTTCTAAATCTTTTTTTTTAAGATTTTATTTATTTATTTCACAGAGGGAGAGAGATCACAAGTAGGCTGAGAGGCAGGCACAGAGAGAGGAGGAAGCAGACTCCCCGCTGAGCAGAGAGCCCAATGTGGGCCTCTATCCCAGGACCCTGAGATCATGACCTGAGCCAAAGGCAGAGGCTTTAACCCACTGAGCCACCCAGGTGCCCTCTCTTCTAAATCTTGAATACAATTCCAATGTGGAAAAAAATGCTTCATAGCTTGCATACCTGACTCCTCATTCTCTCTTGTATTTATTCTTTTCTTTTTTTTTTTTTTTAAGATTTTGTTTATTTATTTGACAGAGAGTGACACAGCGAGTGGGAACATAAGTAGTGGGGAGTCGGAGAGGGAGAAGCAGGCTTCTTGCTGAGCAGGGAGCTCAATGCGGGGCTCCATCCCAGGGTCCTGGGATTACAACTTGACCCGTTGGGAGATGTTTAACTGACTGAGCCATGCAGGCACCCCTCTTGTGCTTATTATTTTCTAAATGGCTCCTCTTTGAGATGATTTTAAGTGGGTAGTTTTATAGAACTTATATTTCCTTATTTATGGAAGAATTAATCAAGTGTGCTTAACATTATAATTGTCCATAAGGCCAACTTTGACCACATTGATTACATCGTTAAGGTAATACTTAATTTCTTATTCAAATACTGATTGTTATTTTCCACTATTTCTAATATTTCCATTATTATTTTTAAGTCAGGTGCTCTTTTCTTGAACTGTTTATGGAACAGAATGGTAGTTAATGTACATGGCATTTCCCCAAACCAATTCCATTTGCCACAGAACAATCAAAATATCCAGAATGTAGCCTCGCTTTTACTAATCCATCTGGTTTTCTGTAATAAATTGTGTGTACTAGATGTCTAAACTAATGAGTATATTTGCTTGTGAAAAAATAATTCAGCACCATATGTTCATTTATATGATGGGTATAAAAGATCTGAAATGTTTCTCTTTATTATAAAATATTTTTAAAGCTTTCACATATTTCAAATAGCTAGTATTTTTTTTAAAAACAGTTGTTCATATAACATTTCAGTATATAGTTCAATGTATATAGCTGCTTTCATTAAGCCTTGAAAATATGATTTCTTAAAATGACTCACTTATTCTCATAGAAATTTACATGGAATATATAACCCTTATAAGCTAAAAAAATATGAAATTGCCGCAAAAAGGCTAATGAGTTATAGCATAAAACGTCATTTTAAATTTTTATGACAGTGTAGCACATTAGAAGGACAAAAATCAGTGGCACATTGTCCTATGCTGAAAAACATCTTGATTTAATCAAGACACGGTGTAGGCTTTTATAATTCAAAATAATTGTACTGTCTGTGAAATCAGACATTCAGATGTGTAAGCTACTTTTTTAATAAGAAATGAATCAAAGATTAGAGAAACATTGCATTTACTTTCTTGTTTTCTCTTATGAGCAAATATAACTTTCCGACACAAAGACATTTCTTTCTATTTATTCTTTAAAGTTATATTTATACAATTGATGTATATTCTCAACATTAATGAAATGACTGTCGAAGTGTATAACAACATAGAAGTATAACAATTGTAGATTCAAGGATAACTTATCCTTGAAATTCAGGTTTTTACTGTCTTTCATTGAATGGAAATTTGAAATGGTCTGTGTGGGAAATTATTTTGATTAGTACTATCATCACTGATTCCTCCCAAATGCCCTTATTTAAGGAGTAGTCATTACCTTATTTCAAATTAGAAAAATACATTTTTTTCTCTGTTTCTTTCAACCCTGAAAGCAAATGAATTTTAGGGTTCAAAACATCATTGGCTAGCCAGTTTAACCATATTAACTGTATGCTCACAAGTGAAAATCATGGGTCAATTTTGCAAGAGGTAATGTTAAATATATACTGAAGACCAAGGAAATTGGTGTCAATAAACATGAGTTTGAGCTCTAAGTTTGCCACATTCCAGCATTTTGGGAACAGCAAATCATTTTCTGAAACTTTCTTTTTAAAAAAATCTGTAGTAGGAACATAATAATCACATTTAAAAATCATATTTTTCTAAGGAACAAGTAAAATTATATAGATGAACATAATGAACCATAAAATGCCATAGACATCTCTGTTAATATGTAGAATCAGAGATAAAACAGTTCTTGGGAATGTAAATTGGTGCAGCCACTATGGAAAACAGTATGGAAGTCTCTCAAAATATTAAAAATAGAACTAACATATGAGCCATTGATTCTATTCTTAGGCATATATCTGAAGGAAATGAAATCATTATCTTAAAGAAGTATCTGTACCCCCATTTTCATTGCAGCATTATTTACAATAGCCAAAATGTAGAAACAACCTAAATGTCTACTGATAGATGGATAAAGAAAATTTGGTACACATGTGCACACACACACATACACACACACACTAATATTCTTTCGTCATAAAGAGAAGGAAATCCTGCCATTTGCAACAGTATGGTTGGACTTGGAAGGCATTACACTAAGTGAAAAAGGTCAGAGTAGGAAAAATACTGTATGATCTCATTTATATGTAGAACCTGAAAAAAAAAAAACCAACCCAAATTCATAGGTTGCCAGAGGTTTGGGGTATGGGTGGAAAAAAAAAAAGGTAAGATAAAGAGGGCATGATTATTCAGAAATTAGGCAAATTAGGGCACCTGTGTGGCTCAGTTGTTTAAGTGTCTGTCTTTGGCTCAGGTCATCATCCCAGGGTCCTTGGTTCGAGCCCCACGTGGTCAGAGTCCGTGGTCAGACTCCTTGCTCAGCAGGGAGTCTGCTTCTCTCTTTTCCTCTGCCTCTCTCCACCCCAGCTTGTGTTCTCTCTCTCAAATAAATAAATAAAATCTTAAAAAAAGAAATTAGACAAATTAGATATTTTACTCAGAGCTAAATCATAAAATCAACATAGCATGGCAGAACTAAGCACAATAATCAAAAATATAGAATGACTCCCATTAGACACAATAGGAATTAAATTGAAATAATATGGTAAAGCAGTTCAAAAATAAAACAATGGTTAAAAGCTAGCTAATTCATAAAGTTTGTTGGTAGCAAAAGACACTTAAGAAATTCTGTTTTCAACTCTGTGTACTCTTATTTGACTCCAGCTTGATGGTTTATTATGACCTTTAAATTCAATTAGTATTTAATTAAAATTCATTCTGCTTTCATTTAATATACCACGGGAGCCCTGTTTTCTCTTTCAAATCTCCAGGGATTTGGGGGGGAAAGGGGTATTTCAAATATTTGTCTATGACTCCGTTCTTACATCAATCTCCATTTTGTCTCCTGCTGAACTATCATTCTTTATCCCTACCAGGCCCTTATTAATTAAGTTCCTTCACTTTCCCACAGAACCACCCAAATAAGAATAAGTGCATAACAATATCAGATTGTGATCAAGGTCCCAAGGGTCGTGTGTGGGTAGCAAGTATAGCACAGCACAGTATAGAATTTGAAAATGACTCAGCAGCTGTATCTAATCACTAGGTTTCAAAATTCACCTCTCCTTGAAGAGCCTCAGCTTTGTATGCTTCTTATTCCCATTCATTCTGGTTGTGTATCCCTAAATAAAAAATCGCCTCTCTCCCTACAGTGGAGAACAATTCAGTACCCTCTGGATTAACTGCATATCTCCTTTGCATTGACAAAATTTATTACAGTGATTTCTTAAACAAAGGGCCAAGGAGCACTTTCCAGAATTCCATACTTGCTAATGGTGTTAATTTCCTTGGGCTGCCTTAACAAGGGCACCAAAAACCAAAAATCATGAGGCTTAAAACAACAGATATTTATTCTCTTACAGTTCTGGAGGCTTGAAGTTAAGAACTAAGGGGACACCTGGGTGGCTTAGTTGGCTGCCTTCGACTCAGGTCATGATCCTAGTGTCCCAGGATTGAGTCCCCACATTGGGCTCCTTGCTCAGTAGGGAGCCTGCTTCTCTGCCTCTGCCTGCCACTCTGCCAGCTTGTGCTCTCTCCCTCTCTCTCTGACCACCCCCCCCAACCGCCAAAAAAAAACTAGGATGGTGGCAGCCTTGATTCTTCCCTGACTTTCTGAGACAGATTCTGTTGTTTGCCCCTCTCCTGGCTTCTGATGGTTTCCAGCAATCCTTGGTGTTCCTTGGCCAGGGATGTGTCACTCCAGTCTTGGCCTTACTTTTCACAGTACCTTCTCCACCTGTGTCGGTGTTTAAATTTCCCTTTTCTTCTAAGGACATCAGTCATTGGATTCCAGCCCGCCCTAATCCAGTATGACCCCACCTTAACTTGATTATATCTATAAAGTCTCTGTTTCAAAAGAAGGTCATCTATCTACACAGATATAAAAGTTTTGACTTCATTATATTTTACTGAGGGACACAATTAAATCCATAACACGGAGCAAATGGCTTAAACAGAAAACTTAAAACTGTACTTTTCTCTTTTTTTGGCCTATCCCAAGTTTTGGCAGAGCTGCTACTCTCTAATATGAAATATCCCACCTTGTTGTGTGCTCGGTATTTTTTATTTTATTTTATTTATTTATTTGACAGAGAGAGAGAAAGAAGCAGTAGTAGAGGGAGAGGAAGAAGCAGACTCCCCACTGAGCAGGGAGCATGACGTGGGGCTCCATCCCAGGACCCCGGGATCATGACCTGAGCTGAAGGCATATGCTTAACTGACTGAGCCACCCAGGCATCCGGTGCTCAAAATTTTTATGTTTTGTAGGGTGGCATAAAGCTTATTTTGAACTAAAAGAAATTCAGAAGAAGCAGATACAAGAAAAGCTATCTGCATTCCCCTATTTGCCTGAAAGCAGAACACAAATTTACAAAAGTGCCCTCTTTTCTATCAGGAAGGACAAAAAGTTAATCACTGGAGACAACTTAAGACCTTTGTCAACTTAGAGATAGCACCAGAGGAATTTATAAAACAAATGTTACTAACTAGCCTTATTTGCCATTGATTTCCCATATACTTGCCTTTCCACAATTTTGCCAGCCCTGGAGACCAGGAGTCCTTTTTGTTTGCCCTGTCACTTCTCTAAAAATATATTTTTCCTTTGCTAAGATGCTACCTAACTCCAAGTTCTAACCAAACCTCTGAGTTACTCATCTTGTGTACTTCCATGTGTTACATGAACAATGCATATTATTAAATATCTGTCTTTTTTTCCCTTTGTTAATCTGTCTTAGGTCCATCTAATTTACAGGCCCACAGCTGGAGGACCTAAGATGGTTAGAGAAAGAGATTTTTCTTCCCCTGTAACTCCTCTAAATATACTTGAGCTTTGTTACGGGATGCAAATAAATTTCTTGGGAATAGATTGATCCTCTCAGGTCTTCCTTTTAAGATTTGCTAGGTAGGAACAGAGCAGTGCTCAATTTAGGACTAATTATTACTTCACAATAAGGCAAGACTGTTCTGAATACTCTACCCAGTGCCCCATGAATCATGATGAAGTTTTTCAGGTTGGTCAGTGGGAATTGGCACTATTTCCAGCCCTGTGTGAGTTCTGGTGCCGTTGGCTATAGGCTTCTGGGTGATTCTTTCCCTGACTTTGGCTAGTTTCCTCTCACACATGCGTTGATCAGTGCTGGGCGGCCCATCTGCAGACCTCTAGGTCTCTCTCTCCAGGCAGCTCTCTTTTCTCCAGTACTCTATCCTGTGAATTCTACCACTTTGGTCTCCCAGTCTCTCACCTCCATCTTCTGAAATTAGGGAATCTGCTGAGCTCTGGTTCTGTGCTCCCCCACGTGCTGCAGCCTTATATGGCTTTACCATAGTTATTCAACCATTCTTGCATGTACGAGCATTAGATTGTAGTTCTAAACAGTGCTGCAATGAATACCCTTGTGCTTATTTTCATAATAATAGAGATGAATTTAACAATAAGATTTCTAGGAGTGCCATTACTGGATTGAAAAGTTAAGTGTATGAGAAGATCTATTGTGTGTTGCCAAAATATTTCTTTGGAAAGGTTGTATTGCTTTCCAGTGGCATTAGTGACAAATGAATGTGCTTGTTTCTCCTCAACCACGTGAACAAAAAAGTACTGCCATGTTTTAAAGTTATTGTCAGTCTGATAGTTGAGAATGATATTTCTTTTTTTTTTAAGATTTTATTTATTTTATTTGACACAGAGAGAGAGATTACAAGTAGGCAGAGAGGCAGGCAGAGAGACAGGGAGAGGAGGAAGCAGGCTCCCTGCTGAGCAGAGAGCCCGATGTGGGCCTCGATCCCAGGACGCTGAGATCATGACCTGAGCCGAAAGCAGAGAGGCTTTAACCCACTGAGCCACCCAGGTGCCCAAGAATGATATTTCAATATTGTTTTAATTTGCATTCTCTACCTTCAAATGAATTTGAACACCTTTTCATATGTTTAAGGGCCATTTTTTTTTAAAGATTTTATTTATTTATTTGACACAGAGAGATCAGATCACAAGTAGGCTGAGAGACAGGCAGAGAGAGAAGAGGAAGCAGGCTCCCTGCTGAGCAGAGAGCCCGATGCGGGCCTCGATCCCAGGACCCTGAGATCATGATCTGAGCCGAAGGCAGAGGCTTTAACCCACTGAGCCACCCAGGCGCCCTTATGTCTTTTTTTTTTTGGTGACTTTTCTATTTGTACTTTTTCCCAATTTTTATTAGTTTTTTTGACCTTTTATCCTCAACTTAAAGAGTTCTTTATATGAAAGAATATTAACTCTTTGTTTATGCTATATGTTGTAAAAATTTCCCCCCAGTTTTTCAGGTTTTTAAATTTTGTTTGTATCATTTAATGAATTTTTATTTTTTTACATAGTCAAATTTATCAGTCTTTTCATTTATTACATCTTGATGTTATGTCATTGGTGAGTAGCCATTCCCTATACCAAAGTTAAAGGGGAAAACATTCATGTTTTCTCCTCATACTCATGTAGTTCTATTTTATTTAATTTTTTTTACATTTAGATCCTTAATCTTTTTAGAGTTTATTATTATTTTTTTAAAGATTTTATTTATTTTACAAAGAGAGAGACAAGCAGGGGGAGTGGGAGAGGAGAGACAGCGAGAGAAGGAACACAAGCAGGGGGAGTGGGAGAGGGTGAAGCAGGCTTCCTGCTGAGGAGAGAGCCCGATGCAGGGCTTGATCTTGGGACCCTGGGGTCATGACCTGAGCCAAAGGCAGATGCTTTAACGACTGAGCCACCCAGGCACCCCTTTAGAGTTTATTATTAAGATATGGTATATATATACAATGGAATAATATGCAACCATCAAAAAACAGAATCTTGCCACTTGCAATGACATGGGTGGAACTAGAGGATATTATGCTAAGCGAAATGTCAATCAGAGAAAGACAATTATCATATGATCTCTCTGATATGAGGAATTTGAGGGGCAGGGTCGTGGGAGTTAGGGAGGGAAAAAATGAAACAGGATGGGATGGGAAGGAGACAAACCATAAGAGACTCTTTTTTTTTTTTTTAAAGATTTTATTTATTTATTTGACAGAGAGAGAGATCACAAGTAGACAGAGAGGCAGGCAGAGAGAGAGGGGGAAGCAGGCTCCCCGTTGAGCAGAGAGCCCCATGCGGGGCTTGATCCCAGGACCCTGAGATCACGACCTGAGTTGAAGGCAGAGGCTTAACCCACTGAGCCACCCAGGTGCCCCCCATAAGAGATTCTTAATCTCAGGGGACTCTTAAACTGAGGGTTACTGGGAGGTAGAGGGGTAGGGATAGGGTGGCTGGGTTATGGACATTGGGGAGGGTTTGTGCTATGGTGAGTGCCATGAAATGTGTAAACCTGATGATTCACAGACCTGTACCCCTGGGGCAAAAAAAAAATGATTCCTTTTTTTTAAAGATACTATTCTAATTTTACCTTTTTCTAAATTATTATCCTGTTGCCAGAACACCATTTATTTAAAAATTCATCCTCAAGTGGTAATTTGAGGTGCCTTCTTTGTCATATACCAAGTTGCCACATATATTTGTGTATAATTCACTCTATCCCAGAATCAGGGATTCCCCCACCCACCCGTTTGTCCAAATCTAATTTGGTGTCTTTCAAGAATGTTTTAAAGTTTACTTGTAAAGGTTTGTATGTTTCTCCTGAAATTTATTTCTAAGTATTGATTTTTGTATTGTTATTATGAAAGGAGTTTCTTTACCATTATATCGTGTTTCTTGTTTGTGTACAAGAAGAATGTTTTTAGGGTGCCTGGGTGGCTCAGTGGGTTAAAGCCTCTGCCTTCTGCTCAGGTCATGATCCCAGGGTTCTGGGATCGAGGCCCACATCGGGCTCTCTGCTCGGCAGGGATCCTGCTTCCTCCTCTCTCCTCTCTCTCTCTCTGCCTGCCTCTCTGCCCACTTGTAATCTCTCTCTCTGTGTCAAATAAATAAATAAAATCTTTAAAAAAAAAAGAATGTTTTTGTTCTTTGTGTGAGTTATATATACTGGTATTTCTTTCAATTTAATTACTTTCTGAATAAGTTTTTCCATTGATTGGGATTTTTTCAGGTATATATCGTATCATCTAGAAACAGAGGTGGTTTTACTTCTTTTTAGTTATTCTTGTGACTCTAATTGATTTTTATTGTCTAATTGCATTGGCTGATAGTTTTAAAACAATATACAACATTTGTACATTAGTCATCGGTCTTTAACGTACACGTTTGTTTTTATATGTACATTTACATATTTTAACATGCTTATGTCTTTTCTTGAAATTTCCTAGTCATCATTTGGTTGAATGAAACTCATTCTCTAGTACAGAGGTTGACAGTCTATTGCCCATTGACCCAATCCAGTCTACCTCCTGGTTTTATGAAGTTTTATTAGAACATAGCCATACCCATTTATATATCTTTTGACTACTTATATTTTAACTATTTTCATACTACAATGGCAGAATTAAATAATTACAACAAAGAAAATATGGTCATCATATCCTAAAATATTTACACCTTGGCCTCTTATTTACAAAGGCATATACCTAAGCATTAAATTTCTGGGTCATAGGTGTGTATATCCAACTTCACTAGATAAAGTTGAATTAAAGAATTTCTATCTTTTCCTTACAGTCTAAGAGTTTCTATTCCTTGAACTTTTGACAAAAACTTACTTAAATAAAAATATACATCTAGTAGTTATCAACTAGAGGTTTGACTAATGTGATTTCTTTAATCTCTCTATTTTGGGTCTTTCATTCTTATTAAATCAATTCTCATAATTTCTATTTCTGTAAAAATTCTCATTTTTTTGTTTTTAAGTATGAAGTTAGTGACTTTCTTAAAATACTATTATAATTTTCAAACCGGTACTATATCCACAAGTATATGACCTTTTGCATTGCTATTATCCCTTATTTTTTTCTTCCTTTCTTTCATCCATGATGTTTATCTAGCAAAGTAGTATCTTCAATGAACCATTTTTCAGTTTATGTTCTCTGTAAAGTTTCTTGGTTTTTATTACATTAATTTTTTTGTTCTTTTTTATGTCTTCTACTTCCTATGGGTTTACTCTCATTTTAATCATATTTAATTTTGCAAATTGGGTATTGGGCTGATTCCATTTTCTTATTTCCTAGTATAATTATTTACTGTTGATCATTTTCCTGTAAGTAATATTTTATGTGCATCAATCAACTTTCATATGTAATGATTTTATTATTTTCTATAATAAATATTTCTAAATTCCATATACCTTTTTTCTGGGACACATAATTATTTACAATATTTTTCGAAAGTTTTTCTAACATTTTTCTTTTGTTCTTTACTTAGATATTTCCAGCTTTCATGATTTTGTTTAGGGAATAAGATCTGTGTAGCGCTTTTTTAGTATTTTGTTTTTGTTTTTGTTTTTACAGATTTTATTTATTTATTTGACAGAGAGAGATTACAAGTAGGCAGAGAGAGGAGGAAGCAGGCTCCCCGCTGAGCAGGGAGCCCGAAGTGGGCCTCAATCCCAGGACCCTGAGATCATGACCTGAGCCGAAGGCAGAGGCTTTAACCCACTGAGCCACCCAGCCGTCCTTTTTCAGTGTTTTGGTTATTTATTTGGATCCTACTACATAGTTATTGTTTATACATGTTCTTTGTGTTTTTAAAGTGACATATAATCTTCTATTATAGTTTTTCAGTCAACATTTGGTCAATACCAATGAATGGATGCAAATAAATGAATGCACAAACAGGTTGTGATAGAAATAAAAATTTCAGGTCTAAGGTTGTCAATTTTTAATAGTTGTCATCTCCCATTTATACATTCTCTCCGTTTTTTGGTTTTATATTTCGTTTGGTTTGAATGTTCAGTTTGATATACTGAGAATGAGAGGTCTGTTACATATCAAAGTAGAGATATTATTTAGGCAGGCAGACTACAAAAAAACTTCTCAGAAATACTAAGTTAAAATATGAAATTAAGCATAATTAGTCTATAAATAAAGACTCAATGAGATCATATATAGCTTATAGAAAGTCTTTAGTCAACACTTGTTAATTAATTTATTAATTAATAGGGGGACATTTCAGATAGAAAAGAGAAAAGAAACTGCAGAATTCAGAGGTTAGGTAGAGAAGGAGAAGGCCAAACAGAAAAGTAAGGAGTGATGGGCCAGAAAGAACAATATTACGAGAGAGGAGAATTTTCTCTGAGCCAAAAAAAAAAGGGGGTTCCTAGAATAATTATTTCCTAAATTAGAGAATTCTTCTGAGGTGTCAAATAAGACAAAAATGCATAGAAATACTTATTAATGAGTACTGATTGCTTCATCTGCCTTCTCTAGGCACCAAAACTTTATGTGCAGTGGTTAGCTGGATCTAACCAGGCTAAATTTGAGTTTCTAAGTAGAAGAACTTTTTCTAACCATTTTATGACCTCAGATTACTGCTGTAATATAAAAAGGAAAATAGGTTGTCTGAAAAATCTTCATCTACAACATCAATAATCAAACTTCAGAGCAAGTTTACTTACTTGACGAGTAACTTCAGGGTAGTTGGAAGATTTAATCTTCCATGAAATACAGTGCTAAATAAAGAAACCTAGTGACCATTTGCAAATAAAGACATTCATCAAGTATAGATGGGATGAATGTCAGGAAAATGAACTCCCATTTGGTACATATGTACTATATAATTAAAAAAGAGAATTAATTGCTGCTGGAAATGTCATATTTGAGAAATGTTTTTAAATTTTTGCAGACAAAGGCAGATTTAGGAGAAGGAACATAAAGTCATTTTAAATATTTCTAAAATTGTATTATATTTCTAAAAATGTATTATATGGCAGGCTTTTTGAGAACTTGTGTGTGTGTGTATGACAGAGATAGAATGTATTTTCATAGTCATATTTTTATACTGGAGTACCTAATTAACTCAGATTTAAAAGTGTTAGAGAATTGATAAACCTAATGTTTCTGAGAGCAATAGGAATTTGAAAAAGGATGCTGAAACAGTAAGGAAATTGGACAGGTTCTTGATAATTCAATAAGAATGATGGACTTAGCATTTCAGGACCACAGATTGTTCATTATGTTACCTTTGTGTGTTTATTTTTTTGTTTAATGCTAAAAACAAAACAAAACAAAATCAAACAGGTTCGAGAATAAGTCTAAGAACTTTCATATCTTTTGTTAATACCTGCTATCTCTCTGTATAAATTGGCATAATTTTTATCAGATTGAATTACTGATAAAGTATTTTCTTTGGAAGAATTGAGCTTCAGTGGACTAAATTTCTAAAATAGACATTAAGGGGTGCCTGGGTGGTTCAGATGATTATTAAGCATCTGCCTTCGGCTCAGGTCATGATACTGGGGTCCTGGGGTCGAGTCCTGCATCAGCTTCCCTGCTCAGCGGGGAGCCTGCTTCTTCTTCTACCTCTGCCTCTCTCTCTATGTCTCTAATGAATAAATAAATTTTAAAAATCTTTAAAATAAAATAGACATTAAAAGTTTTTTCACTAACGAAAAGATATGAATAAAAAATTCAATTTCATATTTAATTATCTTAATAGTTCAGTCTTTGAGCAAATGAGGCCAAATCTGTTAATAATTTAAAATACGATTCAAGTAATTGGTAGTATAATTCTTATGGGTGGTAAAACTTGAATAATTATATTTGACCTTTTAATCAAGCCCTGCATTCAATTTTGTTTATTTTTTGCTAATATCATTTATTAGTGACTTTTACACTTGATTTATGTTTAATCTACTTCTAGTCTTATAGAACTTAATCATAGATATGAGAAAAAAGGCTTAATTAGGATATTTCCAATGTGTTTACAACTATTTTTATCACAAGGTAGTACATTGAGGTCTACTTGCATGTTATTAGATACTGCTGGAGTGTTTTTCAACTTTGTGTGTGTGTGTTTATATATATTATCAACAGTTTGTGAGAGTGATCTTTACTCCATATCTTTACCAAAAATTGGCATTGTTAAATTTTTTCACTTACTGGTTCTTTAGTTTTCTGGGAAACACCTATATATATATATATTTTTCTATTGAGTTGCATATTTTTTTCTTAATTATTAATAAAAACTATGTAATTTGGGTAGATATTGTTTTTTATTTTTGTTATAACATTTTCTCATATTTGAGAGGATTTATTAAGCAGAAGTTCTGAATTTTAATGTAATCAGATTTTTCAACCTTTAAAATTATGTATTCATTTCAGTGATTTAAGAAATATTTTACTATTTCTATATAAATAAGATGTGGCTGGTATTTATTTCTAAAACTTTTAAGATTGTGTTCTTCACATCTTTTATTTTAATGCATGTGAAGTAAATTTTTCCATACAAAAGGTATTAGTTATCTTTTAGTAATCGATTCCTAAGTTCACTGGATTGGTCAAAGGTTTCATAATCTATAGAATATCAATTTTTTAAACTTTGTGAAGTTAATTTTTAATGAATTTTCTGTGTGTGTTTATTCTGTAATTATTGATAGTACAATTCTGTGTAGGTTCATTAAATTATGCTGTATTCTTAGAAATTTGTAAGTGGTGTGTTGTAATACCCATTGTGATCATGGGTTTATCAATTTCTGTTATTCCATATATAAGGTGAGATGTTTAACTAAATGCATTTAAATTTAAAATTTTAATATCTTCTAAGTCAATTAAAACTATTATATTTATATAGTCACCATTTTTATCTCTAGTAATTCTTCTCACCTTAAAATCTCTGTTTTATTCTAATCACGCTACTTCATCATTCTTTCAGTTGTCACTTTCCTGTATGTGTTTCCAGACCATTACTTGAAGTCTTTCTGTGTTCTTATCTTTGGAACAAGCATCTTATCATGATCAAAAAAAGTTGGAGTGGCTCTTTAATCCAACCCAACAATCTCTTTCAGTTGACTCATTTTACTAGCATTTATTGAGATAATTTTGAATATATTTGAATCTATTTCAACATTCTTGTCATCTTCCTTTTTTCTTTTTCTCCTTTCTTACTTCCTTTATCAGACATCATTATTTTCCATTCAGTTTTTCTCCCTTGTACTAGATTTGAAATTTTTCTTTCCATTTATATTCTTAATTAATTATGCTTGAAATACAACTATGAATTTTATTACTATTTCTAGTGTTAATCAGTGTCTAACTTCCTTCTGAATAACTCACTGAATTTAGGATGTTTTCATTTTGATGTCACACACACACACTCACCCCCACACCCACCCAGTTTACATAGACTTAACATCCAGCTATTTAGTTCTTGTAAGTTTATTTTTAATTAAAAAATGTGTCTAATTTAATATACTGACTTAGTATTCCCATAACCAGTAAATAATATATTTCTAACCTGATATTTATGTTCCTCTTTTTCTATACAATGTTGTTCTAAAGATAATCAAGTTTCAAGTTTCATTGTTAGCTCCATTTTGCATAGAAAGTAAGCTTGTATAGCCAAACTATGGAAAGAACCTAGATGTCCATCAACAGATGAATGGATAAAGATGTGATATATATATATACAATAGAATGCTATGCAGCCATCAAAAGAAATGAAATCTTGCCCTTTGCAACTACGTGGATGGAACTAGAGGGTATTATGCTAAGTGAAATAAGTCAATCAGAGAAAGGCTATTATCATATGATCTCTCTGATATGAGAAATTTGAGGGGCAGGGCGGGGGGTTGTGGGAGGTAGGGAGGGAAAAAATGAAACAAGATGGGACAGGAAGGAGACAAACCATAAGAGACTCTTAATCTCAGGAAACAAACTGAGGGTTACGGGGAGGCGGGGGGTGGTAGGGATACAGCAGGTAGGTTATGGACATGGGGGAGGATTTGTGCTCTGGTGAGTGCCGTGAAATGTGTAAGCCTAATGATTCACAGACCTATACCCCTAGGGCAATAATACATTATATGTAATTAAAAAAAAACAAACCACAAACGTGTGTAGTCCAGTATTTTAATGATGTCAAGGCCCCTTAGCTGTGCTGTCTAATACCCTACCTAGGTCCCAGCCCTGTGTATCTTCTAAAATTTAAATTAGGTAGATCATGGGACCCTTGATCTCCAGACGTGAGTTCGAGCCCCATGTTGGGCATAAAGCCTACTTTAAAAAAAATAAATAAATAAAGTAAATTAAACTTAAGTAAATTTAAACATTTAAATCATCAGCTGCACTAGCCTTATTTTTAGAGCTCAATAGCCTCATATGGCTAGTGACTATTATGTTGGTAGCACAGCTATGAAACACTTCCATATGGAAAGTCCGATTGGTTGGCACTGCTGGAGGGCCTGGGGACTCTCACCTTTCATTGTCCAAGAGTAGTTTATTTCTTCCCAATTGGCCCTTTAACTAGAGCTTTGGGAGTTAAGCATCTTAATTTTCAGTGTTCTGGTTTTCTGATTTGGATATTTGTCCTTTCTTTAGTGTTTGCTGTTTTTTTCAATTTACCACCTCTGTTAATCTAAATGGTTCTTTGGGATTTCCCCCAATTTTTTACAAACTTAGAAATGCATGTGAAAATATGCTTATTGTAATTTATTCAGTATCTGTGAGTTTTCAGAGGGCAGTAGAACGCTATGATACTGGAATAAAAGACAAGGTTAACTTTTGTTTTATTATTCCTATGTATTTTCATACATATTTTATTTCTCAGTGAACTATCACTGTGCCCTTTACAAATTATCAGTTTCTGTGCGTGTGTGTGTGTGGGTGTATTTTAATCGACTTGAATGAAGTCTGAAGGAAACCACCCTTTTGTTACTACATGTTTTTGTGATGTTGTTTTTGGTTGTTTTTGTTTTGTTTCTCTTTGATGTTTGCTTTTGACTCTGTAATAGTATATATTGCCAAAGAGACTACTTTATTCTAATTTACATACTGTTTTTATTGCTTATCATGTTTCATGTGAAATTTAGGAAGATTTTTTTCACGGTGAAGATATACTTTCTTTTTGTACAGTTGCATTTTATTTTTCATATTTAAATCTTGAACCCATCAGGAATTAATTCAGTGTAAACTATGATATAGTAATTTTATATATTCTAAAGATGTATGAATTTGTCCAACACTGTTCATTGAATAATCAATTATTTTCACTGATAATAACAAAATCGTTGCTATTTTATGCAAAAATCCTGTGAGTGTGTGTGTGTGGTAATGAAGGTCTAATTTAAGACTACTTACTTTCTCCTTCCTTGTGGTTTCTCTGTCTAATCTTGCATCAGTTCCAGAATAATGGAATTTCTAGAACTTTACGGTTGCTGTTGTTATTCTTTTTCTTCTTGTTATTTTTAATGTCTGTATGTAGAAATTTTAGAATTCACTTGTTTAAAAAAATTACATTGTGGGTTTTTTTGGTAACAGATTATGCTTTAAATATTAATTTAGAAAATTTAACATTTTATCTTACTGAGTGTTTCTAGCCAGGAACAGCATATTGCCTTTTAATTGACTCAAATTTTGTTTTTATGTTCTACAAGAGAGTTTTAAAATTTATTTCACATGAATCTTGAACATTTTTAACTATATTTCTGTAAGCTTAATCCTTTCTTGTTGCTATTGTAAATGGATGCGTGTCAAACTGGTTTTGTTTTTGATAGAGGAAGGCAAATTAAATTTCAACCTCCAAGAGATTGCCCTTTTTTTAAAAAATAGTTTTTCAGTTGATTTACTTTAGTTTTCTAGGCACACAGTGTTGTTTTTGGTAAATAATGATAGTTTTGTTTGTTTCTTATTTCTCTCTTTCGTCAAATCATGTAAGCTGTTATGTCCAAATAAATGTTAAACAATATTGGTGATAGTGAATATCCTTGCACTGTTTCTAAATTGAGCAAGAGCTCTGATTTCCACATGAAAATCTATATCCATATTAATACTATATGTTCTAGATTTAGATCTAAATATATATTTGAATATATATCTTCTTTTCCTAATGTCAAATAAATATCCATGATTTAAACTCTATGTACTATTTAAGTCAAATATTGTTACTAAATTTTTCTCAAGTACTTTAACATTTAAGAAGTGATACATATATTTTATATTTGAGTCTATATTGTGCAAAGTATATTAGTAGATTCCTTCAATATTGAATTATACCTGAATCCAGTAAGATTTTAATTAATAATAGATTATTATTGTGTTATGCTCCTATATTCTGTCTGCTAATATTTAATTTAGGATTTCTCTCCAATAAGTGAAATGTACTATTATTTTCTTGATTTGTCTTTCATTTTGTCTAGATTTGTAAAAAATGCTCTTGAACAATTTAAATAGCATAAATTTTATGTTACTTAAATAATTGATAGAATTCCATGAAGTTCCTGAACTATCTGTGATTAGTGCTTTATTTTGGATTGGTCTCTGTGTCCAGAGGTATGAGTGGTTAGTTGTTCTTTCACAAACTTCTCTTTCTTCTATGGTAATCTGTATGTTTTAATTTGTAGCTACCTTGCGTGAGTTATCATTGATTAATCTACATTTGCAAATTAATTTTCATAGTTTATAAATCTTTAATGCCATCTTCTATGAAAATTTGCATCTTTTATTTTTGTTCGGTGTATTTGGTTTTTTTTCCCCTTTTTAAATGTTAAAGTTTTATCTGTTTTATTCTTTATTTTACCTGTAGACTCATTTCTCAGAAATTTAACTATATTCTACTTTTTAGTTCAATATATGCTATTTATTACTTTTTCTATATATTTATTCTCCTTTTCTCATTGCTCTTTAGCTTTTTAGGTTGGATATTCATTATATTTTTTCCTGCCTAGTAATATAAATCATTAGACTATTCAATATTTTTCTAAGCATTGCTTTAGATATTTTAAATAGCCTATTAAAGTAATATTTTCATTATTACTCACTTCTAGGCAGTCTATATTAGTTTTAAACAAAAAACTATTTGAGAGAATTTTTATATTTTGAAGTTTTGACAACATTAAGGGAATTCCCCTCTGTTCTCCTTTTTTTGAAATCTATAATGTTTTGTATTTCTTTTTTTTTTTTTTAAGATTTTATTTATTTCAGACAGAGAGCAAGAGTGAGAGAGAGCACAAGCTGGGGGAGGAGGGGTAGAGGGAGAAGCCGACTCAGGGAGCCTGGGCCCCTGTGAGGTTGGATCCCAGGACTCTGGGATCATGATTTGAACTGAAGGCAGACACTTAACCGACTGAGCCACCCAGGTGCCCCAAGATTTATAATGTTTCAGACATTCTACTAATATATTCTGCTGTCTCATTTCATTCTTTTAATAAACTGAGAAGTACACCTTTCGGTACACATTTTGAACACTGCAAAGATTCTATGGTATTTAAGAAGCAGGATATATCATGGAAAAATAAGAGTGAAAGTTAGAATTAAGCCTACCTCTTCCATATGTCAAATATGGAAGTCTTTTTTCAGGTACATATAAAAAGAATTAATGTATTTAATGAAAATGAAAGGATGTGATTAAATGACTCACAAGGGCCTGAGGTAGCAGTAGAAGTAGTGTCATCCACCCTTTTGGTGGAATGTATAGCTTGAAAGGAGTAAGAGATGATACTGGAAATGGTGGAATTTATGGGGACAAGTTTAACAGGGGACCCTGCTGCATTAGATGCCTCAATGCTTTTTCAGATTTTCTTGCCCTGAGTCACAGACAATGCCATCTTGCCATAAAACTGCAACATTTCTTAGTTGTCATTTTGTTTTTTTATTTCCCCATTTAAATGTCTTACCTCATGATGACATGGAATCTAAAAATTGGACACTAAATAATACTGTCATAATATGTTGTCTTAATTATCCATTGAAGAGAAGGTATCATTTAGGGCTTTTCTGATTTATAGGATGAATAATAGATTCAATATTATAAATACAATTTCATTTGTAACTGAGGAATCCCCTCTCTCTTTTATGCTTGGATTATTTCCTTGAGAATGCACAGAAGAACTTACAGATACTCTATCTTGAAGTTCAGAATCCGAGTCTCTAGCAAGCATTCTATAGTACTGTAGCTTTAGTGCTGTGACTGGAAGGTTCTGTGGAATCTAATTCATACCTTTCTTTCCCGAAGAGAAGGTGGAGACCTGAAAGTCAAGCTGTTCTTTTTGGCCCAGAATGTAAAGAGAAAACTAGACCTTCTAGACCTTCCTGATGGCAATCGCCTTCACACAAAATTCTACTCGAATGCCCTTGAAAAGGTGCAGAAGAATTCTGGTTAGGTGATAAGGCTTAGTTATACTTGTACTTTCAGAGAACCCCTTTAACCTTGATCATAAAATAAAATACAAAATAAATGTGTTTTAGTAGAACAACCTAGGAATAACAACACAGATTGTGCCAACAAGAGAACCATTCTGTTTACATGATTTTATTTCGTTTAAGTCAATAAATGACTTGTCTCTTAAATTTCTATTAGCCAAGAACTAATGTATTCCACTCAAAAAAATTTGGTTGACAAAGCTTGTCAATATCTGCAATTCTTTATTTTATGTACATAAGAGAAAAACTGTAAAAACCGCATTTGAAACAGAATCTGTCCTCTTTTTGAGAGCAGAGATCATCCAGTTTTTGTAATGGGTTTGTCTTTTTTAAGGCAGCAAAATTACCCAATTTGTTTTTACCAAAACCTATAAATGTCAAATATTCTCAGTGAAAATGATAAACACATAATTTAACTGTCGTATATATTCTCATAAAGGAAAAATGCGTGCTTGGTGAAACTTGGAGATGGGGTTTAACTTAGATTATACTACTGTAAAATTATGGATATTTATGGAGTATGTATTTATTGATTTTCAAAACAACATTATTTTTATTTAACTATTAACATATTTTAGAAGGAATCACTTATGGTCACTATTTCCTAGTAAAAGGCATCTTTATAACTTTGAAATAAGTTACATATATTTATATGGAGTTATGATATTGGATAGAGGGATATGCTTTATACAGCATATGCCATGACACTGAATGTAAGCAATGACTTAGGTGTGCATCTTTACAGGGTGTGGAATTGAGTTAGAGTACAATACAAATACAAATCCAGTTCATAAAAAGTGCTGGTAGAGGCTTGGGGATGATCATGTGCTTATTAATCTGTACACATTGGATTTTCAGAACTAAATGATAAATTTCTACTACTGCCATGCATTCTAGTATATTTATATCTTCCAAAGTATTGATAGGTCTTACATCTTTATTTTTCATGTTACAAAGAGAATATCTGGCATATATTAAGAATTTACTACTATTTGTAGATTTATTTCAATTTTTTCTTTTCTCAAAATGGCATGTTTCCTAAAAATCCTTTAAATTGCTAACATTATATGATTTTATTGAATGGATTGGCTTACTCCTCTATAATCAGATGGGGTGGGAACAGAAAATCAAGTCAAACTAAACTTTGTACTTTTTCTGGTAGAGGGATAATTAGAAATATATATAAAATCATAGGCAACCTGCCATCAGAGTAGTAGCTGTTTTACACACATGAGTAAAACAGAACATGAAGGGAAAGGCACTGCCTACATTATTCTCTTGTTTTAAAACAATTCTTCCCAACCTATTCCCTATAATTCAGAACTAGAAATCTGTTAGTCATCCTTAACACCTCCCTCTCATGCAGTCAATTAGCAGCGATGTTGACTAAACTTCCTAAATATTCCAGACTCCATCATTTCTCCCTGCTGCCATTCTGCTCCTCTTGCAAGCTGACATCTCTCTTCTCTGCATCTTTGCTGAAAAATTGAAAAGTGCCACTTCTCAGGTCAATCTACTTGCACTTGTTCCCTCCCCAATTTATTTCCTATTATGTCCATGTTACTCTCAGGTTTTCAACCCTCAGTTGTGCTCTGAATGTCAAGCTAAAGTCCATGTTAAAGGCTAGGAGCTTGAATGACCTCACCCATATCTAACTGCCCAGCCTCATCTTGCATATTCTCTTGTCCTTTCTGTTCTACCTTCCTACAATTTGTAGTTCCTGCCACATTCTTTTCTACCCAAGGGTCTTTCTGAATGTTCTCTTCACTGCCCGGGACATAGTTTCTTCCCGTCTGATCCAGTTCCTACCAGAATAAGGAGTCTGAGACATTTCTTAGGTCTCAGGTCAAGCGATTCAGCCTTCCCTGACCTCCACAAATATGATCTTTTGCAGTTTTCCTTCCTAACATATATTAGAATAGCAGTTTGAGTAATTACTTGGTTAATACCTATCTCTGTCACTAGACTGTAGTTCTATGAAGGCAGGCTGTTGTTAATTATTATTAACACAATAATATGTTATTATTTTATTTTCTCTTTATTTAGTATTGTGCTTGCCACCTTACTGAATATTTGCTGAATGAAGACTATGAATAAATGAATGAGAAAATTAAAGTTCAGTTTAAAAGGGTAGAAACAATGAAAGAATGGTAACTTTGGATCTGGGATACCTTAGGAAGTAGGTCAACCTAAACAGAGTTTGAAGTTGGGTCACATTCCCCTGGTGGCAGGTCCTACTCAAAATAATTATAAACCTAGTATAATAATAATAATAATAAATAAGGATCATTAATTAAATATTTACTATGTCTCCAGAACTGCCCTGTTCTTTATAGAGTGCTTTAAAAGATTCGAGCCATGATTTTAAAAAGCATCTACAGTGTAAGGAGATGTCAAATGTTCCCAATTTCTGCGACATTTTTGTCTTTAGTAGGCAAAGATATCTGCCGAAAAGACATCAATTTGAATAAGTATGTGAGGATAATGTTTTGAGACGTAAACAGATGGAGGCTTCTTTTTTTGGTATTTCCAACTATTCCATATGGCAGAAGGATTAGATTTTTTTGAACAGTCAACATCAGTTTTTTTCTATTCCTCAGGTTAAAATTTCTGCCCTGTCTGGGATGAGAAAGAGAGGAGGATGAAAGGTAAGCCTAAAGATTAAAAGCCACTGTGTCTTAGAGTTCCCAGGAGAGAGACGGTAGAACCCCTCTGGCAGCCAGATCAGAAGAGGCTTCATGCCACTCTTGTAAGATGGTGCCAAGAATGCAGCAAGATCCCAGAGTTTCCCTTTTCCTTCTTGGTGTGGATACAAAAGCCAGTGTCTGTGTCAGCCATCTAGCCATGTAATGCTACTGAGTTAGTAGACACTTCTGTCAACACCTTCTCATAGTTGAGGTGTTGCTAGAATATCTTACTCATTTGACCCCTTATCTTGTGCAAGAGAGACCATATTTGCATTTAACTTCCTTCTTGGCAATGAACAAATGATTTTTACCACTTTGTTTAAATAGAAACTCTATTTTCTAGGGGAGGAAGAGAAGAAAGGAGAATGGTATTAGCCAGCGGGATCCAAAGAGATGATAGCTTGAAAATCTCGAGTGACTAATACTGCTGTTTAGCATCACAGGAATAAAGTGCCTTATATAGATAGAAGTAGTAGATGAAACTACATTACTCATAAGGCAAAACACATTTTAAACAGAATTCCATAGGCCAAGAAAGCAAGTTTTCTTAAAAAGAACAAGATTTGCTGTAGCCTCTGGGCAAAACAAGAGTTCTTATTGCTTATATAAGAGCAAGCACTTCCTACAGTCTTTTGAATTTTATGAGTATTCTCTCAGGTTTCAGAGAAAATAAAAAATATATATATTTAAAAAATAGAAGTAAAAACTTTAGAAGTACTTCCTCTTTTCAGATAATAAATACACGAAGCAAGGCTTTTTTAGGGATAGAGATTGGTTTGAAAGCCTTAATGCTCACAAATCATATTATTGTCATGTATTTTGGGGTGTTTTTTCCAAGCAGCTCAATTTATAGGTTCAAAAATACTTCTCAAAATTTGTATCAGTAAAAGAAGAACATGATATGCTTCAGAAATATTTTGCTATTTAGTTTTTTCTTCTGTTTTATCACCACCTTCATTGGTTCATATGCGATAAAAATTTGATTGCAATATGGAAAATTCAGGGATTTTTCAAAATAAGCAAAATCAGAGGTTTCTTTTTATTACTATTTTACTACTGTTTTGTGGAATTCTGGTGAGAAACCTGTTTTAATATTCAACATATTCTATCCTAGGATCAAAGGTCTAAATTCTTTTTGGAGTCAGTGTGCTTTATATGTGGTTTTCTAAGTTATTTATGAACAAAGAATTTGTTTTGTAGAGAACAAAATGCTGTGCACAGCATATCAGAGTATATTTGATTTACCCCTGATTTGAACTATTAATATTTTCTCCTAGCTATAAAAAGAATGAGCTGTCTATCCAGTAGAAAGGCCATGAGGCAAAGAGACAACATGGCATCATTCAGGAAGCACCAGCCTGGGAGACAGAGGACAAGGGATATAAGGTACTCCCTGACTATTCCTAATGATTTTGTCTTTGTTGAGTGCATCTGAATTTCGCCTCCCATTAGTTCTGAGCCAAAGAAAAAGAATCACTTTTTTCATAGCCATGAACATTTTTGTTTTTCCTCTCCCAAATAGGAGGGAAATATACTCCCAAGTTACCAAGAATGAGAAATTACTGTGTATGCGTATGACTAGTCAACATGAGAATCAACCTATAACCCTTAATTGATTTTGTAATAATTACCATGAGAGGCAGTGTGGTTTAATTGAGGAAAGAATTAGGTTTACTGTCAGCCAAACTTGAGTTGATATTTTCGTTTTAGTCCTTACTAGTTGTGTAAACTTGATCAAGCTCCTTAAATTTCTTTGCCTTATCCGTAAACTGAGCCTAACAATATTTACCTTCCTGTGCTATTAAAATGACTAAATAAAATAATTTAGTATATGCAGTGCACATCACACAAAGTAACTACTCCATAATGATTATTTTTATACCCAAAAAACTCTGAAGCGTCACCATCACTGATAGTTACATTGCATTTCTTCTGATAAGCCTCAGGTACCTACTTCTTATTTCATCCCCTTTGGGTATTTGTTAAGAATGTGGTGGTTGTTCAGCTCACCACTAAGAAAATCTTTATATAAAGATCGCCATACCTTATGCCCCATGACCCTGCCGTTCTGACCAGCACTTAATTGCCTGTAACCAGTTGACTGAGCAAAGTGTTAATAGCCTATGACTTAATGTAGGGATATAGGGATATACTAAGAGTACAAAGGGGCATTTATAACCCTTCTCTGGGGAATTTTGAATGTGACATTCTCAGACATGTTTCTTTTTTCCTATTCCCCTGTAAGTCCTTTTAATAAATTTGTATTACTTGCATTATCCAATGTATCTCTGTCCATTCAGTGCAAATGGGTAGATAATAAATAAGACAGTTCTTCTTTTCATTTCACCAGTAATATGGCACCTAAGTGATACTTTTGGTGGTGAACATTTTTTCTTCCTAAAGAATGGGGTATTAGAGAACATTGTCCACTTTATTTCCAAGGAACTGAACTGCACCTTTTGAGAATGGCCCCAGAAGCACAAGATCTAGAATGTGAAGGATAAAACTGTTCACTGGCCTAAGTCCTTGATAAAATTACTATTTAAGTGTCTAATGCTTATCTCATTTAGTATCAAAGTAAATGGTAATTGGGGAGAAAGTGATGGATTAGTTTAGTTATGAAGTGTAATGGTTGCAAAATTAAGTACAATGCCACTAAGTAGAAATTTTAGGCATAATTACTTTCAAGGGAGATAAAATTTTCAAATAGCCACTTCGTAAGATTACTTAATTCATGTTTATTAATTACATTAAAGATGAAAAGCACTATTTTAAATGTTAGGGTATCATCTAATGTGCCTCAAAGAATTTAATTTATGTGCAAAATGACAATTACTAGATTCTAATTAAATAGTAAGAGAGAGTAATGGTCTAATGCTTTGATGATAGGCAGAGTCCTTGATTACTAGAGTCCAGTTCTAAGTTTGTTGGTCTTAAGTAACCTCTATTTTTTTCTGATGAGACTAAATGAAATTTCTTTTCATGGGAATTAAAAAAGATTAAAATGAGAGGGTTTGGAGTTGGGCTGACATTTTAAATATCATTATTAATTGATTTTGATAGAACTAATCAATTGTCTTTCTTAAAAAGTTAATTCTTATCTTCCTTAACTCTTAAAGTATAAGACGATATAGACATACATACATGAATAATTACTACTTTCTATATTACTGTATTCAGAGTAAAATTACTATAATCATTTATACATATATAATCTATATTTCACATATATGCACACCTAGGTACAAATAAGAAAAACAATTATTTGAAATAGGGTGTAAACAATTATTTGAAATAGGATGTAAAAAGCTGTGTATATTATACTGTTTTTTGGTTCATGATATTCCTATAAAACACTCTACAATGAAATTCATGTTTCAATTTAACTATGGAATTAATAGATTACTTTAAAGTCTGCCAGCTAATAGTGATCTGCATCGTAACCCTATTTAAGGGTCAACTTAGAATGAACTAGACCTATATTTAAATAGAAGTCTTGACATCATCTTATCCTGCATTCATGCTTATTGATTTTCAGTTTTCATAGTCATCCAGAGTCTGTCATTCATTCATCCGTTATTCACTCATTCAGCAGACTATTATTGAAACCTATGTATTCTAGATGTCCTGCTAAATTTAGAGAATGTAAAGAAGTTAGGTGTCATCTTCTCCTCTAAAAAATTTCCTCTCCAGGGAATGGGATAAATAAGTAGGTAAACGTACACCAACGCATCAAGTCATGGAGATAGTATATATACTGTACTTTATGGGAGACTTAGTCAAATACCATAAGTCTATGAAAGAAAGAGAAGACTTTGTGGAGTGTGTTCCCTGAACAGAATATTAATGGATAGCTATTAGCTAAGGAGAGTGAGGAGGGGATGTAGTGACCACATTCCAGTGAGATGGAGCTGATTTATTGAAGAAGAAGGGAAGATACAGTGTTAATTTTGTGTATGTCTATAAAAGTGTGTGCTGAAAAGGGGACCACTAGGAGGTGAGGTTAGGAAGGAGGCAGGGGCCAGATAAAGGCAGACCTTGGAGGCTAACTAAAGGAATATGGATGTAATCGAATTAGGAGGGGCCAAGGATTTTTCTGCTTACAGAATAACTTGTTCCATATTTCTCTGTACAAAAGGATTCAGTACCCTGCATTTTATACCTTTGATCCCATGGCTCTGAAGAGACAAGGATCTATACAATGTGGCTTGCTGGAAAGTATATCTATATCCCAGTCAGGGCTCTGGACTTAAAATTACTTTTCATATTTTCTTAAAGTACGTCATGATGGGCTCTGTAGTGCTATTAAGCACTGTCTCTAGGATGTCAACCTAATTACCTTACCATTTAACTGTTTCATGAACCATTACCTACTGCATTCATACTTACATGCATGTAGTAATAGAAGCAGTGAGGTAATTAAGGGCCAAGTCCAGTGGTAGAATAGAAACTGAAATGTCTGTGTGAAACAGTAATGTTTCTATCTTGAATAATTAGGCAGTATATATTACAGGAGAAGGCCTTCTTTAACCTCAAGGCACATTTTCATTATGCGACTTTCCAACTCACCCCAAGGAGTTAGAAAACTGTAGTTAACTTTTAGAATAATTTAACTGTACAAGTCCTTTGGGTAAGAGGAAAACTCCAATAGTGATTAGCATCCTAATTATCTAGGATGCCTATACATTAAGTTTAGGATATGAAATTACAAGAACAACCTAAAAGGAAATGGAAGCTTTTTCCAAGTTATGTCTTATATTCTGAGTTTCTTCACTTTTAATTGGGGAAGGCATTGCCTTCTGTACCACATGAAGTTCCAATAAATCATCAGGTACAGTGTAAATAATGTGCATGTTAGCTCCATTTATGGGACACTAATATATCACAAATGGCTAAATTTGTATGAAAATAAAGCAAGAAACTTCATTTTATGACCTTTTTATTTCTGTCAAGTTAAAATAGTCTTCAGGGAATAAATCGATTTCCATATCTGGAAAATGGAAGGTATATATCCCAATTATTTCTTATGGCAAGGTAATTTATTGAGATGTAAATCTATGAGTATGTAGGAAGGCATGCTATTTTTTTCCAGTGTTCTGGAAGAACCCCTCACCCTTCAATTCCAAAAAAAAAAGTGTTTCTTGGTGTCTTAGGAGCTCTTTCAAGCTGTAAGTATAGATTGCTAGCTGTGTTAGGATTACCACATATCTCCATTTTCCTGGGTTAATATGAGGGCAGTAGATGCTATCAGGGCTCTGCCCATATACCCCCTCTGATTTGTTTCATGCAGGTGTGGCTTTTGTCCCAGAGCAAGCACTTGCATCTTTTTGTGGAAGGGCTACTCTCAGACTCCTGTGACCTACTTTGGCAGCACACAGAACTAGAAGTACCTGGGAATTTATATTCACCTAGAACTGCACTTAATGACTGATAGTACAGGGGTTTAAATATTCTAACTCCCTTCTCCCCTGGCTCTCTTAAATGTGACCCACCTATACTTTCTCTCTCCAGAGACCTCTTAGGTAGGGTTGCCAAGTATAGCAAATACAAATACAGGACGCCCAGGAAGAATGCAATATTCTGAGTATACTTACACCAAAAAATTAATTTTTGTTCACCTTTAAATCCGATGTAACTGGATGTCTTGTACGGGACTTTGCTGGATGTGGTATTCTTTCTTGGCTTCTTTCCTGTCACAGTTCTACCTCCTCACTTATCTACCAGGTTTTCTAGGGAATATATCTTAAAAAATAGCTACTACAAATCAGGGTCTCTTCCAAGGAGTCTAATCTAAGAAGACTAGCTATGTCTGTTGCCTTGCCATGATTATTAATCCTTTTGGTTTGAATGACAAATTATGTGGTCATTCATACTATTATAAAAACATAAGTGGTTCTTCCAGAAGCTGCAGTTTTAGCAGCTTTTTTGTTTCAGTCATTAAAAATACCAAAAGGGGTCCCTGGATGACTCAGTTGGTTAAGGGTCTGACTCTTGGTTTCGGCTCAAGTCATGATCTCAGGGTCTGGGGATCGAGCCCCACAGTGGACTCAGTGCAGAGTCTGTTTGTCCCTCTCCCTCCATCTCTGTCCTCCTCCCCAACCCCGCTCATCTTCTCTGTCTCTCAAGTAAATAAATAAAGTCTTAAAAAAAAAAAGCAACCCCCCCAAAAAAAACCAAAACCGAGAAAACCCAAAAATGTATATATCTTATTGAAAACATTGTACTGTGTTCTCAAGAAGTACACAGAACATGATGAACTAGTGACTGTGGGGTGGGAAATTGGAAACATTATGATAGGGAAGAGGTCTTTCAACAATAGGACTTTGTCTGAGGTTTGTGGTTTCTGGAACAAATGGGGATAATGATTCTGGCCCTCATAATACCTTAGAGAGTTTGGGGGACTTACCTATTTACTGTGAATAAAAGGCTTAATGCTAGACATCAGGGTTTTGGTCCTCATCAAAGTTTCCTCTGCCCAAATATATCATGGAAGTAGCAAAACAGACCACAGGGGCTATGCAGGTTTGGATAATGTTCCATATTAGCAAACAGAGAATACTGAAGCCTGAAGTTATGAAAGACACCTGGGGCCTTCACATGACCCTGAGGCGTGTTATGCATAAACCCTAGTAATGATCCATATTAAGTTGTTCATTAATCCCAAGGGATGAAAGTAAATCATATTTGATTTAAATAAAATAAGTTTTTTGTGTACATCCAAGTTTGTGGTTATAGATTCCTAACATCACATTTTATAGAAATTTATAACAAGCTAATAATTATTTATTACTTTAAGTTTTAGCTATAACTTTTTAAAAACTCAAAATGACCACCCCAAAAGTTTTGTGTTTATTTGAATCTAGTTTCTGGATTTATATTCTCAATCATATACAGGATCATTTTGATATTAACTCCCAGTAGTCTCAAATAGTATCCATGAAAGTAAGATAAATATTTCAGGAGAAATGTACAGAGTTAGCATATAATGATATTTTTAGGATTTCAAATTAAATATTACAACAGTCAACATGCTATCATGCATTCATTAATCAAAAAAATCATATATAAATTGGAAGTCAGATACTAGATTCACCTTTACTTAATGGATATAAAATTTGTATGAACAGGATGGTATTAAACATATAAAACCAAAGAGTATATTTTCTATTGCTTTAAAAAATGATCTGCGTTAATTAATTTCCTTGGCTGAATTAGTATAACATGACCCCAGCTTTTAAATGCACTTAATTTTCCATCGTCAGTACTTTCTCAATGAAGAAATAAAATTTAAAAATTAGAAGACATGATGAATAGCCTTTATTTTAAGGTCATACGTAAGATACTCAAAACTAATGGAAAACATCATTCTAAGCCATAGCAAATGAGCCCTCCCAACATAACAAACTGCTGATATCAGCCTGGAAACCATCTTGAATGTCAAGGGATATGCTCTTCATTTGCAGTGTTTGATTGTTCATATAAATATTTAATGAAAATATTATTAGACTATTCAGCTGAGTGAAATAAACTGATGGCACAAGTAGCTAAGGCAGCTTACTTAATATTCACTAAATGAAGTGGCATAATAATTTATTTTGCATATTATATAAGTCTTTTGAGAGGTGTTGTACTTTTAAACTTTTTAGCACTATTTAAAAGGCATCATTACTGCCATAATTATGGGTTTTTAATGTATTTTTATGGTGAATGAAAATGTAGCACACATTTTATGGGGAGACCATCATCCACATAATGGATGATGGAAATAAGGTACTTCTGATCCTGAAAGTTGGCTTACCTTTAATACAGCTTCACTGAATCTTACCATAAATGTTAACTTTATACCACATAAAATTACACAGTGGGTTTCTCAAGAGTAGAACTTAAGTGATTAAATAGGTAAAGCTTTTTATCTAACATGTGAGCTTTGAATTTTCAGGAAAATTGGAAATTTCCCGTTCTGAATCATATATATATATATATATATTTTTTTTTTTTTTTTGAATCACGTATATTTTTTAACACTGTTTTAGTGAGAAAGTATGAAAAAATATTTGGAAACATAAGTTTTGGAGAACTGTTATCAGTTCATATATTTACATATAAAATTTCCCAAATTGTCTTTCCAAATGCTTCTTGTATTAGTTGTTTTGAAAAAATATTACTTAAGGTTCACGTATATGCACACAGGATAATAATATACATAGAAAAAGAAAACATATATTTTAAAAATATTTCTTTGAAAATTCAGGAACAAAAAAATGGTACCCACTTTTTAAAAAGTTAGAAAAAATAAGGTAGCACTAGAAAATAAAGTGTATGTATGTGTGTGTGCATGTGTACATGCATGTAGTGACATGCTTACTATGTTTTCTCTTCATTTTAGCTCTGAATTATAAAAAGAATAAATCCATCATATTATTTCTTAAGGGTAAGATGTAAAAAGCATTGGCCAATCTTGCTTTTATTCTCGGTATTTGTAAGGAAACTTAGACAGTGAATCCACATAAGCATTAAGAAAAAATTCTTAAGAATACTGCTGAACCAGCAATAAATGTTGAAAAAATGTGACATTTACATGCCTCAAACTTTAGGAGTTTATGGTATAGACAAGTCATCCAACCTGATGGGTATGAGCAAAAATACAGAAGCGCATTTCAAAGAGCCATCCACCTTCTTTTTCCGCTAACTTGGAGCCTGTGGAGGTCTGCTGGGAACAGGACTCCTAAAACACTAAATGATGTCTGGAAGGCTATGGTCCAAGGCCATTTTTGCTGACTATAAGCGGGATCTCCAGGACCAGTGGGAGCACACAGCTCTTCTTAAAATTGAAGGTGTATATGCCCGAGATGAAATGGAATTCTGTCTAGGCAAGAGATGTGCTTACATGTATAAAGCAAAGAACAATACAGTGACTCCTGGTGGCAAACCAAACAAAACCAGACTAATCTGGGGAAAAGTAACTCGTGCTCATGGAAACAGTGGCATGGTTCGTGCCAAGTTCCGAAGCAACCTTCCTGCTAAAGCCATTGGCCACAGAATCCATGTGATGTTGTACCCCTCAAGGATTTAAATTTAATGAAAAGTAAATAAATAAAGGTGTAGATTTGTTCTCTTGTGTAAAAAAAAAAAAAAAGCCATGCACAAATAATCAGCATGCTATGTGTATTAAGTTACAATATCTTCTAGAACAGTGAAGAGTCAATGGCAAATCCATTAAATAATTAAATAGAAGTAGATTAAGAGAACTTGCCTATGAACTTCTCTCCCACAAAGAGATTATTGAAAAATGCAATTAGCAAACATAATTCTACCAATTTTACCAATTATCGTTTTTGTAAGGTTAATTTTTAAGTATAAGAACATTGACAAAATATGTCTTTAAGTCAAGAATAAGGAGGAGGGGCAAGATGGAAGAGATGTAGGAGACCCTGTTTCAACTGGTCCCCTGAATTGAGCTAAATATCTACCAGAACACTCTGAACACCCATGAAGTCAGCCTGAGATGTAAGATTATACACTTCTAGATCTCTGCTGGGGCAGAAGATCATCAGTGGAGAGGTGCATCTTGCCTGGATCGCGGTTGATATATTCAGCTATACATCCCCTCCACCACCTCTCACCAAAATGAGTAGGAGGAGGAACACCCAACAGAGGAAAAATTCAGAGACCGTGACCTCTGCCACAGAACTATTGGATATGGACATAAACAATATGTCAGAAATGGAATTCAGGGTAACAATTATCCAGGCAATGGCTAGGTTGGAGAAGACCATTAGTGGCAACTTAGAATCTCTAAAGGCGGGAGTGAGAGCTAATCTGGCAGAATTTAAAAATGCTATCAGTGAGATCCAATCTAATCCAAATACTCCAACAGCTAGCATGTAAACAAGGCAGAAGATCGAATTAGTGATCTAGAAGACAAACTGATAGAAAAGAAGGATCAGGAGGAGGCCTGGAACAAACAGCGTAGAAGCCATGAAAACAGAATTAGGGAAATAAATGAAGCCATGAATTGTTCCAATGTCAGAATTATTGAGATCCCTGAGGGGGTGGAGAGAGAGAGAAGACTAGAAGGTATAGTTGAACAGATCCTGGATAAAAATTTCCCTAATTTGGGTAATGGAACAAGTGTTTGTGTCCTAGAGGCAGAGAGGACACCTCCCAAGATCATTGAGTCTAGAAAGATGCCCAGACACTTAATTGTGAGATTCATGAGTCCTAAATTCAGAGTATATGTTTTAAGGGCAGCTAAAAGGAAGAGATTCCTTACGTACAGAGGGAGGACCATCAGAATAACGTCAGACCTGTCCACAGAAACCTGGCAAGCTAGAAGGGGCTGGCAAGACATATTCAAGGCACTAAATGAGAAGAACATGAAGCCAAGAATACTTTATCCAGAAAGGGTGACATTCAGAATGGATGGAATGATAAAGAGTTTCCAAGACCTGCAAGGTTTAAAAGATTATGTGACCACCAAGCTGGCACTACAAGAAATATTAAGTGGGATCTATAAAAGAAGAAAGAACCCAAGGGTGACATAGAACAGAAACTTACAGAGACACTCTATAGATATAAGGACTTCACAGGCAACATGATGTCAATAAAAACTTATCTTTCAATAATCATTCTCAACATGAATAGCCTAAATACTCCCATAAAATGGCACAGTGTTGCAGACTGGATAAAACGACAAAGCCCATCCATATGCTGTTTACAAAAGATGCATTTTGAACCTAAAGATACATCCATATTAAAAGTGAAGGCATGGGGCGACTGGGTGGCTCAGTGGGTTAAAGCCACTGCCTTCGGCTCAGGTCATGATCCCAGTGTCCTGGGATCGAGGCCCACATCGGGCTCTCTGCTCAGCAGGGAGCCTGCTTCCTCCTCTCTCCTCTCTCTCTGCCTGCCTCTCTGCCTGCTTGTAATCTCTCTCTCTGTGTCAAATGAATAAATAAAATCTTTAAAAAAAAAAAAAGTGAAGGCATGGAGAACCATCTTTCATCCCAATGGGCCTCAAAGGAAAGCTGGGGTAGTGATTCTCTTATCAGATAAATTAGATTTTAAGCTAAAATCTGTAGTCAGAGATAAAGAAGGACACTACATCATTCTTAAAGGGTCTATCCACCGTAAGTTCTAAAAATTGTAAATATTTATGCCCCCAACATGGGAGCAGCCAACATACATAAACCAACTGTTAATCAAAATAAAGAGTCACATTGATATGAATACATTAATTATAGGGGATCTTAACACACCACTCTCAGCAATAGACAGATCATCTAAGCAGAAAATCAACAAAGAAACAAGAACTTTTGAATGACACATTGGACCAGATGGACCTTATAGTTATATACAGAACATTCCACCCTAAAACAACAGAATACTCATTCTTCTTGAGTGCACATGGAATTTTCTCCAGAATAGACTGCATACTGGGTCACAAATCAGGGCTCAACCAATACTAAAAGATTGAGATTATTCCCTGCATACTTTCAGACCATGATGCTTTGAAACTGGAACTCAACCACAAGAAAAGGTTTGGAAGGAACTCAGATACTTGGAAGCTAAAGACCATCCTGCTCAAGAATGTTTGGATCAACCAGAAAATCAAAGAAGAACTTAAACAATTCATGGAAACCAATGAGAATAAAGACACATTGGTCCAAAACCTATGGGATACAGCAAAGGTGGTCCTAAGGGGGAAATTCATAGTCATCCAAGTCTCACTCAAAAAAAACTGAAAAATCCTGAGTACATGAATTCTCTTTACAACTTAAAGGACTGGAAAATCAACATCAAATTAAGCCAGCCCCATGCACAAGAAGGGAAATACTAAGATTAGAGCAGAGATCAATGAGTTAGAAACTAGAGATACAATAGAACACATCAATGAAACTAGGAGCTGATTCTTTGAAAGAATTAATAAGATCAATAAACCATTGGCCAAACTAATCCAAAAGAAAAGAGAGAGGGCCCAAATTAAAATTATGAATGAAAGGGGAGAGATCAGGACTAACACCAGGGAAATAGAAATAATCATCAGAAATTTTTATCAACAGTTCTGTGCCAATAAGTTAAGCAACCTAGAAGAATTGGATATATTCCTTTGTGTATATCCATACACTGGATATATAAACTTCCAAGACTGAAACAGGAAGAAATTGACAACCTGAACAGATGAATATCTAGTAACAAGATTGAAGCAGTTATCAAAAGCATCCCCCCAAAAAAGAGTCCAGGACCTGATGGATTCCCTGGGGAGTTCTACCCATCAATCAAAGAAGAAATAATACCTATTCTTTTGAAGCTGTTTCAAAAAAACAGAAACAGACAGAAAACTTCCAGACTCTTTCTATGAACTAGCATTACCTTGATCCCCAAACCAGGCAAAGACCCCATCAAAAAGGAGAATTTCAGACCAATATCCCTGATGAATATGAATGCCAAGATTCTCAACAAGATCCTAGCTAATAGGATCCAACAGTACATCAAAAAGATTATTCACCATGACCAGGTGGGATTTTTCCGTGGGATGCAAGAGTGCTTCAACATTCACAAATCAATCAATGTGATAGAAAAAAAATCAATGAGAGAGAAGAATCACATGGTCCTCTCAATTGATGCAGAAAAAGCATCAAAATACAAATATATGTATTTTGTATTTGATAAAATACAACATTTGTTCCTGATTAAAATTCTTCAAGGTATAGGGATAGAGGGAACATTCCTCAACTTCATAAAATCTGTCTATGAAAAACCCACAGCAAATATCATTCTCAATGGGGAAAAGCTGACAGCCTTCCCATTGAGATCAGGAGCACAACAAGGATGCTCACTCTCGCCACTGTTTTTCAACATAGTACTAGAAGTCCTAGCAGCAACAATCAGATAACAAAAAGAAATAAATATATTCAAATTGGCAAAGAAGAAATCAAACTCTCTCTCTTCACAGATGATGTGATACTTTATATGGAACCCAAAAAAACTCCTGCTGTAGAACTCATACAGCAATTCAGTAATGTGGTGGGATACAAAATCAATGCACAGAAATCAGCTTTCTTATACACTAACAATGCTTTCTTATACAGTAACAATGAAAATATAGAAAGGGAAACTAGAGAATCAATTCCATTTACTATAGGACCAAGAACTATAAGATACCTTGGAATAAACCTAACCAAAGAGGTAAAGGATATGTACTTGAGGAACTACAGAACACTCATGAAAGAAATTGAAGAAGACACAAAAAGGTGGAAAAGCATTTCATTCTCATGGATCGGAAGAATAAACATTGTTAAAATGTGTACACTGCCCAGAGTAATCTATACTTTCAATGCCATCCCAATCAAAATTCCACCGGCATTTTTCAAAGTGCTGGAACAAACAATCCTAAAATTTGTATGGAACCAGAAAAGACCCCGAATTGCTAAAGAAATGTTGAAAAAGAAAAACAAAGGTGGGGGCATCATATTTCTTGATTTCAAGCTTTACTACAAAGTCGTGATCACCAAGACAGTATGGTACTGGCACAAAAACAGACACACAGACCAATGGAACAGAGTAGAGGGTCTAGATATAGACCCTCAATTCTATGGTCAAATAATCTTCAACAAAGCAGGAAAAAATATCCAGTGGAAAAAGACAGTCTCTTCAATAAACAATGCTGGGTAAGTTGGAAAGCTATGTATAGAAGAATGAAACCCAACCATTCTCTTACACCATACACAAAGATAAATTCGAAATGGATGAAAGACCTCAATGTGAGGCAGGAATCTATCAAAATCCTAGAGGAGAACATAGGCTGTAACCTCTTTGACATCGGCCACAGCAGCTTCTTTCAAGACATGTCTCTAAAGGCAAAGGAAACAAAGGCAAAAATGAAATTTTGGGACTTCGTCAAGATAAAAAGATTCTGCACAGCAAAGGAAACAGTCAGCAAAACAAAGAGGTAACCCATGGAATGAGAGAAGATATTCTCAAATGACACTACAGAAAAAAGGCTGATATTCAAGATCTATAAAGAACTTCTCAAACTCAACACCCAAAAAACAGATAGTCATGTCAAAAAATGGGCAGAAAACATGAACAGACACTTCTCCAAAGAAGACATACAGATGGCTAACAGACACATGAAAAAATGTTCATCATTACTAACCAGCTGGGAAATTCAAATCAAAACCACACTGAGATACCACCTTACACCAGTCAGAATGGCAAAAATTAACAGGACAGGAAACAACAAGTGTTGGAGAGGATGGGGAGAAAGGCGAACCCTCCCACACTATTGGTGGGAATGCAAGTTGGTGCAGCCACTTTGTAAAACAGCGTGAAAATTCCTCAAAAAATTACAAGTAGAACTACCCTATGACCTTGCAATTGCACTACTGTGTATTTACCCCAAAGTTAGAGATGTAGTGAAAAGAAGGGCCATATGTACCCCAACATTCATAGAAATGTCCACAATCACCAAACTGTGGAAAGAGCCAAGATGCCCTTCAAGAGATGAAAGGATAAAGAAGATATGGTCCATATATACAATGGAATATTACTCAGCTATCAGAAAGGATGAATACCCAACTTTTGTATCAATATGGACGGGACTGGTGGAGATTATGTTGAGTGAAATAAGTCAAGCAGAGAAAGTCAATTATCATATGGTTTCACTTACTTGTGGAGCATAAGAAATAACATGGAGGGCATTAGGAGAAGGAAGGGAAAAGTGAATTGGGGTAAATCAGAGCGGGAGATGAAGCATGAGAGTCTGTGGACTCTGAGAAACAAACTGAGGGTTTTGGAGGGGAGGGGTTGGGGGGATGAGCCTGGGTGGGTATTAAGGAGGGCACATATTGCATGGAGCACTGGGTGTGGTCCATAAACAATGAATCTTGGAACATTGAAAAAAAAAAGATGAGTAAAAAAAAAGTCAGGAAGAAGTCATGCCATAGAGAAAACAATTCTTTTTTTAAGTTTTTATTCAAATTCCTGTTACAATGCAGTGTAATATGAGTTTCAGGTATACAGTATAGTGACTCAACACTTCCATAAAACACGTGATGCTCATCACTACAAGTGCACACCTTAATCCCATCATGTATTTAACCCAGCCCCACCCACCTTTCCTCTAGTTCTCTGTTGTGAAGAGGCTGTTTCTTGGTTTGCATCTTTTAAGAGTATAATATGTGGGGAGTTTTTTGTTGGTGGTTTGCTTTTTTTTTTTACTACCTCTTTTCCTTTTATCTATTTAAAAATTATATTCAACTTTAGGTTAATGGCAGTCTAAGAAATTAGACCAGTTTCTAGACTTAAAAGAAAATTTTATTAATAGTAAGCTTGAAGGCAATGAAGAGCTATCAAGGCAATCAAGAATTATAGAATCATGATCTGGGAAAATAAAGAAACTGAGAGAGGTAAGCCCCATATTTGAGATGGCTGATTTCTCCAGATAAATCTCAAAAATAAGAACAGAGTTTTTACAACCTCCCAAGACTCAGAGACAAAAATTCGTCTTCAGAGAACATCATGGAGGGAGGATACCGATGAATCCCCATACATCCTGAGTAAGGGTGATGTCAAAGAGGTTGGCATTTATTAGCTTTGGACCTTCTGAACCCCAAAAATTAGATAAGTGTGCTTTAAATTGTTTTATTATTGCCCATTTGCTAGTAGCTTAAAGCAAAATCTTCTTTGTATGACTATATTTTCTGAGGCTTCAAATTATTTATTTTGTGAAATCACTGGGACCTCCTAGACACATGAGGAGATGACATTAGAAAGTAGAAAACAAAACAAAACAAAAAATAGAAGAGAAAGAAGAAGAGGAAAAAAGGAGGAGGAGGAAGATGAAGGGAAGGAAAAAAGAGACCATAAAAAAGGATCCTCAGCTATTTGGTGGACTTCTCAGACACAAACTATCTATTATTCTTTTTTTTTTTTAAGATTTTATTTATTTATTTTTCAGAGAGAAAGAGAGAGACTGAGCAGGTAGGAGGAGTGGCAGGCAGAAGGAGAACCAGGCTCCCTGCTGAACAAGGAGCTTGATGCAGGACTTGATCCCAGGACCCTGAGATCATGACCTGAGCGGAAGGCAGACGCTTAACCAATTGAGCCACCCAGGCATTCTTCTAGGAAATAAAGCACAAAATTAGAGCATTAGTAGAGAATATATAAGAAATACGTGTATATGTTTATAAACATACATAGAGAAAAATGTTAAACAACTAAATTGAAACTATAGAACCGATAAATAAAAACAACTAAAATTAAGGTCTAAATAGATTAGTCAAACTTCATATTTGTTATAGTTGAAGAGGAGATTCGTAAGTTGTAAGAAGGATCAGAAGAATATAGCTAGCAGAGAGCCCAAAGTGATGGACAGAAGAGAAAATTATAAACATGGGGACAGTAGTTTATTTGTCTATCATATATGCTAATAGAAACACAAAAGGAGAGGAAAGAGTAGGCACTTTCCTGTTTACAGTAGGAAACACTGCTTGTAAACCTGACACACAAAATATATATATATATATATATATATATATATATATATATATATAGTGTGTGTGTGTGTGTGTGTGTGTGTGTGTGTGTAGTAAACCTACCTCATCTTAGAAGTTTTAAGGTGATTGAGTATATAATTAATTTCCTCCAACAATCTTATAATATCATTTTATGAGGGAGGGATACTCTTTAAAATTACACCCACCAATGACAGTGGTAAAATGGAGGCCAACTTTAAGCACAAATTAAAAAATTATAAGCAAAATAAAAGGATATCAGATTCAGTAATATATAAAAGAGATGATATATCATAATCAAATTAGGTTTATTCCAGGAATATAAGGTTGGTTTAACCTTCAATAATCAGCTAGTTAAATTATTCATATTAGTAGAATAAAGCACAAGTATATAATCCACTAAATCAATATGGATTAAGCATATATTTATGACTTAAGACTTCTAACAAATTATGAATAGAAGAAACTTCCTTAATCTGATAATGGATAGGCGCAAAAAACATGGAGGGAGCTTTATATTTAATGGTGAACTTTTGAATGTTTTCTTTCAGAGATTAAGATTAAAACAAAGATGTCTAGTACTTCTAATAAGCATCATGGCTTAAATCATGACCAGTACAATAGGCAAGATAAAAAGAAAGAGTAAAATCATAGAAAAGAAGAGAGAATCCACATATGTTATAATTAATATGCAAATTTGACAGTTGTTGGATACAATATCAAAATGTAGAAATGAAATTTTATGTCTATATATATGACCTTTACAGTAGCATCAAAATATTTCAAATATATTAGAATAAATCCTGTGAAAAATTACCACAGAAAACACTAGGAATATTATTAAGATAGATTTAAAAATATACATTAAGGAGGGCATTTGTTGTGTTAACTACTGGGTGTTATATCTAAGTTATGAATCACTAAATTCTACTCCTGAAACCAATATTATACTATCTGTTAAATAACTAGACTTTAAATTAAAAATTTGAAACAAAAAATACCCTAAATAAATGGAAGCATTTATCTGATTCTAGGATGAAGAGATTTAACAATTTAAAGATGTTGGTTCCCCAAATTGATTTTTATATTCAATACTATTCCAGTAAAAATACCAGCAGATTTTTATGTGGATATTGGTAAGGTGATATTGATTTGGTAATGCAAATGGTATTTCCACACGAAGACACTTTTGAAAAAATATGAGTCGATAGAACTTGTCCTGTCATATAGCAATAATGATTATAAAAGTTGGTATTGGCTAAGATAAACAAATACATCAGTAGAACAGAACAGACGGTATTGTGAATATATGAAACTTTATATGGCGCAAGGATGACACTATAAATTTGTGGGCAAAGATTGTTGTTCCAACAAATGGGAGAGTGCCAATTGGATATCTGTATAAAAAATGAAAAAAACTTGACCTTTGTTCATGTGATAAAGTAACAATTGCTTGTACATGGCAGAATTTGGAAGGCAAAACATGAAAGGTTTTAGAAAACATGGAAGAACATTTTTATCACCTTGCATAGAGAAATATTCTTAAACTCCTAAAAGCGTTAACAATAAAAGTGATTTAAAAATTAAACTACAGGGGCACCTAGGTGGCTCAGTCCTTAAGCAAGCGTCTGCCTTCGGCTCAGGTCATGATCCCAGACTCCTGGGATTGAGCCCCACATCAGGCTACCTGCTTGACAGGAAGCCTACTTCTCCCTCTCCCACTGCCCCTGCTTGTGTTCCCTCTCTCCCTGTGTCTACCTCTGTCAAATAAATAAATAAAATCTTTTAAAAATAAAAATTAAAAAATAAAAATTAAACTACATTAAATTTTTGTATCAAAAATCACCATTAAGGGAGAAAAGACAGAATGAATGAAAATATTTACAATCCATATAATTAGAAAAGACTCATCTAGAATATGGAAAAAGTGCAAATCAATAGGAGGAAAGACTAAAATGAAAAAGAATCTGTTACACACTATATGACTTTATTGGTCTCTTCAAAGAGATCATCCTTAGGAATGAATTTCTATATGCCAGGCCAGCTCAGAGTCTTGGTTTAGTTAGAGAGGATTCATTGTTTTTCTTAGACTGAAATCATTAAGTCAGAAAAGAAGAAGACTACAAAAGATGGTGTAGATACAAGTACTAGGGATAGATTTAATTGGATATACCTAGGAACTATCACAAATTCTGGTGATGGTTTAGTGCAGTTGAACTGTGTCATTAAACCTGAGTCTCCCTCCTAAGGTGTAGAGAGGTATTACAGTTGATAAACCCAGACCTATTCAGGATCAGTGTTCTGTGGCAGTGGGAAATATTTAAGAGAGTGTCTTTCTTCTGGACTTTCGGGAAGGTGAGTGGAGATTTGGGAAAGGCATTATAGCCTCTTTCTCTCTAAGTCAAACTTTTTGGATAGATATTCTCTCTATAGTGTTTCTGTGTCTTACTAACCAATGTATGACCAAGGGTAAATCTCCTGGGGTAATGAGTCTATTGTTCTCTTGCTACAGAAAGAATTGAATCCAAAGTACTAAAAAAAAAATCAATATACTGAAATCCAGGTAAAGAACTCATAATTTGTTCTTCAGAAATGTCAAAGCTAAAACAGGATACTGAAGCTTTCCCTTAAGCTTAAAAACAATAACCCTGTAATATAGAAAGGAATCTATGCGGATAAATGAACAAATTTATTCCTTAAAAGAAAAAGCTGAGGGCGCCTGGGTGGCTCAGTGGGTTAAAGCCTCTGCTTTCGGCTCAGGTCATGATCTCAGGGTCCTGGGATCGAGGCCCACATCAGGCTCTCTGCTCAGCAGGGAGCCTGCTTCCTCCTCTCCCTGTCTCTCTGCCTGCCTCTTGGCCTACTTGTAATCTCTCTCTCTGTGTCAAATAAATAAATAAAATCTTTAAAAAAAAAAAAAAAAAGAAAAAGAAAAAGCTGAGACTAGCATATAATATAAATCTAATATTTAAACATTAATTTTGACAAGAAAGGGATTTTTGGCGAGGTTTCTTGTGATTAGCTGTCATTCCGTGGAATTCACTGATAAAATCCTACGTGTACAATGTCATGTTGCTCTTTCTTTCCACTGAAGAAATAAATTTAACCTATGGTAGCATAAATTCAGGCACATATATTGAGGACTGTTTTGATAGCGAAGGTCACTGAATTCAAGAACTGAATTATTTGGAAGAGAATTCATGGATTCTGCTACTGTGTGGTTATTGAATAATAGGACTCACCTGTCTAGCATGACTCTTACGCAATTCCAGGTGAAGTCAACAGGATGAATCAGAGACGCTTTCAAGGATCTTTGGTGTCATATAATTCTATAAGACTGATGCAATGTATTTTAAGAAGTGTGATTCAAAGATCAGAAGGCAGAGAGGCATACATACATTGTTTCAAGTGCAAATCACTTCTGCAATATTTACAGATACTGATCAATGGGAGATATTGAACTTTTTCATTTCTTAACATTTGTTAATTTCCAATGACAAAGAATGTAGAATTCCCAATATAATAAGCTTTCTGATGATTTTATTATGTGAAACAATTTCTAATATAATAATGACATAGTTTTTGATACTTTTATTTGGAATCAGCACATTTTTGAAATAATAAGAAATCCCACTTCTCTTTTAGACAAATACCGTACATTGTTGGTACCCCAAAAATATTTGATTTTTAAAAAATTCTTTCCAGATCCTCAAGATCTTATTTTTAAAAATATAATGAAAATTGAACCCTCTAAAAAGGCTTTGTGTAGTTACAATTAAATTAAATCATACTACCTCTTAGGCTTGGTATTATTCTAAATGTTATCATTACATGATTGTGATTTTTATCACCAGTCTTTCTGGGCCTAATTTATCAGTTGTACAATAAGAGAAATTTTAAAGTCTATATTTTGATGCATTATGTTACATTTTCCGTAGTTTTCAAATATCTGTGCTATTTGCCTTAAATTATACTTTTTATAGCACATGGTATTTCTTTTCTGTTTTCTTTGAGTAAACATGAAAAGAATACTAAGAATATGCAATATCAGAACATCAGTGTTTAGAATAACAAATGAATTTAAGAAGTACTGATAATTTTCCTTATGGAATGAATTCAAACTTTTTTCTTTCCTTTTTTAAAAATTTTTTAGAATTTTTAAAAAAGATTTTATTTATTTATTTGACAGAGAGACACAACAAGAGAGGGAACACAAGCAGGGAGAGTGGGAGAGGGTGAAGCAGGCTTCCCACTCAGCAGGGAGCCCGATGCAGGGCTCTGTCCCAGGACCCTGGGATCATGACCTGAGCCAAAGGTAGACGCTTAAGGACTGAGCTACCCAGGCGCCCCAGCTTTTTTTTTTCTTTCTTAATAGAAGCTTGAAACATCCCTATGTATCAAAAACAGAACATTTAGAGCAATCAGGTGATGAGGTGTTGATTGCACCAACAAAATCAGATAAGACACGTTGAATGAAGAAATTCACACAGACTATGTTCATTGTTCATTTAGAAATGAAAGCTGACTTATCACACCATGCTTATTTGTACCTTTCTTATCCATCAGAAGTCTCACCATTATGTCACTGTATATAGAGTTGAGTTCTTTTAGCAGCACCCTTGCTCATCCTGTGTGTCTGTAATTTGAAGTAATTTCCAGTAGATGGCAATGTGGGTACCATATCACACATAGCAGATATGCCGGCTATGCTGATGGATATTGTGGAAGATCTGGCCAAGTTGCATAAGTGTGGGGCATATTAGAGAATACTATTTACTGTTAAACTAAACATGTGCCTGAAGTAACAAAAGCAGTTTTATATATAATGAGAGTCTGGCAAGCAAGGATCTTAATGACAACAAAATGCTCTGATACATTTTCTATACCAGGCATTACAATAAATGTGAATTTTCTCACTATAATATATAATGTATCATAACTGAAGCCTTTACTGTATTATCTCATTTTATAGATTTCAGTCTTGCTTGTTACCTGTTTATCCTGACCTCACACCTTTGTTCCAGTCCCACCCTTTGAAAAACTTGCTGCCTCAGCAAAGAACAATAACCAGTCACACTTGCAGTAGCTGTTTTGCGTCATTCTTGCTTCATACTCCTACTAGTACCCCTCTCCTATTTCAGAGAGCCTGTTCCGGCTGTATCTGCATTTTTCTCATCCTCTCCCAGCCTTTGCATTTGTACGTTGGTTTTGTGTTTCTGGAATTAATACTAGTGTTCTCTGTGAATGTTGACTGAGTACCATTGCTGTTCTCTCCTAACTCCATGACTGAGATGCCAGCTCCAATTCATTCTCTTTACCTGTCATTGGCCCCCTGGCAGGGTCTACTCAAATCCCCAGACAGGGACAGTTTTTAGTTGTTAGTGGCATAAAACATAGTACAACTAACAAATGATGATGTGTTTTATTGCTGCCAGAATTCATAGACACTCCAGCTCCATAGATGGTGGGTTGAACACTAATTATGTGAGCATACTCAAATGGAAATGACTCTAATATTTCAGAACGGCTGGGGAGATCTGCCAATGTATTGCTGTTACCACTTAAACATTTCTGATTTTAAATTCAGGAAAGGACCTACAGACTAGAAAGCTGAGAAAAGAGATAGCTTTGTTTTTCCAATGAAGCATTCCATTTTCCAGCTTTAATTAAAACAGATGTCTTATGTGAAGATTCTTTTAATTATGTAGAATACACTGCTAAAATGTAGGCTTTCACTCTCTGTAAAGCCTTCACTGACCAGGAAAATGAGGCCAGGATAACCCAACTTCATTTAAGTCCTTTGAAATTTCAAACATTTCAATTTCAAGTGCTCTTCTCGGAGTCTTTCATGCTAAGCTCTGTGTGTAGGTCTGCACAATACCAAATGAATTGCCAGGGAAGTAAGAGAATGACAATTGACCAATCCTTGATTTTTATTCTTGAATCTGTCAAGACTGCTCATTGGCAAGTGAATTAATGTTCACAGAAGTCTCTCAGTATAAGTCTCAGAGGCTACAGGGCTAATACTATGAGTCGTCTTACAAGGTTTGCAACATTTTTTTCTGAAAGATCCTAAGGTTTTATTTCCAAGTTTGGAGGTGTGCAAAGATTTGCTTATTCTGTGAAACCTATTTTGAGGCTTTACCCCTTTCCACTATTGATAGATTTAGGAACTGTTTACTCTATGAAGCATCCCTCTGTTTATATCCTAAGTAGATTATAAGGAAAAGCATACCCTCTTCTTTTTGTATTCTTTCTTTTACTCCAAGTCTCCATTAATTTCACATCCCATCAATACTGTTTCTTCCCACTCAGGTGCCCACGGTAAGAATTTCTTCTCTTCTTTTAGACTCTTATCATACTAAGGTGCCACCAATTATAATGCAAAAAAATTGAGAAGTAGGTTTTCCTAATATATTTCTTTTTTAAACATGTAATGCAGTATTTCACATAAAATGCTTACCAGCAATTTTATTTCAAATACTGATTGATTGACCTCTCTTTTCTATATGAAGTGAGGCAGCAGCCTCATGACATGTTCGTGTTCATTTCCCATATTGCTTTTCTGACAGAACATACGTTATACAGGATATTTCTTGCACTTTAATTGAAAACAGTTATTATAGATCACCTCAGAAGATTGTAAATGTGCATAAATTTATACATCTTTGGTGAGAGTTCTTCGTTGCTGGGTAGAGTTGAATAAAATGATTTCCATTTCTTTGGAGGAGGAAGAAAAAGCAAAAGAGCATTGTATGCAACATGATGAATGTTCAGTAACTAGTAAACATCAAGAACAAACTTGTTCTGAATAAATATTTTTAATTGTTGTGATGTCAGATATGCAAATTCAACTTTGGAATTTTTAAAAATATTCTTTACCAAATTATATTTAAAAGGACTTCCTCTCATAAGTGTTCTAAATACATAAGAAAAGAGAAGCAGATGATTGTAAATATCACCAACAATGATGGTTATCATATTGGCAAAGGTAATAGTAAGGAAGTTATATACCACTTGTAGGAAGGCACAAAATTACTTAAAGAATTCTCTGGAGATCATTTTTTTCTTTACAAAGAGAATACATGTTTATATATAAAGAAAATTCATGATTCTACTCTCCTTATATAAATATGAATTGCTGATTTCGAGGTATCAAAGTTATCAGTTCTTTTCTGGTATTTTCACCTCTCAATTAGAAATTATTCAAATTCAAAACTTTATTCAATTTAAGTAGAAATAGGAAACTTCTCTTGATATCTAACAAAGGTAACCGACATTAAACATTAGATATTTTAGATATTCCAAGATAAAATATTCAGTTTAACTGGAATAATTTAGAAGCTCTCAGACTAACAAGAGATGTGATTTATAGGCAGACCTGTAAAAATATATTTTGTAAGATATATGGAAAAACACTCTACTTTTTCAACAAACTCAACTCTATAGAATAAGCCTAAAACTGACAAGCCTTCTTCTTATAAAAAGTAGCTAAAACTAAGTCCTATTGCTGCCTTTATTTAGCCCCTATTTATACTCTTTATATCCAAACATTATTTATTTGATTTTTAAGATTGTAGTGGGTCCTTTTTTAAAATATTTCTCCCAACTCCAGTTTCTTTTATCAGCAGGATGAATGTTGGTAACTAAAGGCTTAAAGGCTTTCACTGGAGAATTTCCTTCAGCTCAGTAAGAGCAAACCTGCCTGGGAAGTTATACATCCTACCCCAAAACTGCCTACCTTCATTGCCAGGGATAGCCATTAGTCAATGACTGACTGAAATGAGGATCATAAACCTGGCCCCCTTGCCCCACAGTAGGGAACATCTCTGTGATTTAGTTCACGTGTCAGAACATCTTGTGAGACGAGGCTGAAGCTAGCCTGTAGTCGAAACCACATCCTTTCCTGGCTTATTCTTCTTCCCTATTCCTATCCTACTTCCCTCAGGCCCCTTCTCCTGATAGCTCTCCCCCCATACATTATACACTCCTAGGGAATCTGGTTTATGAAAATGTTCCAAAATGTTTAGAATTGGAAGATTAGAAAATTATGGATTTCTAGATAGAGTCAAAATTAAAAACAAAGCCATGAAAGATGACAGCTCTGAAGTTTTGAGATTTTTACATTTTATTTGAAATTGTATTTGAAAATTAGAGTATGCTAAGTTATGTAGTAATCTTTAGGGCTACTGGTATAAAAAGCCAATAGTGAAAAAATGTATTAGAAAATACTCAAATAATAATGGAAAAGCATAAACTAAAGAACAAGGAACAGATGAGAAAAGTAGAAAATAACAGGATGATAGATAAAATGTAATCATAAAAATAATTACATTAAATGTACATAAATACTAAAATAAAAAATTTGACATTCTGATACATAAGAATATAAAAACTATAAAAGCATATACATGTACAATCATAGCCTTAAATGATTCAAGTCAAAATTAACAGAATAAATAGAAGAAATGGAAACATCTACAGCTATCTATCACTGGAGATTTTAGCTGATTTTCTTCAATAATTGATAGAACAAACAGAAATGCTAATGAGTGTAATAGGCCAAAGTTAACAAATTATGTACTTGATATGCAAAGAGTACTGCGTCCAATAATTTCAGAATACTCATTCTGTTTTCTTACTATAATTGAGAATAAGCATAGAAGACATAGTATGGGAAGTTTGAGGAGAGGGGAAGATATGAAATGACTATCTAGAAGAGTAGATAAATGGTTAGATTAGGAAAACATCATTTGTTAGGTAATATTAGGGCCACTTGACTTTATAGTATTTCAATCACATAAGCTATCAATTCATTTAATATTAATATATGACCTTCTCTAAAGATACAAAATCAGGAGATAGAGAATTTTTAGAGAATCTAAGATGGCTTTATTTGTAAGATGTACCAGTTGTATGTGCCACTAAGAAGAAAAAAAAATTGTGCCAATTAAATTATGCAAGGTTCTCTTATTCAATGAATTTTAAGATATCTTGGTTTAGAGATGTTAAAATGTGGGGCAAAAATTTATGCTGTTTATGATGAGGTATAGTGTGAGGGAATGTAAGACAATAAACGTTGTAGAGAGGTATACCTGATTTGGGACTCTGCTAATAAGAAGAAATTCTTAGAAAAGATATATGCCACAGGAAAGAGTCCAATATTACAGTTAGACTGAGTTAGTCCAGTAACAGTTGGACTGATCAGCAATGAATATGTATCACTTTTCAGAGTTTGAACTCTGAAGTTTGATTTCTGCCACTCATTAACTATGTGATTCTGAATAAGGCCTCCACTTCTGTGTTTCAGTTTCCTTTTCTATGAGATTGGGAATATCACATATTCTCAATATGTATATTCATATATATGTGTAAATATATATATATATACACATCAAAACTTTGCATATTGTAAATAATTGGTAAAAGTTATTATGACTGCCTCTCTCTCCAATACAGAGGTGAGAAAGGGAACAAAAAGACCTGCTAGGTAGTTACTGTAGAAGAAAGATAAATAGTTAACATCCGTCCCCACCCCCTTTTTTCCATGACTTCTTATCTCATTGAATGGTTCCCTCACCGTCTACTGATGCAAGACAGAAATCTAAAGAACTGCTTTTAGCACTTTTTTTCTCACCCCCTCCCTTTATTCTGTATATTTCAAAGTGCTGTATATTTTCCTTGAGTTTTTCTGCTTTTCTGAAGCTTAACTGTACCGATTTTAGACCAAACTATTATCATATTCTTCACTCAGGCTTATCCAAAGCCTTCTTTTTTGTTTTAAAATTATTATTTATTTGACAGAGAGATACAGAACACAAGTAGGCAGAGTGACAGGCAGAGGGAGAGGGAGAAGCAGGCTCTCCACTGAGCAGGGAGCCCGACTTGGGACTCCATCCCAGGACCCTGGGATCATGAGCTGAGCTGAAGGCAGTGGCTTAACCAGCTGAGCCACCCAGGCACCCCTGTCCAAAGCCTTCTACTTTGTTTCTCCACAGGCAGTCCTTGTCTTTCCACCCTCATGACATGACACCTCCAATCTCATTAAAATCTTCAGCAGTTATCTTTGTGTATAGGATCAAATATCTTCAAGATTCTTTGCACTCTGTCATAAATCTATCATTCAGTAATGATAATTAGAATCTTGGAGGAGAAAAAAAACCTAAAAATTTCACTAATTAAGAATTTAGAGTAAAACATAATTTGGAGGCATACTATATTGTTCGTTGGTTAGACCAGTTGGTGAAAGGGGACTAGTTTCAAATGTGCAGTAATTATTTCATTGATAAGAGTCCTTATTAGGATTAGTGAAATTATGCCAGAGCTTTGAGATTATCAGGTGGTTCAGGGCTGTAAAAGCAGGAAATTAGGGAAAGGACACAAAAAGGCTTTGGAGAGTCAGAGAGTCTCTTGGGAGCGATGGTGAGTTCTGTCAGTGGAAAGCACAGGGAAAGTCTTGGAACAGTTAGGATCCCAGCCAGGTGTTTAGGAATCCAGCAATGAATTAATGTAGGCTGTGTGATGGAGGAAACAGGTGAGGTAGAACAAACTGACTTGCCGGAGGCCAGCTCCAGCAACAGTCGGGGTCCCCGAAGGAAAGGACGGCGTCGGCGATTCGAAATGAGGAGATGGACTCGGATGATGTCTCAGGAGTCTCCCAAAACCTCAGGGCTCAGGGTCCTTTATTTATATCATTGTAACAAAGGGTAATAAAACATAACCAGAATGTTTATTTATTAATTAAAGGAACCTTCGTAGATGCACCTGGTATTTCTCAAAAAGCTTGATAGATGATGAGGCCTGTTCTGCTTATCTGAATGTATAGTGCCCCCTTTTTATGGTTACTCCTAGTTCTGATGTAAATCAAGGGTTTTGTGTAAGGTCATTAAGCCCTAAAGTTAAATGCTATATATCCCGGGGGGAGGCACAGCATGGCGCCAGATTCTTTCTCGGCAATTATCCTGGATTCCATTTTGGCCTGTTTATCTATAGAAAGAGTAAATTATCCACACCTCGAAAAAGTCAATTATCCGACTATATTTCTTCCAATAACTATGTCTATACTATCTACTTTAACGTTGATTGATAATACGGGATCTACAAATAGTAAATTTAACCTATGTTTAACAAATCTAGTCTAATCTTACCATTCATACTGATATGCGTCATTCGAGCTGCAAGCCGCTTTTAATTGGAAGGGGTTGATTAATGCTTTGCCCATTGCATTCTCCTCGCCTTGCTGGAGGGTGGCACCCCATACCTTGTAGTGGGGGTTCACCTTCTTGTGCCATGCAGACGGCTCACATCACTGACTCAAAGGTGCAATTGAGTATTGAAGGTAGAGATGAGACACGTTCAGAGCAGCATGACTAGAACTCTGTTTAGAAAGTACTCCTGTTTTAAAATGTAACAAAAACAAACCTCTGTTTTAAATGTGCTTCACCCCCATTCCCATCCCTATTCAGCCATTCTTAATATGGCCTGATTACATAGAAATATATTTTTGAGAGCATGCATGTTACCTTTTCTTTATGTTGCTATAGATTATATTCATTGGTTGTTAACTTTTTTGTACATAGAATCACCAGAAAAAGTACAATTTCTGATTCAGTAGATATGGATTAGGACCTAGGAAGCTGCATTGCTCAGGGCTGCTGAGGCTGGCCTAGGGACCACATTTTTATAGTGGTGGCAGCTATGTTATAGTGGTAGAAAGAGACAGAAAAATCCTAATGCACTGGACTCCCTTTGGGGAGAGTATGCTTTATATTAAGAAGAAATACTCGTTTTGGGGAAGGAGAGTAAGACTGTAAAATGAATGCTTAATAAAATTCCTTCTAATTGAGGAGAGTCCTGTTTATTAGAAGCCCTTTTGCTTTGCTGAGCTTTGGCATAAATTAAGATATGCATGTATGTAGAGAAGAACTGGGGCTGATTTATATTTCTAGCATTAAAAAGAGAAGAAAGATTAAAAGATCTCAGGGCTAAATGGAAGGGAAAAGAGCCAGGAAGACTTTCATACGGAGAGGGGAGAAGAAGCAAAAGTAAATCACTAATAATGGTATTTTAAGGTGGAATTAAACAAAGGGAAAGTGTGTAAGGGATTTTTAAGAAATTAACTCTGAGTTTGTGAGCCTGTGAATGATCAGAAATGGTTTTGGGACAGAAGAACACTTTGCAAGAATAAAAAGCAGTGCTGCCTGGACACAGGAATCATAGGACAAGCAGGGAGCTGATGACTGGTTAAAGTAGCCTTATAAAAATGATTAACAATTTTAAGATTTAAACTGTACCTCAAGTTGGAATCATGGTGATGTTTTTCTCTATTTAAACAGTTGCAATGTATGCCCAGATTTTCAAAAGAAATAAACACTTCAAAGATGTCAGTTGATGGAAAAGTAGAACTATAAGTCTCAAGAGCTTTGGGGGCAGGCACATCAGGTAAGAATAAATATTCCTTCAAATGATGAAAAATAAACAAGTTTCATCTCATTTAATAGCTCATATTTCTAGAGACACATTAACATCAAGGTCATGATATTTAAGAATATTCCCTGTTGATAGCCATTAATTCCCAGATTTACTCATCTTTGCTAAAATAACAAAGTACTGACCTGGCTAGTTAATTAGGCAAGGAAGATGAGAAATATTCTGTAAAAAACAAAATAGTAAATAAGCCAAAAATGTTTGTTTTTTCATAAAAATTTTACCTTTTTCCCAAGTTCAGGTATATACTTTTAAGAGAAAAACTGGAAACTTATAAATTATGAACTTATAAATTATGAATGCTATAATGTTATAGCACATATAATTCATTATATGCTAACAAATACAAATATTTGGGGATATGATTTATTTGTACCCATTCTCATACACATCATATACAAAAACATTTAAAATTGTCTTTCTTCAAACCTATGTTCATATATCATTTCATATTTTTCCTTTTTTACTCTTGCGCTTTAGGTATATTTCAAATAAATAGCATATTCTTTCAGTTTATTGCTTTTATCCAAATCAAATAGTATTTTCTCCTAATGGGGAATTTAATTTTTAAAAATATGATAATGCATGGTATGTCATTTTATGTATTACTTTTCATGATATTTAAATTATTTTCATTAATTATAGTATTAATTATATGCATATGTTTATTTTTACATTTATTATAAATGATTTAGCACTTATATAATAGTTTTAAAATAATACATGCAATTAGATTTATGATTTTCAAAATTGTCATACTCAAGAACAATTTCATTACTTATGGTTCTATCTTAATGTAAAATGAAGAATTTAGCATAATACTCTCTTACTCTCTCAATGCAATATGTTCTGCATGTGTACATACATTTGTTTTTTTTTTTTAAAGATTTTTTATTTATTTATTTGACACAGAGAGAGAGAGAGAGAGAGAGAGAGAGAGAGAGAGAGAGAGGTCAGATCACAAGTAGGCAGAGAGGCAGGCAGAGAGAGGAAGCAGTCTCCCCGCCAAGCAGAGAGCCCGATGTGGGCCTCGATCCCAGGACCCTGGGATCATGACCTGAGCCGAAGGCAGCGGCTTTAACCCACTGAGCCAACCAGGCGCCCTGTACATACATTTGTATAATTATTATTAATTTTTATGTCGTCCTTTAAGTATCAATATTGTTCTTTTTGCAGTTTTATCACCATATTGTTCATTATTTTTTTTGTCATCAGTCTGTTGTCTGGCATATGGGGCTCAAAAATTTATGTTGAATTAATGAGTGAGTGATCTAAACTTAATTTTAAATATATAGAATAGCTATCACAGAGATGATGATATGAGATAAAAGCAGGACTTGTAAATCTAACCTCCTCCATTTTAGTTCATATTTTCAATTAATACATTTCTGGCAAGGTGATAAAGAGCATCTTTTACTTCATGTTCTGATTTTGCATATCATGGCCATATTTACATATTGATGGCAGCTTATACAAATATAAAAATAATCAAGAATTACGTTACTTACCTTAAAAATGGTCACTTATTTTTATAAGCATGGGTGTTTATGATCATATTTTCTTTATCATTAGGATTTAAAGCTTTTCCAGAATATGTCAAACTGAGGTTCTTTTTGCATTGTTTAAACTTGGAGGGGTGCCTGGGTGGCTCATTCGTTAAGTGTCTGCCTTCAGCTTGGATCATGATCCCAGAGTCCTGGGATTGAGCCCCGCATCGGGCTCCCTGCTCTGCGGGAAGCCTGCTTCTCCCTCTGCCACTCCCCCTGCTTGTGTGTCCCTCTCCCGCTCTGTTTCTGTCAAATAAATAAATTAAATAAATAAATAAATAAACTTGGAATGTAGTAAATTTTTGTAGTCAGTAGGTAAGCACACACAGAAACACACACATACGTGCTGAGAATATTTTTTCTGCTTTTTTAGTATGTTATTTATTCTAGTTCGTTTTTTTAGAAATGTTGTCCATTCATGAAAGAACTATATTCTCTCTATATTTACTATATTCTTTCTGCTTTCGATATCCATAATATCTTTCATAGCTATTTATTTTAGGTATAATTTTATCCTGATTTCCAAAATGCAGAATTCGAGTTTGGGTTTGGTTGATTCCATTCTTTTTTAACTCATGCAACTATTTTTTTCTGAATTCACCTGTAGTTTTTAAGCATTTGTTGCTTATATGTCCTAGTTACCTTTTCATTTACTTTTTAATACTGTATTTTACTTGGACTATGTTTTTTAATATTTCTGGAAACTCAAAATGAACATAGTTTTACATGCCCTATTGTTTCTTGTAGTAAATACTTGTATAGGTTTACTTTCCTTCTGCCTATCTATTTTAAGAAACTGGTTCCATGCTTTTATGTCATGAAGCATTATATAGGCCTCAGTATTATTATTTGTTTTTCATTTCTTTCTATCCCCAGTTTATATAGTCTTGAAGCAAAAGAGATCTTTTCTGCCCAGAGGTGGCTGTCAATGTGTCTATATTCTGTATTTCAACAGATCTTTAATTCTAAAATTTTAGGTTAAATATTTATTTATTTACTTATTTATTTAAAGATTTTATTTATTTATTTGACACAGAGAGAGAGAGAGATCACAAGTAGGCAGAGAGGCAGGCAGAGAGAGAGAGAGGAGGAAGCAGGCTCTCCGCCGAGCAGAAAGCCCGATGCGGGCCTCGATCCCAGGACCCTGAGATCATGACCTGAGCCGAAGGCAGAGGCTTTAACCCACTGAGCCACCCAGGCGCCCAGGTTAAATATTTAGATAACTCTTGCATATGCTTTACTTAATATTCAGCATTTCTGTAATGCAGCTCTGCTGCCCTGAGGTGAAAATTTTACATTTTTCATTCCTGTTTCCTGTCGTAATTTAAAGCAACCTATAGGTCTTCTTTTGCATGTAAACACTGCTCTCCCTGGAATGTCCAGCTCTCTGTGTTCATCTTGTTTTTACTTTACATGACTTAACTCACAATAAAATGCATCATCATAGATCATCTTCTAAGACTGTGTTGTCTTACAGAGAATTGTGTGATCAAATAATATATAAGTACTGAGACTGAGAGTAGACGTGGTTCCAAGCCCCACACAGAGGCTCCTGTCAGGGGGAAGGCTGATCCTAGAGACTTTGGTGGCACAGGCACTAAGTCTTCAATGTGGAAGTGAGAAGTGAGTTAAGTGGAAGTTTCCTATTGTATTCCTTTTCAGTTGTTTTGTTATTTCGGAAATCTAGGTATTAGTTGGTTTCTTACAGTCTCTAAATCTTATCCACTCATTGGTTTAAGAATTCATCAGTCTCAGATAAAAGAAGCAGTATGGTCAAATGCCCTGTGGTCCAAGGAGTCCTGGAAGTTCAACAGATGGATAGATAGCCAGCTATGCTGCAGTACCCAGAAGAATATGATACAAAGAGAGTCTGAAGGATATAACAGTACAACACTTTTTAACATTTTAACAGACATAAATATGAAATCTATTTAAGAAATTTTGTCTTTCTCTTAAGAACAATAGTAAACTATTGATTTACAGTGGGTAACTTAGAATATAATCCAAGTTATTTTCTTTCATATATCAAGTTCTGTGGGACAGTAGCCTTTGCCTACCTCCCTGGTGTCATGCATAGCATTTGTTCTGTCTCCTGCGTTACTAACACTGCAGTGATTCTGCTTCTCAAAGATGCCCAGTTTAAACTCACCTTAGGGTTTTTGCACGAATTGTTCCATCTATTAGAAGTGCTTTTTATGTTGGTTTTCACGTATCTGATTATTTTTGCTACTTATTTAGAAAGCTGTTCCCTGACTCCCTACCTTCCTTGTAAATTATCCTTTCACATTTGTTCCTGTTCGGTATTTTTTCTTGTTTTCTTTGCATGTTTATTATCCATCATCCCTCTTAACTTAAGCTCCATTAAAAGAGACAGCTTGTTAACTTTACATCTCAAGGAACGAGGAAAAAAAAAGAACAAACTAAACCCAAAGGTAGCAGAAGGAAGGAAATAACAAAGATTGGAGCAGAAATAAGTGAAATAAAGACTAAAAAGAAAGTAGAAAAGATCAATGAATCTAAGAGCTGTTTTTTAGGAAAGATAAACAAAATAGGCAAAAGTTCACTAGTCTTACCAAGAAAAAAAGAAAGGGCTTAAATAAACAACATTGGAAATGAAATAGGAGACGTTACAAGCAATGCCACACAAATACAAAGGATTGCAAAAGACTAGTATAAAGAATTACATGCCAAAAATTGGGCAATCTGCAAGAAGTAGATAAATTTTCAATTGTGAAAGGTGAATTTCCTCTAAAATCAGGAACAAGACAAAGATGCTTGCCCTTACTACTTTTCTCAATGAAGTACTAGAAGTCCTAGCTAGAGCAGGTAGGCAAGAAAAAGCTATAAAAGGCATCCAGGGGCGCCTGGGTGGCTTAGTCGTTAAGCATCTGTCTTCAGCTCAGGTCATGATCCCAAGGTCCTGGGATGGAGCCCCATGTCAGGCTCCCTGTTCCGGGGGAAGCCTGCTGCTTTCTCTCCCACTCCCCCTGCTTATGTTCCCTCTCTCGACGTGTCTCTCTCTGTCAAATAAATAAATAAAATAAATAAAAGGCATCCAAATTGGATAGGGAAAAGTAAAAACTGTCTCTATTTGCAGATGACATATTATATTTGGGAAATCCTAGCAAGTCCACCAAAATAAACGTTAGAAATAATAAATTAATTCAGTAAAGTTGCAAGATACAAAATCCATATACAAAAATCATTGTATCTCTCTACACTAGTACACTATCAGAGAAATTAAGAAAACAATACTATTTACAGTTGCATCAAAAAATTGAAATACCTAGAAATAAGTTTAACCAATGAGGTTAAAGAGCTACAAATTGAAAGCTATAAGGCATTGATGAAAGAAATTGAAGAAGACACAAAAACTGGAAAGATATTTTGAGATCATACATTGGAAGAAATAATATTGTTAAAGTTTCCTTATTATCTAAAGCAATATACAGGTTCAGTGCAATTCCTATCTAAATTCCAATGACATTTGTCTCAGAACTAGGAAAACAACCCTAAAATTTTTATGAAACCACAAGACATCCCAAATAGCCAAAGAAATCTAGAGAAAGAATGAAGCTAGAGGTATCACACTTTCTGATTTTAAACTGTTACAAATTGTAGTAATCATGCAGTATGGCATCAGCATAAAAAGTCACATAGATCATTAGAACAGTAGAGAGCCCAGAGATAAACTAGCGCATATATGGACAATTATTTTCCAACAAAAGAGACAAGAATTTATGATCGAGAAAGGATAGCCTATGGAATAAAAGGTGTTGGGACAACAGAACAATTATATGCAAGAGAATGAAACTGGACTCCTATCTTGGGCCATATACAAAAATCAAATCAAAATGGGTTAAATATTTAAACATAAAACCTGAAACCATAAATCTCTCAGAAGAAAACAGGCAGTAAGCTGTTTAACATTGGTCTTGGTGATAAGTTTTTGGTTTTCACACCAAAAGCAAAAGCAACAGTAACAAAAATAAACAAATGGGACTACATCAAATGAAAATGCTTCTTTTTTTTTTTTAAGATTTTATTTATTTATTTGACAGAGAGAGAGAGATCACAAGTAGGCAGAGAGGCAGGCAGAGAGAGAGAGGAGGAAGCAGGCACCCGGCTGAGCAGGGAGCCCAACTCAGGACTCATCCCAGGACCCCGAGGTCATGACCTGAGCCAAAGGCAGAGACTTTAACCCACTGGGCCACCCATGTGCCCCCAAATGAAAATGCTTCTGTACCTCAAAGGAAACCATAAAAAAATGAAAAGGCAGCCTATGACATGGGAGAAAATATTTGTATATATCTGATAAGGAGTTAGTATCTAAAATGCATAAAGAACCCATACAACTCAGTGGCCAAAAAACCCAAACAATGTGATGAAAAAATGGCAGGGCATCTAAATAGACATTGTTCTGAAAAAGACATATAGATGGCTAATAGGTACAAGGAAAGGTGATGAACATCACCAGTTATTAGGGAAATGAAAATCAAAGCCACAATGAGATATCACCTCATATTTGTTAGATGGCTAATATCAAAAAGACAAGAAATAACAGGTGTTGGCAAGAATGTGGGGGAAAGGGAACCCTTGTGTACTGGTGTGAATGTAAATTTGTACAGCAACTGAAAAACAGTGTGGAGATTCCTCAAAAAATTGAAAAACAGTATTACTATGTGATCCACCAACTGCACTTCTGGGCATTTATCTGGAAAAAATGAAAACACTCGACACAAAATTATATATGCACCCCCATGTTCATTGCAGGATTATTTCTAGTACCCAAAATATGAAAGGAACCTAAGTTTCTATCAACTGATGAATAAAGAAAATGTGGTATATACAGTAACGGAATGTTATTTAGCCATAAACAGAAGGATATCTTGCCATTTGCAACAACATAGATAGAGCTTGAGGGTATTATGCTAAGTGAAATAAATCAGACAGAAAAAGACAAATTACAAGAAAGTCTCATATGTGGAATCTAAAACAAAACAAAACAGCAAGCTTACAGATAAAGTGAACGTATTGGTGGTTGCCAGGGGCTGGGGGGTGGGCAAAGTGGTTGAAGTTGATCAAAAGGTACACATTTTTAGTTATTAAATAAATAAGTCCTGGGCATGCAAAGGTACAGCATGTTGACTATGGTTAATAAAATGTATCTTTGAAAACTTGTAAGAGAGTATATCTTAAAATTTCTCATCACAAGAAAAAAATTATAACTGTGTAGTGATGAATGTTAACTATTTTTGTTGTGATCATTTTGCAGTATGTACAAGTATAAAATCATTAGGTTTTACACCTGAAGCTAATATTTTATAGGTCAGTTATATCTCAATAAGAAATAAAAAAAAAGGAAGGCAAAGAACAAGAATATTTAAGCACACAAAACTGAAGTCACTGTCCCAGATCTCCAGAGGTAAGTGTGGAAACACAAAGACATTCAAAATGATGAGTGAGATAGACTAAATAAATACTTTAACTTAGAAAGATGGGGCATTTCATTGTAACAGTTGCTTCTTGGTATAATAACCATTGTTTTCACCAGAAAATTTCTAGAGAAAGACTGTCTTACTCTCATGATGTTTGTTGAACTGTAAAGGAGGAGGAAATAAATCTTATACACCTTGATTTATTACATTGTCCAACATTAAATAAGGTCTCACCAGTATAGGCTTCATTGAAAAGCATCAGGTTTGTTGAATTGAGAAGTGTTGTACAGCGGTGAAATGTATATTAAAAAATTATATTTTATTTTTTTTAAATATATGTTCTCCTTTGCCCCAGAGGTCAAAAACGTGTGTGTTTGGGGTGGAAAAGCGCTTGGGGCAATGCTAAGAGGATCTCTTATCCAGATTGGCAAAGCCTAAAAGGAAGAGACATTGGCGTATGATTCTGTGGATAAAGGGCTACTCAATTCCAGAAATTTGTAGGCCCAAGAAGGGTGAGAGACTGCTTGGGAAACACTGGCATGCAAATACCCTGTGGATTAGAAATACCATACATTTTATTTTTACTATGTGTATAATGACATTATTCACATTATCTTTGTGTAATGACAAGTTTGACCCTTGGCTGGTATCTAGAAGTGGATTTTGGCTGGGTTCCCAACTCTTAATGAGAAGGATGATTCACTGTATCTAAACTGTTTTGTATAAACTATGTGGTTTATACTGAACACCTGCTTTCCTCCTGGGAGTCTGGAATTTGATATGTGCTAGGCAGAGAATACCTACGTGACCAGCTCCCGGTGAAAACCCTGTGTACTTAGTCTCCTAGGAACTTCCCCAGTAGACAGTATTTCACACAAATTGTTACAAATTTTTGCTGGGGAAATTAAGCATGTCCCATATTACTGCTATAGGAGAGGGCTCTCGGAATCTCACACTTTGTTTCCTCTGGGTTTCCCTCCATGTACCCTTTATTTTTGTTGATTTTATTGTTTACACATCATAGCTGTGAGATGACTTTATATACTGAGTTCTGTGAATCTTCCTAGAAAATTCTTGAGCCTAGTGGTGATAGCCTTGGGGACTCCCAACACAAGTACATAAGAATACTTTATCGTTGTTTTATTTCTCATCTATTTGATTGATAGTGAAGTTGAATGTCTGTTCAGATCTTGGAGATTTGCATATTTTTTAATTTTCATATTACCTGTTTATTTTGTTTCTATGGATAGTTGTCCCAAAGGATATTTATTAAAGTACCCTTATTTTCCACTGTCTTAAAAATCCAGCATTATTGTATTTTTTTGCATTACTGTATTTTATATAGTAAATGCATTTGAATTTATTTCAGAATGAAAGTTCATTTATATTGACTTATGTATCTAGTATTATGCCAATGCTACAGTGTTTCATTGTACATATTTTTTATAGTTAGTAGGCCACTCTTAAGATTTTCTCAAAGATTTGAATGCTTCCTTGATTTTTTACATTTTAATCAATTATTATTGATTAAATGTAACTTGAAAGTTTATTTTAAGGGTGCCTGGGTGGCTCAGTGGGTTAAAGCCTCTGCTTTCGGCTCAGGTCATGATCTCAGGGTCCTGGGATCGAGGCCCACATCGGGCTCTCTGCTCGGCGGGGAGCCTGCTTACCCCCCTCTCTCTCTCTGCCTGCCTCTCTGCCTCCTTGTGATCTCTCTCCCTCTGTGAAATAAATAAATAAAATCTTTAAAAAAAAAAAAAAAAAGAAAGTTTATTTTAAAACATTTAATGGAATAGACTTAATACTTTTGCATTAGTATTGATAATGGAGTTGAAGGGGATGAGCATAGTAAATAAAAACATAGGCTATTGAATTAAATGTCATCACTAACAACACTGTAGAGGAAATACTCATTTTGTAGAAGATTTGAAGAACATGTTTTCAGTGTAATAAAGAAGCTTATTACCAATTCAGTTAGAAATAATAATTCACTTATAATTGATCATAATTTTTAAATATTGGATAAAGTTGGAAGTACAAAAATATGCATATAGTGTTGTGCACATTCATAAAGTGTTTAATAAGTGGACAAATTCTTTTCTTTGATTATGGATATGGTGATTAGAATTTTTTATTGTTTTACTTTCATAAATCCTGTCTAAAATACATTACTTATGATTTCCAAATTTGTTTTTCTTTAAAGAAAAGAAAATGAAGCTATGTGATATAAATTTTATGTAGAATCTTTCTAGATCTTTTTTTTTTTTGCCTTACACCCCTCTCAACCATAACTCAACAGTAAATTATTTTTAGCAATTCTTTTATTGATGCTTTCAAACCACATCAAAGATTAGTTTAACTAGGGGGAAGAAAACTCCCTGTTTTACACCTATGGTTGCTACAGTATAAAATTACATTAGAAAATTTTAACAAGAATATGACATAATTTTGTTTGAGAACAAATGTAACTGGCTCCAGGGAAATGGTGGGAGAAGAAATGTTCTAGAGTCCTGGCCACAGACGAACATCAGTCTGTTTCGGGAACAGGGACTATGGGTTAGTTTAGAGACTTGATTTAGTGGAGAATGACTAAAAACAATGCTACCACGTCAGTAGATAGACATGGACTTTAAAAAATTATGGGTGCCGAAATAAGCAGAACTGATGATAAGTGAGGGTCAGATCACTTACTAACAAATCTGAGTATTAGAGGAATGAGGAAAACAAAGTAAGTGCAATATGTAAATAAAAATAAAATATGTAAAAAGGAATAAAAGTAAGAAAAAATACTTATTCCTTTAATTAACATATCCTGAATACATGGCACATGTTGGCCATGGCAGACATTGGAGATAATATGAACAAGAGAGACAAGACTCTGCTTTCATGAGGTTGTAGGTGAATGGAATTAAAATGGTAGATAGAAAATGAACAAAAATAATAAATTTTCAAATAATATGTTATATTAAAGACAGGATATATAAAAAGCATAATATTTAATGCATAAACTTAAACGTGATGAAATATTTTAGCATCTTTACACATTCATACTAGTAGGAAACCAAATGCCCTTGTAAGATTAGCTTATAGTTTTATTAAGCATGCCTAACCATCATCAATTTAGTAAACATTTTGGAAAGATAATAATGTCTTACTATATTATATCTTTATGTCATTAATTGTTATCTTCACTAATTTCCAGTTTTCAGTTTTCAGAAGCTTTTATGAAACTTCTCTGATATCTTAGAATTTTTACATTGCCTTGCTGTACCCAAGTACCACATGAAACAAAACATTTTAATGTATTTGCTCCCAAAAGACCATATTATAATGGGTTTTTTAAAATACATTAATGTGTACTAATGTGTTTATACTGATAATCTCTGCTATAACTTTAATTTGTTCAAAGGCAATTTTAAATGCAGTGATACCTTACTGGATGTTAATCAGAACCCACAGGGTAATCATATACATGTTTATAAGGGGGATAAAAATGGAAGAAATTGTTTTTCATTGGGAAGCTGAAAATTTTAACTTAAACATGTAATAATATTCAGTATATAATAAGAAATGTTTTATATTTCTGATCCGCTGGTGCTGTGAAATAAGTCCCTAGTACATGCCTCTCTAGTGTAATTGAGTAATACATTTTGGTCACCTTTATCAGACAATAGAGTGCTTAAAATATAAAAATGTCTATATTTGCAAAAAAAGAATCTTTTAAAATGAGCACTAATAAAACTTACTCAGTGGTCCTTTAGAGTTTCTTTGAGAATCTTTAGTTGTTTTTTTTTTATCTTTATCATTTGACCTCTTACAAATATAAGAAATAACTAGCCAGAGATTATTTTAAGTTGGATTTCTAAATACATATAAAGTTGGATTATTTTAAGATTCTTTTAAGTTGGATTTCCAAATACATATAAAGTCATGAGCCCTCTTCATTTAGAACAACAACAAAAAAAACTAACTCTGAATGTTAAATTTTGTAGACTAGAAGTCCTGCTTATAAATCATTTTGCAACAGAATGGATGAAGCATCTGAATAAACACAGGAGCCATATAGTACGTTATTTAAAGCAAACATAAATGTGGTGTGCTAACAAAACAAAAACTTTCAGCAGTAGGAAGCTATTTTGTTTGCTTACTGTTATTTTTTTATGATTTGTTTTTCTTCCTTGATTAAAAAATCTATGTAAATTACACAGTATTTGATTATACATACTTTAAATCCAAAGACTGCAGATTCAAGAAAATGACAATTAGGTATCTCTTTAATGCTGTCTTCTAATCTGAAAGTTTTTTCAATTGATAACCACTTACAACGATTTAAGATGGTTTGTAATATATTTCAAGACTTTTTTTTTTTAACCCCTTAGGTCTTTTCTTTTGGTCCATGAATTTGTCCTGTGTCCACAGCTTAGAAGAAAAGTTCTTCAGTACCATCTTACATTCTAAAATGAGCCAAAAGGAAATACCAACATTCAGGGCTAAAGACTCCCTCAGGGCATACAGATTGAAAGAGTAGACACGAAAAGTTGAAGTGACTCATCCGTGAGCACTTTTTTTTTAAATTAACATATAATGTATTGTTTGTTTCAGGGGTACAGGTCTGTGATCATTGGTCTTACACAGTTCACAGCACTCACCATAGCACAGACCATCCCCAGTGTCCATCACCCAGCCACCCCAACCCTCCCACCCCCACCACTCCAGCAACCCTCAGGTTGTTTCCTGAGATTAAGAGTCTCATGGTTTGTCTTCCTCTCTGGTTTCATACCCAAGAGCACTTTTAAAGTAAGTAGTAAATGTGGGTTTCAAACCTAGATAATCTGGGTCGAGAGCCAGTGCTCTTAATCACCACGATGACAGCTTCTGTGGAAAGCCTGTGCATCTGCTTTCACTGTTTTCCCCTAAGAGATTCACTTGAGAATATAACTTTATGGTGTGCATTTCTGTATATGTAGTTCTATCTTATTTCTAATTACTGCATGGAAATCCATGGTACTGAGGTTCCATGGTTTATTTAGCAATTTCTTCATTAACGGATTTTGGGAGGGTTTCTGGTGTTTTGTTTTCACAAGCCATGAACCAGTGAACATCATTGCACACGTATCTTTGCTTAGAAATCCTGAGAAATGCTAGTTTAAAAGTTATAAAAACATTAAATTATGATAGTTTTTACCAAATGGGACTCCAAATATATACATGAAATGGTAGTATAATAGTGAAGAAAAATACCGAATTTCTTAACCCTTATCAGCATTATTCATGAGTTAAAAGTTGAATCTCATTTAAAAATTTTTTATTACCCAGTTTACTTGTATTTGTACTTATCCTTGTTAAGGATAGATTTTATGATATTTTAATATTACCAGGTTGTATTTTTTCTGCATATTGTTTCTAATTGAAGCATGTTCCATTGGTAATTTATTTTTCCTGATTAGTTTATGGGACTTTTGTGTATATTAAGGATGTTGATCTCTTTTATATACTGTAAACATTTAATCTGTCTGTGTCATTTATGACCTTTATTTATGATGCTTTTGGTTATATAAAACCTTATATAATTAAATCCATCATTTAACTTGGATTGGATTATAGTTTTCATAGACGGGTTGGCATAAAATTAAGATTCTAAAGTGGAGAACTGCATTCTTAACAGGACATTTTGATTAAAGGAAGGCCATTGCTAGCTGGCACTAGCAAAATTTTAGTAAATATGCAAAACTACTTGCATTTTGTAAGATTAGAGCTTTAACATGCTTTACATGTCAGAATTTCAGTACACTTTATATTCTACGTCTCTAGGTGAAAAAACTCTCTTAGGATTCTGATAAAAGACAGGGAAGAAATACACAAAATGAAGACAACAGGTTCCTTTTTTTAAAGATTGTATTTATTTTAGAGAGAGAGAGCGAGTGAACAGGGCGAGGAGCAGAAGGAGAAGGAGAGAGAATCTCAAGCAGACTCTGGGCGGAGTGCAGAGCCCCATGCTGGTCTCCATCCCAAGACCCTGAGATCATGACCTGAGCCAAAATCAAGAATTAGATGCTCAGGGCGCCTGGGTGGCTCAGTGGGTTAAAGCCTCTGCTTTCGGCTCAGGTCATGATCTCAGCGTCCTGGGATCGAGGCCCGCATTGGGCTCTCTGCTCAGCAGGGAGTCTGCTTCCTCCTCGTGCTGTCTCTCTGCCTGCCTCTCTGCCTACTTGTAATCTCTCTCTCTGTGTCAAATAAATAAATAAAATCTTTAAAAAAATAAAAATAAAAATAAATAAAAAGAATTAGATGCTCAGCTGACTAAGGCACCCAGGTGCCCAAAACAATAGTCTCCTAAGGGAGAACTCTGGTATGGCAAAGAATTAAAGAATGAGGGAACAAAGCAGATAAGTGGTTAAAAAAAATAATAATAACACTTATATTTTGGATGATACCATACAAAGACTTAACGTTTGAGACTGATCAAAGTATCCACTTGCATTTGTTGGTAAAGCAACTCAGTTAAAGACCTGAGTCTTTAAGGGATAAGTGTAAAAATTAATATGTTAAAACATTATTCATGTGTAGGGTATAGGACAATGAGGACGACACATACCTTTGATAATACCACCCTGTGTTAAATACTATAAATTGTATGTTTTGGTAACTGTCAGGAGAAGTCTATGCTCATTGTTCTTTTCAAAATGTGTGAGGCTATAATAATAGCACATTTTCACTTCCAGATACATTTTAAGATAGTTTGACAAATTTCATGAAAGTCCTGTAAGAATTTATAGAGTATTTGAAGGAGAAATGACATTTTTACAATGACAAGTTCTCTTTTATAGGAAAATGTACTTTCTCAGTTCATTGAGGTCTTCTTTTATGAGTTGTAGGAAAGCTTGACAGTTTTTCTTTTTCATTTAGACATGACCATTATTACATTTTTTGTGTGTATATGTTTGTGGTTTGTGTATATGTGGTACTTTTTTTCACTTTTTTTTATTACATTTCTATTTGATACAAATGATACAGGTAGAAAATTGATTTATGTATGTTAATTTCTGTGTAATTTGGCCACTTATTTAATTGCCTAAAATAAGAAATTAATTTTCTTATATTTTCACTGTAGATAATTGACATGTTTCAAGACAATTGCAATTTTTTTTTTAGATTTTATTTATGTTTGAGAGAGAGAGGGAGAGCATGCACAAGTGGGAGCAACAAGCAGAGGGAGGGGAGAGAATCTCAAGTGGACCTCACACTGAGGGCAACATAAGACTCTCAGTCCCACGACCCTGAGATCATGACCTGAGATGAAACCCTGTGCCGGAGGCTTAACTGACTGAGCCACCCAGGCACCCTGCAATTTTTTTATTAAGGTAACATTGGTGTATAACATTGGTTTCAGGTGTATAACATAACTACTTGAATTTTGTATACATTACAGAGTGATCACCACAATAAGTCTGATTACCATCCATCACCATACAGGTGACCCCTCTCACAAACTTTGCCCACCATTCAAATCCCTTCCCCTCTGATAACCACCAATCTGTTCTCCGTATCTATGAGTTTTGTCTGTTTTGTTTTTAAGATTTTGCATATAAGTGAAATCAATACGGTATTTGGCTTTCTCTGACTTACTTTACTTAGCATGATACCCTTTAGGTCTGTCCATGTTGTGACAGATTTCCTTTTTTATGGCTGAGTAATATTCCCGTGTGTGTGTGTGTGTGTGTGTGTGTGTGTGTGTGTGTGTGTGCGCACGCGCGTGCGCACGCGCATCCATATCCCAGCCACATCTTTGTAAGTTTTTATTTAAATTCCAGTTACTTAACATGCAGTGTAATATTAGTTTCAGGAGTACAATATAGTGATTCAGTACTTTCATCAACACCTGCACTTATTTAAGCAACAAGTGCACGCCTTAATCCACCTGTTTAACCAACCCCCCACCCACCTTCCCTTTGGTAACCATCAGTTTGTTCTCTATAGTTAAGAGACTGCTTCCTGGTGTATTTCTCTCCCTCTTTTTTCTTTTTTTCCCCTTTGCTCATTTGTTTGTTTCTTAAATCCCACATATGAGTGAAATCATATGTATATGACATCTTCTTTATTCATGTATCTATTGATGGGCACTTAGGTTGTTTCCATATGTTGGCTATTACAAATGATGCTGCAGTGAACATAGGGGTTCATGTATCTTTTCAAATTAGTGTTTTTATTTTCTTCAGGTAGATACCCAGCAGTAGAATGGCTGGATCATATGGTAGTTCTATTTTTAATATTTTGAGGAACATCCATACTGTTTTCATAGTGGTTGCACTAATTTACATTCCCAACAGTATTCAAAGGTTCCCAATAATTGCAACTTTGAATTCTGCATCCCAATATTGATGTATTAACTAATAAAGTTGCCCTTTAATTCTATATTACTAATTTTAAAATTACATATAAAGAGTTGAATTATAGTTCTTAACATATCACATTACATTCACATATTTTCTATTTTTTCTAATCTTATTTGATTCACTTAGATGCCTGGCAAGCTGATACCGATGGTTGGGGAGACATTCAGATCCTTTCAGTATCCTTTCCACGTTGGCCTCTCCACAGGGCAGATTGAATGTCCCCAAGATATGGTGGCCAGATTCTCCCAAATTAAATGAGTCAAGATTAAGGTCGAAGCCGAGATGGCCTCTTGATCTAGCATGGGTGATGATGTACTGCCACTTCTTCTGCATTCTATTTGTTGGAAACAAATCAGTAAAGCTGCCCACATTTAAATGGAGATAAATTAGGCTCCACCTGTTGAAGAGAAGTGTCAAGGAATTTGTGGGCATATCTTCAAACCAGCAAAATATACCCTACAGAGTATATATATTGTTGCACTCATTAATTTTTGTTAATGGTATTATAGTCTGTGTTTTCTTCTACTTTTTATTACTTTTTAAAAAATAATTTATTTGACAGAGAGAGAGAGAGAGAGAGACAGGAAGAGAGGGAACACAAGCGGGGGAGTGGAAGAGGGAGAAGCAGGCTTCCTGTTGAGCAAGGAGCCTGATGTGGGACTTGATCCCAGGACCCTGGGATCAGGACCTGAGCTGAAGGCAGATGCTTAACCAAGTGAGGCACCTAAGCGCCCCTCTTCTGCTACTTTTTAAATTCATGTTTTGTGATCTATACATCTATCCATCTATTTATACATCCATCTCTTGTTCTAGCATTTTTATTTAAATTTCTATATAAATTTATTTTATGAATAATGTATCTTAATGTGCATTACCAAGAATTTTATTTTTTGACTGCAAACAATGAGGCTGTAAATGCTCATATATGTCTCTTATGCACATATGTGAGACTTTTAATGGGGGATCTATCTAGAAGAGATACTACTGAGTATTCGTTTTATAATTTCATCTTTATAGACAGCCAAATTTCCCTCCACGAACAGCATATTAGAGGCCTCATTGCTTTACATTCTCACCACATTTGACATCCCTTATTTTTAAGTTTCGTCAATCTCAGTGTAGAAAATATCTCACTATAGCTTTGACTTAAACATATCTGATTACTAATGTAGTTGAACATAGTTCAAGTATTGATTTGCCAGTTCAGATTTTTTTCTTCAGAGAATTGACTATTTTTTTTTCTTTGCCCATTTTTTTATTTTGGGTTTCTTACTTTTTATTTGAGGAAATTATTTCTGTTTTGTTATATGAACACCTTTTCCTTGTAGAATCAAACTGACACTTTCAGTTCTAACTCTATGAATACATATATCTCATTATCAAAAAGGAAGCACGCAAACAAACAAAAACACTTTCCCCACAAAATTAAACAAAACAAAGAACAGGATCAATCTGTCTAGTTCTGGCCTCAAGATAATTAAACCTTTAACATATTCTCTAACTTACTCCCTAATAAACGCAAATTTATTTTTTACTTTTGCAGTGCTGCTATTTGAAGATATATCACAATCTTTGTGGTTAGGGTAATCATGAAAAAGTTATAATATTGGTTGCCTTTGCATGCAACATTACTGAATACATTTACAGATTAATGCATTATCTAATTTCCTTTAGGTATTTTGTCTAAATAATTATATCATCACTGAACAGTCTTTTTTTTTTTTTAAAGATTTTATTTATTTATTTCACAGAGGGAGAGAGATCACAAGGAGGCAGAGAGGCAGGCAGAGAGAGAGGGGGAAGCAGGCTCCCTGCTGAGCAGAGAGCCCGATGCGGGACTCGATCCCAGGACCCTGAGATCATGACCTGAGCTGAAGGCAGAGACTTAACCCACTGAGCCACCCAGGCACCCAATCCCTGAACATTCTTTATTTTGCAACAATATTTGTTTTTCATGACCCCAAATACAACATTGAATTATGATGAGAGTGGATATTGCTATCTCATTCTCAATCTTAGCATCTAACTATTAAGCATGATTTTGCTGCCTTTTTTTAGAATTGCTATTATAATTCTAGTTGGCTGAGAAATTTTCATTCATAAGTAGATGCTTTTTTTTCTATTTGTATATGATCATATGATTTCTTTCATTTATTCTATTAATATCATAAATTACATGGTCTCATTTCTTTTTTTTTTCTTAAAGATTTTATTTATTTGACAATGAGAGAGAGAGAGAGCACAAGCCGGGGGAGTGTCAGGCAGAGGGAGAGGGAGAAGCTGGCTCCCCAAGAGCAGGGGGAGCCCGATGTGGAACTCGATTCCAGGACCCTGGGATCATGACACAAACTGAAGGCAGATGCTTAACCAACTGAGCCACCCAGGCACCCTACATTGTCTCATTTCTTTCATCAGTGTATTGTAATTTTCCTCATACAGGTCTTATACATATTTTGTTATGTTTATATACTTCAGTATTTTATTCTTTTGTGGTACTAATGTAAATGGTGTCACACCTGTTCTATTTTTTACTAAACTTAAAAAAACTTTTAGAACAGTTTTAGATCTGACATTGTAAAGCTAGTCCAGAAAGTACCCATATACCCTACACAGTGTCCTCAATTGTTATTACCCTACATTAAAGTGGTAAATGTGAAGCAATCAATGAAACAATATTGATACATATTTATTAACTAAATCTATACTTAATGCAGATATCCATAGTCTTTACCAATTTTTCCTGTTACGGGATATTGTATTACATTTAATCCTTGTGTCTCTTTGACTCCTCTTGGATGTGACAGTTTTTCAGAATTTTCTTGTTCTTGATGACCTTTCCATTTTGGGGAGTACTGGTCAGTAATTTTGTAGGGTTCCCCCAAAGATGGATTTTCCCAGTGCTTTTCCCATAATTCGACTGTGGTTGTATGTTTTGGGGGGAAGGCCAGAAAGGAAAATTGCCATTCTCATGTATCATATCCGTGATACATAATGTCAACCTGGCTTATTACTGATGATGTAACCTTGAAATTGAGATAGTAATTGTTAGGTGTTTCCATTGTAAAGTTACTTTTTTTCCTGTTTCCATATTGATCTCTTTGGAAGGAAGTCACTATGTACACCAAACAAATAATGAGTGGGAAGTTACCACCTCCTTGAGAGCAGTGTATTGACAAAAAATTATTTAGAATGTGTTCTGTTTGTCCACATTTATTTCTTTAATTCACTTATTTGTATCATTATGAGACTCACAGATGTATTATACTATAGAACATAATTAAACTCTGATTTGTTTATTTTGTTGTTCAGATTGTTCCAGCTTTAGCTATTGGTAGATCTTTCAGTTGGCTTCTATGTCCTTTTGACAAGTCCCTGTCATTGTGTACATAAGGTTTTGGGGGAAATGATGCATATCCATACCTTTTAGCACTATAAGGTGCTCCAGGTTCATCCTTTATATTTCCTGCTCCAGTCCTAGAATTATCCATTTTTCCAACAAGTACTGGTTCCTTTTATTGGAGAATGGCATTAAAAATGAAGATCCATGGGGAGCCATGGGTGGCTCAGTTGGTTAAACGACTGCCTTCGGCTCAGGTAATGATTCCAGGGTCCTGGGATTGAGGCCCGCATGAGGCTCCCTGCTCCGCAGGAAGTCGGCTTCTCCCTCTCCCACTCCCCCCTCCTTGTGTTCCCTCTCTCACTATCTCTCTCTCTCTCTCTCTGTCAAATAAATAAAATCTTAAAAAAAAAAATTAGATCCATGCAGTGGATGTGCTCTTGCTTCCAGGCCGCCTTAGCTGATATAACAAGGAAATATATACATGGATACTAACCTCTGTGTACTAACACATGCTTATAAATATTTCTATATGTAACATCTGTATCTATTTTAAGCTAAGTCCTGAGTTTATTTTAATCTTAATCTTAATCTTTTATCACATGTAAAGTTCCTTTGCTTATCTATAATTGCTCACTGCAACACTGAGAAACGTGGCTCACATATCCACCCTCCATTTACTAAATTGTTTAATTACAGTGTAAATATACAGTGGTTTTAGACTTGTTAATCTGTACCCTCAGGAAAACAAATTTATCAACTAGAGTACAATGTTATGCAAAATTTCATTGCCTTTAGTCTTATAGGCTCCACTTATTCCAAAGTTACTTAGGCTAGCACTTAAGTTACCCCACCCCTTTTTCTCCCCACCCCTTCAGAGATTTTTTTCATGCATTTATAATACACTTACATGGTTTTTATGTGTAGTGTACATTTTCTCTCCCAAAATTCTTCAATCTTGTGCATTTATATCTTGACCATATTATTCATACTTTTGTTTTTAAAGGTAATATGCGTTATGCTTTTTCTTTGGTTCTTCTTTTGTTTTTTGTTTATTGTTTTTAGTTTTTATTCAAATTATGTCTCATTATATATCTAGTGGTTTTAAGTAAAAGATTGCATGAAAAATGTTTTCAAGATCATTTGAGCTCTGGATAATGTTTTCTCCAGAGAAGAGTGACTTTTTCTTCTGGCAAGCATATGACAAATCTAATTAATACAATCAGCCCTTGAAATGATCACAGCTGGTCTTTACTCTCTGGCTTATTTTCATTTCAACCTTAATTATATTTTGTAGTCCTTTAGGTTCCCAAACCTCAGTTTGGCAGGTCCTGATTTGCACTCCCCCACCCCCAACCCATGAGACTATGGCAAGTTCTGCTGTCTATCATAGCTTCTGATATTGCTAGTCAACGTGGTGGAAAAACAGCACCCAATGTCATTTTTACCTCTTCTGACTTCCGATTTCTCCTAAATATTGGCTTAAAATTCATCTTTTTAAAGTAACTCTTAGATGGCTTAAGTGAGATGGTTTTTAAATATTTTGTTCAGTTGTTTTATGACTTGTCCCATTAGTGCTGGGCTAGAAAGCACTCACTGTCCAGTCCTTCCTATACCTTCACCCTTACATCTGGAATGACTTTTTATTTTTTATTCCTAGAATCTCTTAAAAGCAAAAAACAGGCCCAAAATGGAATGCCATATGCTAGGCCCCACATCACCAATCCCAGACTTAATTCGTATTGGCTCTCCTGGAAATGGAATCTTAAACCAGTCAATTAAGAATCTCCTGATCAGCACTAGTGAGATAATCTGCATAATAGACTCGTGTTATCCCCTGAAGGAAAGTAACCTTGCAATAACCAAGTGGTATAAAATGAAAGACTTTTATAGGCATATGGGAGAAGGAATAAGGAAGTTATAGTAGGCAAAAAAAAAGGGGGGGGGATATTTTTAATACTTCTCGTCCCATAAAAATGAGGAAATCTGAGAGTCAGTATTTCGTAAATGCCATCAGGGAAAAATTAGCTTCATTTTTCTCCTTACAGCTCCAGTCTCCACTAGACTTTGGCCAGATTAACTTCCCATTTCTTCAATGCTTTGAAGAAGACTTTTTTCTTATTCCTATCCTGGTAGCCACATTATATTAATGTAGGCAGAAATGCTTCTTAAATCTTGTCTCTTATCACAGTATTTTTTCCCCTTCTCATTATGGAAAAAGTTTTAGGTTTGACTGCTATTTCACAGTAAATGTTTTTTAATTATTATTTCAAATCTGTTATTCTCTGATCCCATTGTAGTTTTAACTTCTCTTAAAAATTCCACTTAATTTTTCCTCAGTGAAATGGTTCCTAATCAGGACTCCTTTCTTTATCAAGTTGTATAGATACAGTTTCTTCTTGAATATCACTGAGAATAAAATCACAAATATTCTAAAATTTATTTTGTTCTTTTTATTCTGTTTCATAAGAAATAATTTGAGAGTTGATGAAAGGCCTATTTTTATTTAGAGTATGTTTTCTCTCATTTATTGAGGCATTAAACATGTTTAAGATAATTTTCTTCTTTTCCAGTTGAAAATTGGGATAAGTTCTGTCCAATTGCTTGTATTCTGTCCAAGTTCCTGTTTTAACATGTTCAAATAGTTCAGTCCTAACAAAACAAAGTAGAAATGTTTAGCCATAACATTACATTAACTTTACATTGCCAATTTCGAAACACAGAAACTTGTTGGGAAAAGAGTAGAGCCAATATTAGCTTGACTTCTGTGTCAATTAATTTTGTATTTTGCATTTTATGTGGTAGCAAGGGATCAGTGTTTCTATCCATGCCAAACATAAGCTTGTTCAAACACTACTACAAAATCTAAATTTGGTGTGACTGCCTTTGTTTGGTGTACTTCCCAAAGGTGACTGAGGGAGATGTTTATATTGTACATGCCCCATAATCTGTTTCTGATTCCTGCTTTTATTAACTGATAAGGGTTCTAAGTAAAGCTTTTCCAGGTTTCCTCCCATTTATTTCCATGTTCCTTTGTATTATGAGGGGGGGAATAGAGTATCTCCTTTCTTCTACCTGGTTATGGGAGAAATTAATCAAAATTATTATTCTGTGGATTTTACTCTGATATCCTTTTGAATTTATTAAAATATAATTTTCATGAATGAAGGTTGTTTGTTTGTTTGTTTGAGAAGTAGAGCCAATGAGGGGGTGCCTGGGTGGCTCAGTTGGTTAAGCGTCTGCCTTGGCACAGGTCATGATCTCCAGATTCTAGGATGGAGCTCTGCATCAGGCTCCCTGCTCAGGAGGGAGTCTGCTTCCCCCTCTCCCCTTTTCCCCTGCCCCTCATGCTATCTCTCTACCAAAGAAATAAATAAGATCTTTTTAAAAGTTTTTTTTTTTATTTTTTTATTTATTCTTTTGACACAGAGAGAGAGATTACAAGTAGGCAGAGAGGCAGGCAGAGAGAGAGGAGAGAGGAGGAAGCAGGCTCCCTGCCGAGCAGAGAGCCCGATGTGGGCCTCGATCCCAGGACCCTGGGATCATGACCTGAGCCGAAGGCAGCGGCTTTAACCCACTGAGCCACCCAGGAGCCCTTAAAAAGTTTTTTAAAGGGACGCCTGGGTGGCTCAGCCTCTGCCTTCGGCTCAGGTCATGATCTCAGGGTCCTGGGATCGAACCCCACATTGGGCTCCCTGCTCAGCAGGGGGCCTGCTTCCTCCTCTCTCTCTGCCTGCCTCTCTGCCTACTTGTAATCTCTCTCTGTGTGTCAAATAAATGAATAAAATCTTTTTTAAAAAAAAGTTTTTTTAAAAAGTAGAGCCCAATGAAATTAGATAAGTGTGTTCAGGTGTTATTTCACCTGAAAGTTTACAGTATTTTTTATCGTTGTTGCATTTAGCGTCGTCATTGTTTAACCTGAAGAAATAACGTGGGATATTGCTTTTTGAAGGAAATTAGGTCTCATCAATTCCTTCCTTGGAAACTTAGACATGTTGTTTTATACTTACTGAATGAACTTTTTAAACATATATGTATGTACACATACATATAATCATATTGCATTATTTATAAACATTAAAATAAATGTAAACAAAACAAATTGGTAAGTTATTTCTAAAATTTCTAAATATTCTGAGATTTACTGTTTTTAATATCTTTGCAACTCAGATGAATGATGACTTGGTTAAATAATTTACACTCTCTGCCTGTATCTGCTGAACAGTTACATGCTTGGCTATCTACCCCTGAAGTTGTCTGACCTTCACAGCTGGTGCCATTCAGTGTTTACATGTTCCTTTCCTATTTTCCTTCAGACTGTGGTGTCCATCTTATATCATCGCCAAGGGAGCTTGGAGGAGTAGATTCTAATTTGCCTTACTGTTGTCTGATATTGACTGTATGCCCCAAATAGGCTGACTAGGTTCCTTTTTTTATGTTTCACCATCAGCCATCAGAGAAGAGTATTAGAAAAAAAAAAAAAAGAAGTGTATTAGTGTAGTATGTAAACCTTTTGCTAAAAAATCAATTTAGATTGTGTGTTCATAATGCATATTCCAGTCTATATGTATTGAAGCACAGTATCTTGGGAATTAGTTCAGAAATCTAAATATTTACCACACTCACTGGTTGATGGTTAAGCATACTGAAGTCTGAGATCCACTGCCATCAGAATTCAGAGCAAATCTCAGATTTAGACAGATAGGGGTTTGTAAAAAGTTCAGAAATAGCTGAAGTAAAACCAGTGAATCACTGAAGTACTTAGTGAAAGTTTATTGTGCACACACCTGAAAGACAGTTTATAAATAGGAATCACTTAAATCGAAACATGGAGTGAGAATCAGGGGTGTATTGTCATAAGGAAGCTTATAATAATGAGAAGGCAGTGGCTATTCTTCTCATTAATTGGTTATAATATTCAAATTTTCATAAACGATAGGGAATTGGTCAGTGGTTATCTCCTATTAATCTTGGGAAACAGTTCAAGTTTTGCTTGTGATTTTCAGAGGTATAAGCAAGAAATGACCCAGGTTAAGTTAATCTTACAAAATAAGCTAAATTAAGCTTTGTTTAAATGAATGAAGTGGTTCTGTCTGCTCAGGGAATTTTCAAGACTCATCTTTGTTTTGGATATTAACAGGTTCTAATGAAACTGCTATTTACTGTATGTAGGATTATAGAAATGGATTTAGCGTGTGTGGTTCATTTTACACATCTGGAGTATAGTATAGACCATAAAACAGACAAGGTGTAAGGATATAGTAAAGTTTTACTTATAGCACTCTTAGCACAATTCCTGAAAGGTACTGTATTTCATGAAATCTAAGATGACATTGATTTAAAGATCTATGATTATTTAATTTATAATGTGAAGAAGAGGAATTGCACTATAACTCAATAGTGAGTGATCACTCAGACATTTCACTTTATACTTAAAGAGTTCTTTTAAATATATATACACATATATAAAATCCTATAGCATTATTTGCCTGCATTAAAAGAAAATATAAGCAAAATAAATTAATGAAGGCATTTCTAAAACTTTTAAAAAATATGAGTTTTGGGGCTTCTGGGTGGCTCAGTGGGTTAAGCCTCTGCCTTCGGCTCAGGTCATGATCTCAGGATCTTGGGATCGAGCCCCGCATCAGGCTCCCTGCTCAGCAGCGAGCCTGCTTCCCCCTCTCCCTCTGCCTGCCTCTCTGCCTACTTGTGATCTCTCTCTCTCTGTCAAATAAATAAAATCTTAAAAAAAAAATGAGTTTGGCCCTTCTTAATATCTTTGCAATTCACAATTTCATCTTCTGTTCTACCAGCATTGTGATACAAGCATTACTAAAAAGAATGTTCAGCTATTGGATCAGTGTGTTTATTTTTCTAGCCAGTGACTTACTTTTCCAGTTTGGTTGCTAGAAATAAAATAAAAAATTTTATTGGAAGTTATCAACAGAATTATAACTATGGCTAACTTTCTTTCTTTAAATTGATTCCTAAATGATTTTTTATTCAACTGTTAAATAATCACAATTGTCTAGTCAAACTTCCATGTAACAACCATGGTCACTCACATAGAGTTGACTAATGTGTCACAACTGTCATGTGGCTGAGAGTGACTGAAAGATTTAATAGTCACCCCAGATGTGGACATTAAGACAGTTTGGGGAAAATGTGCATTTTTATTTGAAAAAAAAGAATAAATTGAAGGACAATAGTTTGTGCTCAAGAAAAATGGTAGGCAGATAGTAGCTGCCCATTTTCTCTTGAGACTGTTTTATTGTGGACTTCTCTCACGCTATTTACTTGAGACTTGTATAGTTCAAGTCTTGATTATTTACTTCGTAGACATTTCTGAGTCTCCATTACACCTACCCTTGTAGCATAGTTCCTCCTTGCCTACAACTCATCAAATGCCTGTTAATGAGGTTGTGTTTTGAAAGCCCAGGGCTTTGCACATAGCGGTCCTTTAGTAAATATTAGACTCTGTCTTTTACCCCTATGCTGCTGACACCCTCCCAGAATGCCTTATCTCCAGGTCACAACCATCCCTAGCCTGGAGTGCCCCAGTTTCCATAACCCACTTTTAATGCCTATGGAGGTTTCTGAACTCCACCTGGAGATGGATTCTACTTTGATAAGTATATCGTGAACCATGGAATATGATATGAAAATATTAATGATGCATTTATTTCTTTTTTTTCCCAGGAGTTTTGCCTTTACTGCTCTGAGATATTAAAAATTTGTTAAAGGTTTTGTCTTTTTATGAATCTGGATTTGTGGCTCCAAGTTAGCTAGAGTGTTTAACAAAGGTAAGGATCATGCACAAAAGTTATTTTTCTTATCTGCTTCATGAACAGTATTATATATTTAGTAATCATTTTACCAAAACTGGGAGATATTTCTCTTGGCTCATATCTTTCCTTTACTCTTAATTCTACAGAATACAATCTGAATTATTTAAATTAACTTTCAGAGCCCTTGGTAATCTGGCTCTATATTGATTCTTCAACTCTGTCTCCTTTTACCCTCTTTCAGAAACTTCTGCTTAAGTCAGATTGATCTCATCAGGGTCTTTTGAACATACCATGAGCAAATTTGTCTTCCTGTCTTTCCTGTTCAAACATCCCTCCAGCTAAAATAAATTTCATTCTTTTTTCCCCACAAATGTTGCTTTTATTATACTCTTCTATCCTCTTATTGTAGAACACACTCATACTTCCCTTCTTTCATTCATTCAACAAATATTTCTCTTTTTTTTGGTAAAGATTTTATTTACTTGAGAGAGAGTGAGAGAGAGAGCAGGAGCAGGGAGGAGGGGCAGAGGAAGAGGGAGAAGCACACTCCCTGATGAGCAGGGAGCCCAAAGCGGGGCTCAATCCCAGGACTCTGGGATCATGACCCAAGTTGAATGCAGATGCCCAATCGACTGAGCCACCAAGACACCCCAACAAATTATTTCTTGAATGTATAATATTACCAGGCAAGTGGATAAGACAAATAAAAGCTTCTGTCATTATAGAATGATAAAGGGTATAGGAAAGAATTAAATAATAAGCATAACTCTAAGATATATTTTTTAAATGTTGATTATGATACTAAGGGAAATTAGAGTGATGAGACTAGTTTAATAGACTTTATCAATAACTGTCAATTCCAGTCTATGGCACACTTAGAAATTGTGCATTAAATTGTTATTTTACCCATTTGTATGTCGCTTGTCTACATAATTAAGCATAACATTAAACAGACTGAATTAATTCATATCTGCAATAGAATTATCAGTGCAGTAAAAAAAAAAAAAGGCAATTCAAACTTTGCTTCTTTGTCTCATAAGGTGACCTGCAATTGCCAGGTATGTAAACATATTAAAGCCTCATAATGACACAAATAATTATTATTGACAGATCGACTCTTGTGTTCCCCCTACCCTGTTTTTCAAAAGGGAAGGTAGCATTCTTATATTCACTTTGAGGATGAATAAAAGAAATGACTTGGAGGAGAAGTGAGACTTGTGTCTTGCCAGAGAATTGACCAACAACTCCGTCTCAGGGAGCAGAGAGGCAGAAGGTGGGTTCTTTCTTGTGTCTCCACTAGCCTCCAGGGCCAAGGACCCTACTACCTGGAAGATTGTTAGCATGGCAACCACAGTCCAGAAAGGTTTAGCTAGCCACAGAATCTGCTCAGAATATTTAAGCTGAAATGGACACATTCACTCAGGTGGTGACAGACTACATCTGTGCCCCAAGAAATGATGAAATAAGGAGAATGGAGCCTCCCATCTATAACGGTAAGCAAAGAAAGTATTGTAGAATTGTGTTGAAAATTAGAGTGTAGATTGTTTCAGCTCTTATTGTTAAAACCAGAGATGTTGATAACATTTTCCATAGGTTTAGTAAGTATCTAAGGATCTTGCCATATACATAGTATGCATTAACTGACAATTCTATAGATATCAAACTTATAACAAAATATTTGCATGGTTTTTTAAAACCTTACAACTTCTTTTCCATGCTTACAGAAATAAAAATTTGGCAGTGAATTCAGCACATGAGATATTGAAATTTACCTTTTTTTCTTGCATTTGTTTTTCTTGGAGTTTCCCACTGCAGCTGCCTCACCACTGGCCCATCACCAGGGCCACACCTCTCTTTCATTTTAAATGATATCTCTAAATAACTTTTTATAAATCTGTTCACACATTTCTGTGTCTTTTCCACTTGGCTACTGGCACCTACAGAGTTCCCATCTGAATTTGGAAATCTGTAGTAGCTAGTTACCTGCTCCATAGGACATGATACTGGGTTCCCTGGAATTGTAGATAAGTCATCTCTCTCAATGTATCCTTCTTATAGTGAAGAGCCCACACTAGTTTGTCTGGACACATGTGAAAATCTCAAATCTTCTCATACGCTTTGGAGCTTAATCAGATGTTCCTTTCAGCAAATTACTTTCGTTTTCCTTATTCATGAGATCACCATTTCCCCCCCCCTTTTTTTTAAGATTTTATTTATTTATTTCACAGAGGGAGAGAGATCACAAAGAGGCAGAGAGGCAGGCAGAGAGAGAGAAGGGGAAGCAGGCTCCCCGCCGAGCAGGGAGCCCGATGCGGGCCTCGATCCCAGGACCCTGAGATCATGACCTGAGCCGAAAGCAGAGGCTTTAACCCACTGAGCCACCCAGGCGCCCATCCATTTCCCCCTTTTTATTTTTCGAAAGGCATTATATGTTCAACTCCAACAGATGTACTTCTTTTAAAATGCCTTATGTGAGTTGTATCCATCTCTGAAAATAGATGTATAAACAAAATAATAAAACAAAAGTTTATACCAAAACTCATGTACCAAGTGTTGAATGGTACCAGTCACCTGGAAAAAATCAAAGATGCTAGATTTTGTAATCACCAAGAGTGATTACTAAATATCCTATTTTTCTTTTCTCCTGGTTCTGTCTTAGTTTCTATTTCTGTCATTTCAGACTTGGGGATTTTGGCTCTGGATTCCAGCCCATTTTCCTCATTGGAAGTTTTTCAGAAATCCTATGGGTAAGAGAGCAGCTGGCTTATGATATTTATAAGTGTCTGAGCTCCCTAATATGCCTAGTTACTGTGGAGACTAAAAGCAAATGGGAACCTGAACTGAAAACAAACTGATGGAGGCTGAACTGAAATGCAGGCTCAAGTAGGGAAAACATACTATTGCACAGTCCTTTCCAACTGAAGTTTTGAACAGGTTACACAGTGTTATTTGTTTGCAAAGATGCCAGTTTAAAAAAATCACAATATTTATCAGTACTGAAAACAGACATCAGATAACCCCACGAGGCTTAGCATAATGTACAACGAAAGCTCTCTGATGTTTGAACTGATTCATTCTGCGTGAGATTATATATGCCTCTACTGCTGTTCAGTCATTACTATTTTAAAATGTTAATTGATTCATCCTGGATAAATGTTACATATATCAACCTCAGTTTACTCATTATTATAACAGAATCGTACCTTATACATTTATACCACATTATTTGTAAGTTAAATTCACTTATCTGTGGACAACTTTTTCTAACACGAAAAATAAAGGCAAAAAAGAAGCCATCCGGTTCACCACCCGTCTTCCTTCTGTACTCTTGCCTTTCTGGCTTTGCCAGTGCCTACCATTTCCCTTTTTATCTTTATTATTTGAAAGACATGCTGTGTTTTCCTCAATACTGAATGTCTGAGGATCTCCCCAGCTTTAACAGTACATGGAAATTTATCTCTGCAGCATCTCTTCAAAAAAGGGTGTTACTCCTTGTTGCAAATGAATAAAATAAGGAAGATTGTACTTCAGTTAAAAATAATTTTCCAACATTTAAATATTCTTTTATACATAAAATATGTCTTTGATATAAGCAAGTTATGATTCTTCACACACATACTTTTTATCCTAATTATAAACTTATCTTTTTGTAGAAGTGTTTAAAAGGATTTTAGTTGCAGAAGACACGATGATGCTTAAGACAAGTACTAAAATAGTAGAATTGGAAAGATTTGACATATGAACTATTTTAGGACTCAGTTTCTCCATGTATAAAATTTGTTCTTTGAGGATGTTCATTGGAGGTGCGGTGATAATTGTAGAAAGAGAATGAAATGAAGATTCAGAACCCTTGGTGCTAATACTGGTTCCACCATTTATTAACTGGGTGTATTTTCAAAAAGGAACATTTATTTTCTGCCCGACCACACTGATGGGTTCCTTGTAAGGATCAAATATGTATGAAAGTACTTTATAAATTACGAAGTACTACCTAAGTCTAATGTATTAATATTTATTGCTGTGATTTGAAGAATAGGCTTATTTATAGCAGGTACACAATGAATTATTTTTAATTAAATATTTTAAAATTATAAAATAATGTATGCTCCTTTGAAGAAGAGAAACAATGAAAGAATATGTAAGGACAAAATTGATAACTTTCTTATAAACTCCTTTCTTAACTCTCAGTGACAAGTCATTTTTAAAAGCCCGGTGTAGAACCTTCCACAACTTTGTTCATGTTGCTGTGTGCATGTGCTTATGCCTGTGTGTGCACATATATTTAACTTTTGGTTTTATATTTGGTAATTATTTTTGTTTTACCTCATTATTCTTCTCCTCATGAATATTCTTATTTTTCTGTATTTGTTCTATGGTTCACTTTTATACGTGGCTCAGTCGTTAACAGTTCAGGTCATGATCCTAGGGTCCTGGGATCGAGCCCTGCACTGGGCTTCCTGCTCTGCAGGAAGCCTGCTTTTCCCTCTCCTACTCCCCCTGCTTGTGTTCCCTCTCTGGCTGTGTCTCTCTCTGTCAAATAAATAAATAAAATCTTTTATTAAAAAAAAAAATAGGGCGCCTGGGTGGCTCAGTGGGTTAAAGCCTCTGCTTTCGGCTCAGGTCATGATCCCAGGGTCCTGGGATCGAGGCCCGCATCGGGCTCTCTGCTCGGCAGGGAGCCTGCTTCCTCCTCTCCCTGTCTCTCTGCCTGCCTCTCTGCCTACTTGTAATCTCTCTCTCTGTGTCAAATAAATAAATAAAATCTTTAAAAAAAAAAAAAATAAATAAAGTATGTAAGGTTTGTGTAGTTTAAGTGTGACCTCTACACATGAAAGAATGAAGATCTAACATATTTTTAAAAATCACTGTACATTTTTTATATGATGAGTGTACCATAACTTATCAAACTATCCCTTTATTGATGTACATTAATGTTGTCTCCAAGGTTTGCCACTGTAAGTAATTCTAAATAAACTACAAGGCCTTAATTTCTATTGGATAGTGGGCGCCTGGGTGGCTCAGTGGGTTAAAGCCTCTGCTTTCAGCTCAGGTCATGATCTCAGGGTCCTGGGATCGAGGCCCGCATCGGGCTCTCTGCTCAGCAGGGAGCCTGCTTCCCCTTCTCTCTCTGCCCGCCTCTCTGCCTCCTTGTGATCTCTCTCCCTCTGTGAAATAAATAAATAAAATCTTTAAAAAAAAAAATTTTCTATTGGATAGATTCATCAAGGTGAGCCAAAGCATGTACTTTTTAACAGTTCAAGATAATATCAGATCATTCGCTGAATTCATATTCATACCAGCCATGAATGAAAATGGCCGCTTTGTTTGTCTGGCCAATCTTATAGATTAAAAAAAAACAAAAACAAAAAACCAGCCTTTATTACATCAGTTTTCTTCCTTTTCTTTTCTTTTTTTTTTTTTTTGATTGTTAGTTATGTTATGCTTATTTTCATATTCTAGTCCATGAGTTAGACTTCTGCCTGTTTTTATTCTGGACCAATTAAGGAAAAAAATCTATTATTTATATTTTGCTTGTCCATTTGTAGAAAGTAATAGCTATGGTAATGTCAGTAATCTTTTGTTCAATATTACCGTGTCTTTGAAAGGCCTTTCAAGAGTTACTAATTAGAGAGCCCTTAATATTATACACAAAAGCTTAATTCCAACCAAAGAAATTGTCTAGATCAGGGTTATCCAACAGAACTTTCTGCTGTGATGAAAAGGTTCTATATCCACACTGACCAGTACAGTAGCCATGAGCCACATGTGACTGTAAGGTACTTGAAATGGAGCTAATGTGACTGAGGAACTAGAGACTTAACTTTATTTTTTATTAAAGATTTTATTTATTTCAGATAGAGAGAGTAAAAGCAAGAGAGAGCCTAAGTGGGAGGGTGGGGCAGAGGGAGAAGCAGACTCCCTGCCAAGCAGGGAGCCTGATAGAAGTCGATCCCAGGACCCTGGGATCATGACCTAAGTAGAAGGCAGACACTTAATGACTGAGCCACCCAGGCGCCCTTCTTTCATTTTAAATTCATTTATGTTTAAACTGAAATAGCCCTGTGTGACTAGTGACTCTTTTAATAGAGAGGGTAGGCTACATTTCTTTCATGTATTTAGAATTGATTCTCTGGGTGGAGGTTGGAAGAAGGAAAGTGTGGTTTTTAAACTTAACAGTTTAAAATATAGTAAAATGGTAATTTTTGTGTGAACAATGTGGTATGCGCTACTGAAGAACTGCTTAGAGAGTGACTCAGCACCATCAGTCACCTTGATCTATTCTGGCAGGTCAAGTCAATCAATTCTCTTGCAATCAGACTTAGCATTTAGATGCTTATCAGTCAAAAATAGTACACGATTCTGCTCTACTGTAATTTAAGTGGTTAGTTATGAGGAAGTGGTTTTGTAATATTGAATTCATGCTTTCTGTTTCGTTGCTATTATATATTAACATATTTTATAAGATATGCATTATGAATTTAATAATGTGTATTTTTATGTGGTGAGTTGTAACATAACAACTTTCTTTCCTACTTTTTAGGAGAAAACGTTTTCTTTTACCTAAATTCTGCCTCATGTGACTTTTCAACATTGGAACCTTTTTAAAAGGTAATTTTATAAAAGTAAAGTATTCTATGCATTCTGAATTTTTAATCTCATATAATTAGCACTTGAAATGAGTTTCTTCCCACCCACCC